>CM043885.1:21659095-21761102 GCA_024034495.1 Camelina laxa
TCTTCCTGAGGCTTTGAAGGTCCATATTAGAATAGGAATACATATATTCTTCTGTGTATATTAGGAAGCTTAGTTAATAGTCCCTAACGGCTACTTTGTACAACCTCTCCTTTATAATCTCTTGAATACAATGACACCAATGATCGATGGGATTAACCTGATATGGTATCAGAGCCTTTGCTCTAATCACCTAAAAAAAAAAAAACCTTCTCCGCCACCTCTCTTTCTTCTCCTCTCCTCTCCGATCTCTTCTTTTCTTCTTTTCTTCTTTTCTTCTCTGTTTCCATTGTTCCTCTGCTCTCATCCATCTATGGCTACCACTACACCAGCCACCACGGCTCCACCGGCTGCCAGTCTCACTCAGATCCGTGCCCACATCCCCATCATTCTTGACATGAACAAGATGAACTACGATTCGTGGCGCATTCTCTTTGAAACACACTGTTTTAGTTTCTCTCACCGGTCATCTCGATGGCTCCTCTCTCCCCACCGGACCGACGGACACAGTCTGGAAACAACTCGACAACACCGTCAAGATGTGGATCTACGGCACTCTTTCTGAATCTCTTTTGACTTCGGTTCTAAAACAGAATGTTCTGCTCGTGACGTCTGGCTCATGCTCGAGAACTTGTTTCGGGATAACAAGAAGCTCGTGCAATCCAGTTGGAAAACGAACTCCGCAACTTCACGATCGGTGACCTCGCCGTCCATGACTATTGTCAAAAACTGAAGTCCATCTCCGATACACTGGCCAATGTCAACTCTCCAATCACTGATCGCGCTTTAGTCATGCATCTCCTCAACGGCCTTAGTTCCAAATTTGATAACATTATCAATGTTATCAAACATCGTTCACCACCCTGTTCATTTGGCGAGGCCCGTTCCATGCTCATCAATGAAGAAGATAGGCTCAAGACCAAACGACAACCACTTCCAAACAACGATGACAATGCTTCATCCCCTCAAGTTCTTCTTGTTTCCTCTCAACAACAATATGAATCTCCTCGCTCTACATCCTCAAACCAGCAATTTCAATACAATCGTGGTGGAGGCCGTAACAACAGAGGCAATCGCGGTGGCGGTCGTGGAAACAAAGGTCGTGGCAACCCTAATTACAACGGTGGAAACTGGGGCTCGGAAATCAGCCTTGGGCCTGGCCCAATCAGCCTCAGTGGAACACTCCTCCTCCATGGCCCGTTTATCCTCAATGGCCTACAATGCATACTTGGCCCAGTTCACCTCAGCCTCACCATCAGTACGGCAACCTTCACCACCTCCTCGTTTTCATGCGGGTCCTAAACCACCACACCCATCACAAGGGATCCTCGGGCATGCACCTCCTGCGAATGGTTCTGCATACATCACAGCCACTCATCCTGCAACCGCTTCTCCGTCCACCACCGACCTCATTCCCACCACTCTCGCCAACGCTTTCAACACAATGACCTTCCCGGATCCTAACGACGCTAGTTGGTATATGGACACCGCTGCCACCGCTCATCTCACCTCTCAACCAGGTACACTCTCTTCCTTGTCCTCTTCTAAGATTCCTCTTCCTTTGGTCACTGTTGGTAACGGCTCTGTCATACCTGCTACTTCTTCCGGTCATTCATTCATTTCATCTCCTTATCGTCCTCTCCTTCTCAAAAATGTTTTTGTTTGTCCGAAAATTTTAAAAAAATCTGTTCGTCAATTCACCATTGACAATTCTTGTACCGTTGAATTTGATCCGTTTGGTTTTCTTGTTAAGGATCTCCATACCCGAGTGCCTCTCATCCGATGTGATAGCCAAGGTCCTCTATACTCTGTCTCCTCACCCTCACCTCCTACCTCTCCTGAAGCCTTTCTCACTTCCACTCCTGCTTCCACTTGGCACCGTCGCTTAGGTCATCCTGGCAACTCTGTTTTTGAAATTTACTTTCTTCCCGTTTATTTGATTGTTCAAACAATGATATCTCTTCTTTATGTCACGCTTGTCAAATTGGAAAACACATTCGACAACCGTTTTATACTTCTACTACTATTGTTTCTACTCCTTTTGAAATAATTCATTCGATATATGGACGTCCCCGGTTACAAGTATCAGTGGCATCAAATATTATGTTATATTTTTAGATCAATATTCTCATTTCATATGGATTTATCCTCTTCGTTACAAAAGTGAGGTTTTTGCCAAATTTTTACATTTCTTTAATTTTGTTAAAACCCATTTTCAAACCCCCATTAGAGCATTTCAGTGTGATAATGGTGGAGAATTTAACAATAGTCAAATTCTTGATTTTTTCTCCACAAACGGTATTCAACCTCGGTTTTCTTGCCCGTACACCTCCCAACAAAACGGCCGTGCTGAACGCACTCTTCGCACCATTAACAACCTTGTCCGTGTGCTTCTTTTTCAAGCTAATATGCCCAGCACCTATTGGGTTGAAGCTTTACACATGGCTGCTCATCTTTTTAACATTCTCCCTTCAAGTGCTATAAACAATCAAATTCCTTTCACTTGTCTTTTTAACAAACCAGCTCGTTATGATCATCTTCGTGTCTTTGGTTGTTTATGTTACCCTAATCTTCTTCCTACCACTGCCAACAAGCTCTCACCCCGCTCCACTAAATGTGTCTTTCTTGGATACCCGTCTAACCATCGTGGGTATCGTCTTGAACTGTCTTCCAAGCGCATAATTATTTCACGTCATGTCGTTTTGATGAGTCCACTTTTCCGTTTTCTATCTCCTCATCTCGTTCATCTCTCCCTACTCCCTCTTCTCACACCGTCCCTCTTTCACCACAATATCACTCGTCTATTCTTCCACTCTCCACTCCATCTTCTACCTCTACTCTGCGTATCTCGAACATCAACACACCTCCAACTTCTCCTTCCTCTTCTGCTACTTCACCATCTCCTTCGCCTACTCCACCTACGCCTCCTATGCCTCCTTCTCCTCCAGTGTCTCCTTCTCCTCCGGTGTCTCCTTCTCCTCCGGCATCTCCGTTATCACCGGCCCCTCCATCACCACCGGAGTCTCCATCGCCACCGGTGTCTCTGTCCCCGCCAGTGCCACCTCCCCCACCAGCACCTCCTCGCATTCACACCAGGAGTCAGAGTGGTATTACTAAACCTAAACAAATCTTCTCTCTTCATACTGCTCATATTTCTCCCCTTCCCGTTTTCATATTCAAGCGGCTCGTGATCCAAATTGGAATGGGGCGATGTCATCGGAATATACTGCTCAAAAATCCGCAGGCACATGGGATCTTGTTCCTCGTCCTTTGAACACTAACATTGTCCGCTCTATGTGGTTGTTTAGTCATAAATTTAATGCAGATGGCACATTGTCTCGGTACAAAGCTCGGTTGCTCGCAAATGGCAAATCACAACAAGTGGGGGTAGATTGTGAGGAGACTTTCAGCCCTGTCATCAAACCAACAACAATTCGCACTGTTCTTGACCTTGCGGTTGCCCGTGACTGGCCACTACACCAACTTGACGTTAAGAACGCCTTCCTCCATGGTGACCTTGAGGAAACTGTCTACATGCACCAACCGCCCGGCTTTGTTGATCCAGAAAAACCCAACCATATGTGCCTTCTTAAGAAATCGTTATACGGCCTCAAATAATCACCAAGGGCTTGGTTTCACCGGTTTTCTCAATATGCTACCAAAATTGGTTTCACAAACAGCAAGTGTGATGCTTCTCTCTTCGTTTATCGCTAGGGCAAAGACCTTGCCTATCTACTATTATACGTAGATGACATTATTCTCACTGCCTCTTCCCCCGCTCTTCTCAGGTCAATTCTCTCCTCTCTTAAGTCTGAATTTTTAATGACTGATCTTGGTTTCCTTCACTATTTTCTTGGCATTGCGGTACGCAGGGACAACAATGGACTCTTTCTCAGCCAACAAAATTACGCTGCGGATATTCTCCATCGTGCAAATATGTCCAACTGTAAACCGGTCACGACTCCCGTTGACACTTCGGCCAAACTCCCCGCTGCTGTCGGACCTCCAGTCACTGATCCTTCCTTATACCGTAGTCTTGCCGGAGCCCTCCAATATCTCACTTTCACTAGGCCGGATATCGCTTATGCTGTCCAACAAATTTGTCTCTATATGCATGACCTTCGTGAGCCTCACTTCACCGCATTGAAACGCATCCTTCGTTATCTTAAAGGAACCATCTCGGACGGCTTACACATCTCTCGCTCCAACACAATGACACTCACTGCCTATACTGATGCGGACTGGGCCGGCTGCCCCAACACACGCCGTTCCACCTCTGGTTTTGCCGTTTTTTTTGGTGACAATCTCATCTCCTGGTCCTCTAAACGGCAACCAACTGTCTCCCGTTCTAGTGCTGAGGCAGAGTATCGCGGTGTGGCTAACGTCGTCGCCGACACGATATGGATCCGCAACCTACTCCTTGAACTTCATTGCCCACTTAATACGGCGACGCTTGTGTACTGTGATAATATAAGTGCAGTGTATCTCTCCACAAACTCGGTCCAACACCAACGCACCAAGCATATCGAGTTGGATATTTTGTTTGTCCGTGAACGTGTTGCCATGGGCCAGGTTCGAGTCTTTCATGTTCCCTCCTCCCATCAATATGCAGACATCTTCACCAAAGGTCTCCCTACATCTCTGTTCCACGACTTCAAGTCCAGTCTTAACGTTCATCCTCATCACGCTTCGACTGCGGGAGGGTATTAGAATAGGAATACATATATTCTTCTGTGTATATTAGGAAGCTTAGTTAATAGCCCCTAACGGCTACTTTGTACAACCTCTCCTTTATAATCTCTTGAATACAATGACACCAATGATCGATGGGATTAACCTGATAGTCCAGACTTCTTAGCTCCCTCATCGTTTCTAACAGCGAGCTGAATGTGACGAGGAACAATACGAGTCTTCTAGTTAATCTCTTGCTGCGTTTCCAGCGAGTTCAAGAACCTGTAGACACGATTAATCACACCCAATTCAAGTAACTTACCAAAATGAGAAGTTTAACAAACAAATCAATTAGTTTCCATGTTAGACCAAGTTCTATTCACACAGTTGCACAAAGTACAAAAATTCGATTTTAGACTAATAAAATAAACCGAAAAGTATGTTCATTTAAGATAAGGACAAATCAAATTTCTAAACAAAATGGTGATATTATACGTAAAAAATTAAAAATATGAAGTAAAATTACCACAATTTCGGAAATTTAAAGAACCCTAGATTCGTCTTAATATAAATCCTATATGCGTTCTCTCTTCCTTTAGATTTTCATAGTTTTGATTCCTCTGTTGAGGCTGTAAACTCTATTTTGTATGACGATGCCAACGGATCTGCCCGCCTTAGATCCGTTCGGGTGTAGTTAGTTTTTGTAGTTTTCTTTTAATAAATTGCGGGAGACTTAGTCTCCGTTCCCTTACCAAAAAAAAAAATATATAAACCCTCAGAATCAACCCTCGCCATTAGAGCATCAGCCACAAAGGGGACCAGATCAGCCGATGTGGTTGAAGAATATATTTCAGGTTTAGAGAGGAAAGCTCTAAATGACTTAAAGCTATTGGTGCATTGACATTTAGAATCGAAGCCTGCTGTCGAACGCACGATCTGGGAATCCCACTGCTTGATGGTCACGGAAGCAGAATAGTTTTATTGAAATTCCTACGAGCCAAAAAATTCGTCGAGGAGTCGTTGATCCTTTTCGAGAAAGAAAGAAGGAAAAGATCGACCTAGGTTGCATGTATAGGAAAGGGAGGCTGAATGATTCTATTAGATTGTAGGGTTACAAAATATATAGTGTGTACAAGAGTTTCTTATTTACTAAGCTATCCTTTCCTTATATATCCTATACACCCCCTCAAGATGGAGGGGCTGGAGTCACTCCAATCTTGCCAAACAACTCTATAAACCGCGGTCGTGTTAGTGGTTTCGTCAATGCATCGGCGAGCTGATCGTCTGTGGAAATGTGGACCACACGTAATGCTCCAGACTGAACTTGCTCTCGGACGAAATGAAAATCAATAGCAATATGTTTCATACGGGAATGAAAAACTGGATTAGCACAAAGGTAAGTGGCACCCATGTTATCACAGTATATGACAGGGGCAGCTGGTAAACGAACCCCGAGTTCGGTGAGCAACGAGCAAATCCACATTAGTTCTGATGTCGCATTCGCAACAACCCTGTATTCGGACTCGGTAGAAGAGCGAGTGACCCCACGCTGTTTCTTTGAAGACCAGGCAATTGGAGTGGTGCCAAGATAAATGATGTAGGCGTTTGTGGAGATCATGTCTGTCTGATCACCACTCCATGTAGCGTCGGAGTAAGCATGTAACGTCAGCTGAGTCCGTGGACGAAGGAACAGACCATGGGAGGCTGTACCCGCGTGATAACGAAGGACCCGCTTAACGGCTTGCCAGTGGAGGACAGTGGGAGAGTGCATGAACTGCGACAACCGGTTAACAGCAAAGGCAAGATCAGGACGAGTGAGAGATAAGTATTGGAGACTACCCACAACCATCCGATACCGGGCCAGATCATCAAAGGGCTCTCCCGAAGTAGGTGTTAATGGCGGAGTTGGAGACAACGGTGTAGTTACAGGCTTCGAATGCAACATGTTTGTTTTAGCAAAGAAGGTCAACGATGTATTTCCTTTGCATGAGATGGAGTCCACGAGAAGTACGAGTGGCTTCAATACCAAGGAAATATCGTAGGTCCGTTGGTGATTTGAGAGAGAACCGCCGAGCTAATGCATCAATGAAGCCATGAATGAGATCAATGTGACTGCCGGTGATAATAATATCGTCGATATACACCAAAGTGTAGATAACATCAGGACCACGGTCATAGATGAAAACAGAGGTGTCAGCCAACGAGTTTCTAAATCCCATCCGAAGTAGATATGTGCGTAGTTCGTGATACCACGCGCGTGGCGCTTGTTTGAGGCCATACAAGGCTTTATTCAGTCGACAAACGTGATGCGGACGGTCTTGATCAATAAAACCCGGTGGTTGCGTAACGTAGACCTCTTCGTTTAGCGTTCCATGGAGAAAAGCATTGTTGACGTCTAGCTGTTTGATCGCCCACGAGTTATTTACCGCGAGCTGCAAGATAGTGCGTATGGTGACTGATTTCACCACCGGACTGAACGTCTCCGAGTAATCGAGGCCATATTGTTGATTAAATCCCTTGCTACCAACCTCGCTTTGTACTGTCAAGAGAACCATCAGGCAAATACTTAAGAGTATAAATCCACTTCGTGGGTATAACATTATGGCCCGGTTTTGGTGGCACAAGATCAAACGTATGAGCACGAATTTGAGCATTGATCTCTTCGCCCATCGCATTCCGCCATTTTCATCTCGCATGGCCTGGTTAATGGTTGTGGGGATAAGGCGGTTGGTAGTGATAGCAGAAAGATTGTAACAGGTAGTTGGTTTGCGGATATTATTTTTCTGTCGTGTTTGCATAGGGTAATGGTTAACAGGTGGTTGTGGAGGTACATGAATAGGCTCTGGAGCAGGGTCAGGAACAGGTTGTGGTTGTGGTGGTGAAGGAGGGTCAGGATTTGGTTGTGGTGGTGGAATAAGGCCAGGTTGAGGTGTCGGGATTGTCTCTGTAGTAGAAGGAGAGGAGGACGAGGAAGGTGTGTGGTGTGGAGTCGGTTGTGCAGGGGAGTGAACAAGAGAACCTGGTTGTTCAGACCGGCCTATTTGTCTCGAGGCTGCATCATCTTGACCAACGTGACTGTCCGGAGACAGAGCATGCGTTGAGATTGATTCAGAGGACATAGAGGGAAGAATCGTTACCGGGGGTTGAGCGTGTACAAGTGGCGAGGGACGAAGAGGAATTTTCTGTGCAGGAACAATGTAAGGGTGCGATGATGAGTCAGGAATGGAAAGAGTAGGAGATGACTTGCGTAGGAAGGAAGCGAAAGGAAAACTTGATTCGACAAATTGAACGTGTCTGGAAGTGTAGAGACGCTGAGTGGTGATGTCAAGACACAGATAAGCACTTTGGGTGAGAGAGTAACCCATAAAAACACAAGGAATAGAACGATCTTGAAGCTTGTGGTTGTTGTAAGGGCGGAGCCACGGATAACAAAGACTACCGAACACCGGAGCTTAAGATAGTTTGGTTGTTGTTGAAAGAGCTTTGCATAGGGTGAGACATTACCAAGAACCGCAGTAGGCAGCCGATTGATCATGTACACCGCCGTGGAGAACGCATATGGCCAATAAGTTTTCGGGACCGAGGCTTGGTGTAGAAGCGTGAGACCCGTCTCGACAATATGACGATGTTTCCTCTCGATATGCCGTTATGTTCGGGTGTGTGTGGCGGCGTGGTGAGGTGTGAGATCCCATGTGAAACCAGGTACGGACGCAAGGCAACAAACTCACCGCCATTATCCGAGTACAACGTCCCAATCCTTGTTTGAAATCGATTTTCAACTAACGCCTTGAACGCGATAAACGTTTCCTTGACTTGTGATTTTTGTTTCAAGGGATACATCCAGGTATACCGAGTAAAATGATCAACTAAGACCAAATAATACTTGAAGTTGTCATGTGAAACAATAGGAGACATCCATATATCAGAATAAAGATATTGAAGAGGTTTTGTGGAAGTGATAGTGTTTGTATAGAAAGGCAATTTATGACTCTTATTAATTAGGCAATGAGAACAAGGAAAATCTTTATTTTGAGTACTAGAACAAGGTAAAGAAAATTGCTTAACAAGAGAATTTAAAATAGGAGGTGATGGATGACCAAGTCTAGAATGCCATGAAGGAAGAGAGGCTTTTGGAGATGATGAAGCAAAAAATGAAATGGGTGTGTTATTCTGAAGTGGCCACTCGTACAGCTCATTTCTAGTTCTCCCTTGGAGTAACCGGACCCCCGTTTTAAAATAGGAGGTGATGGATGACCAAGTCTAGAATGCCATGAAGGAAGAGAGGCTTTTGGAGATGATGAAGCAAAAAATGAAATGGGTGTGTTATTCTGAAGTGGCCACTCGTACAGCTCATTTCTAGTTCTCCCTTGGAGTAACCGGACCCCCGTTTTGAGATCCTTCACCTGAAAATAAGCCGGAAAGAATTCCACAGACACTTGGTTAGCATTGCACAACCGATAAACAGAAATAAGGTTTTTAGCAATATTGGGTACAAAAAGAACATCGTTTAAAAGTAGGTTTTTGGTAGGAGTAAAGAGGGAAGTGGAACCAGTATGCGAGATGTTTAGTCCTGAGCCATCTGCAATAGTCACTTCTTCACCACCATTGTAAAGCTGATGGAGAGAGATTGTTCAAGTCAGTCGTGAGGTGATGTGTTGCTCCCGAGTCAAGCAGCCACGGGTTTGAAGCAGGTGAAGCAGCGACCATATTAGCTCTCGGTTGCCATGGAACTGGAGTCATAGGGGACGCAGACCTAGGATTGTATTGAGCAGCCGAGAGTTGCAACTGCGAGCAGCGTTTCGCACTATGACCATGGACACCGCAAAGTTGACATCGACCCGATATCCTCCACGAGATGACGAAGCAGGAGGACGGGACTGGAACTGTTGTTGCTGCCACGTCTGGTTCTGTCGGGAGGAGGAACGAGAGTAACCGCGATTGTTGCCTCTCCCACGGTACTGAACCGTATTTGCAGACAGCGGAATGGAGGAAGATGTGTGCACCACGGTCTTCAGCTTGTTCTCTTGGTGCAACAATTTTTCAAGAACTTCAATAAGAGAGGGACACCTTTCACGACCCTCTAGTTGATCCACAACATGGGTGTACTCATCAGGAAGACCCCCAAGGATTTTTTCAAGTTGATCCTCGAGAGCCATAGGACTCCCAAGATGCGCCAATTGATCAAACCGAGTCGTGAGGCCTTGAAAATAATCTTCAATAGACTTCTCACCCTTGGTCCAATCTTTGATCTGTTGTTTCAGTTGTTGGACGTGTGAGCGGCTGGGAGTTGCATAGATCGATGTAAGCGTGGACCAGATCTCAGCCGAGGTGTTGGTGTTAGAGAGAAGCGGTTGGACGGAGTCAGAGATAGCACCAAGGAGAGCACTGTAAATCAGACGGTCTTGACGATTCCAGATCTTGTAGTCGGGATTGGGAGAGATGACACCAGCATTTGTCACCGTTGGAGAAGGGACCACAACCGTGTTGTCAACGTAACCGGTGAGGTCGTAACCATCGAGGAGCGCACGAACCTGGCGGCTCCACATCAAGAAGTTGTTACTCTTGAGTTTGTTGATGTTCGTCATATTGACGGAGGTAAGACTCTGAGAGTCAGAGACAGCAATGGTTTCGCTGGAGGTAGAAGACATGTTTTAGGAAGAGCAGCGGCGTGAAAAAAAAAAAATTTTAGGTATCGAAGGCTCTGATACCATATAGGAAAGGGAGGCTGAATGATTCTATTAGATTGTAGGGTTACAAAATATATAGTGTGTACAAGAGTTTCTTATTTACTAAGCTATCCTTTCCTTATATATCCTATAGCATGTCCCTGAAGTGTCCATCTTATTGTGTACAAGAGTTTCTTATTTACCGAGAAGGCCACCCCATGTGTTACGATAATGTCTACCATGATTTCGAGAGGAGCCATTTCACTGGAGAGGAAACCGCCAAGCTTCATGTGGATAATTTCGTCAAGACTAGGATTCTTTTCATGGAGAAGTGCATAAGGAAACTGTATTCGACCTCCGGTAAAATTCCCCGCATTCATCATGTTATCGATATTAATAGTAACCCTTCAGGGTTGTCGAAGAGAGAGATTGATCTGGTGACCAAACTAGCCAAAACCTTGCTGTTGGCTCAGGACTACTACCCTGGATTTGCCTTCAAACAGGTAGAAACAGATCATTCATTATTCTTACGCATAGATTTTTTTTTGATATGATGATTAAAAAGTTCTGGTTATAGATATTTGTGTTCGAGTCTTCTTGGTGGTTCCGTATATATAAACAAATATTTTGTCCAGCGACATCACTTTGCACCCTATTCAGGTTTGTGACAATTAATTTCCTAGTCCATTATCTAGACAATAAATATGACATTATTGTGAAGAAAAAGCAATACCATTATCATATATAACAAGTTTTGGGGGAACTGTGACAAGACCAAATGAGAAGAAGGTAGAGGCAAGTTTAGATTATGAGTGCTGAGATCGTGTGCCGTCCTTGGTTGGTATGAAGCTCAAAAGAGCCTATAAGAAATCTGAAACAGAGCAACAAATGCCAATCAGTTTGTTTGTATCTTGTGACTCTCAAATTGTTTCTATCCGTTATAGCAGGGTTTGTTTACTTCGACTTATATCGAAGTTGTGAGCATGAAGTTCAACAATGGGTAATCCGTGTTAAGAGAGAGTTGCCATTTTAGGTAAGTGGACCATCAGGATTTGTTACACTCGTTTGGAAGCAAGAAACACTCGAACTCAATTATGCAAATAATATTCGAGACTTTTGATATATTCACACAGAAACTGAAACAAGATGTCCAAAACAAAGCCCCTACACTAAACAACTGATAGAAAACAAAAACACCTAAAAAAAAAAGCACTAGCTAGTTATTGTGTTTATTCAATTCAGAAGCGAAAACAGAACAAAAGGAGTCAAGCAAGACGTGTTTCTTCTATATCATCCTTGTGTTTTGAGAATCTCTAATCTTCCTGAGGCTTTGAAGGTCCAGACTTCTTAGGGAGAAGAAGATTGTGGATATTGGGCATCACTCCTCCGTTAGCAATCGTCACATCTCCAAGAAGCTTGCTTAGCTCCTCATCGTTTCTAACAGCGAGCTGAATGTGACGTGGGACAATACGTGTCTTCTTGTTATCTCTTGCTGCGTTTCCAGCGAGTTCAAGAACCTGTAGATATGAATTTAAAACACACAAGATTCAGTCTCAACCACAAAGCCATTAACGATCCCAAGACGATTAAAAAAAACCCAATTCAAGAAAAAAAAAAAACTCAAATGATCAAAATACCCAAAAATGAGAACTTTAACAAACAAATCAAATTAGTATCCATATCTATGCAAACAGTTATAGAAAGTATCGATTTTAGACTAATCAAATACACACAAAAGTATGTTCATTTAAGATCAATTTAAACACCAATCTAAACAAAATTGAGAAATATATGTAAAATTTTACAACTTAAACTAAAATTCCCCAATTACTGAAGATTCAAGAAGCCTAGATTCGTCTTGGATCGCCAAAAAAAAAAAAAAAAGAACTAATGACGCAAAAACAGAGGAAGACCCAATAAGATAGGTAAAACAGAACGAGAAAGAGATTGGGAAAGTAAAAAAAAAAAAGTAACCTCGGCGGCCAAATACTCAAGAACGGCAGCGAGATAAACAGGAGCACCAGCACCAACACGTTCAGCGTATTTACCAGCTTTCAAGAAACGAGCGATACGACCAACAGGGAATTGAAGCCCAGCTTTGCTACTCCGAGACGTTGCTTTCTTCGCCGCACCGGATCCTAATGTTTTCCCACGACCCGCCATTTTTTTCTCAACTAACTAACTAACCAAAGGAGCTCTCTCTCTCTCTCTCTCTCTTTTTCTTTCTCTACAGCGCAAAAATCGAAAATTTTTCTTGACGAATTAAAACAAAAAAGAATGACGATTCCTTTATATATGTGTGTTAGAGAATAAAGTTACCAACCAATAAGAACAGAGTACACGGATCGTAGATATATTAACCGTTGATTAAAACTAAAATCAATGGTTACGATCTGTTGCACCGCTTCACTTTTTCTTTGTTGGTTTCTTTTTGGACGACGGAATTTCCAAATTGTTTTAACGTAAAGTATTTTATTCTATTGGATAATATATTATGGGCTGGTAAATGATATAAATGGGCCAGATATGGGTTTAGAGTAATGATTTTGTGTATTATATTAGACCCAACTCTAAGCACACGAGAACCTCATAAAACGTTAGTTAAAACTAAAAAAGTAATTTAATTTTGCTAATGTCGTGTTTTTATAAGCTTTTGTTGTACATACATCACCAATTTAACCATTATTAAGTTTTGATCACTATGTTACTTTGATTGAATTATACTACTATAAACGTCATACTAAGAAAATGTTAAAGTTAAGAACAAAGAAATAGTATTTAGTATGAAACTGAGTGAGTCTGTCCACCTAATAAATTTTCGGTATTTAGTAGATGCAAGTCACACAATATTAAGATATCAAAAGCTAGATTGGGGCAGACCTGTCAATGTGGTGAGGTCGAAATGATGGTCCTGTTGTTTTTTAAGGGATAACTGGGAAACCCAGAACAGAAGGACAAATCTATCTATCAATGTGTTTTTCAAAATTCAATCTTTCTAAAATTTAATGTTCTTTCGTTTAGAATTCAATATGGCTATAACGACACCCACACCTAACTTCATTTATCTACCACCCTTTGCGAATATCTACAAGTCAATATTAAATGCACTTTGAAAGTTTTGACAAATATATACTATAACTTCTGGTTTTAATATTCTAAAGTTCTAATCTTCTATTTCGTCCTCCTCTCAGGAAAAACAAAAAAAAAAAAATTATATTTCAATACTATTGTATTTAGTATTTACTAACTAGAGTGATAAAGTTACATGGTATATTAGTTAGTCGTAAAACTTTTTAAAATGTGTGAAAATATTACTACTAGTTAAGAATATCTTTGAAGTTTCAAATGTTCTTCAATATTTAATGTACACATTTTTGTTTGTGTTATGTCATCTTTGTAGGAAAAACATGAGGGATGTTCTTAGCCAAAAAAAAAATAGAAAAATAATGAATAGTAGCTTAGAACACTTTTTTTAGTTTTTGATGTAGAACTGATATTGGCTCATTTATAAGTTGACGTGGCAAGCTGTGAATGGATACAATTTTTTGCAAACAATTTTTCACAAATTAAAAGACGATCTGATTGAGAATATATGGAATAAATTTGGACATTAAACTATATATTAAATAAATAAAATGTTTATGTGTTTTAATTAAGTAATATGTTTTTTTTTTATCTTTAATGTTTTTTGTTGTTTCATAAAAATTTGGTATTGTATTTTGAATTTTAGTGAATGTTTTATAAGTTTACAATTTAAATATTATTTTATAAGTTTCTATAATTATAATATGTTTAAAAACATTATATTATTAAATCTGATGATCTTTAACATGTTGTCCCAATAACTAAATTTTTAACAAAAATATCTTAAACCCTAGAATAAAACTCTTACTTGCCGAAAATGGCAAATCTCTCTCTTGGTGATTTGATTTGTGGTTTTCTCTTCTCTGTCTGTTTGTTTTAACTTACATTATTTTTATAATATTTTTACTCTAGAACACCTAAAATAATTCCCCAATAAAAATGTCCTTAAAAATGTACATATAACATATTGATGATTACTGTAAATTGATTAGTTTATTCCAAGAAGTGTCAGAACGCTTCATTTGCTATTGTGGGTGGGCTTTTAAGAGTGAATTGACAGATGCAAGCGGAAAGAAGTGAGTTTGAAATCAATGTTCTTTTTTATCAATTTATTTCAAAACTTAGTAATTCTCATTTAGTTGTCATTGAACAACGATTTGTCATCGTTATTGCTTGGATGAACTTATTTATGATAAGTGAGTGAATACATAGTTTTAGCCTGACTAGGTTTCGGACATCGTAGAAGCTTAGTCCAATTGTCCACCAAATATTAGATTCGTCAAAATAACATTTGTTTGTTTACGACTAATAGTTTTTTTGTTTTTGAACATATTTTACCTTAGTCTTACAATTCGTAGAATTTCACCGGTGAACCTGCCCACAACACACTTATTCATTAACGATTGTATTGTAAGGAATCAACTACTCTCCATCAATGATCAAGGCAATGGTTTCTATGCGGATTGCATGCTTCTATGGTCTCGAGATAGCTCCCCAAGACGCAGAGATTATGTAATTTTTTTTTTTTTAAACTAGTTATAGCTCTTAACAAAGCTTAGAACCAAACGCTTATGTAAAAGTATTTTTTCGAATAAATTTTATATTTTATTCAAAAAAAAAAAGATCAGCAATAGTATTAACTGTAATTAAATTTTGTAAGAGACAGTTGAAAGGAAATTCCAAAATTTTGGAAATATGACATGAATTCTCTATACAAGGTAAGTAATTATAGGAATACGATCTTTTATGTATCTTTCAAAAAACCAAACTTATTGAATTCATTACGATTTATGGTTCACATTAATTCTCTAAAATCTTAATGAATGCAAAGTTCATGAAATTTGGATTGTCTTTTTTTTTTTTGTTTATTGTGCATCAAATCAAGGTCACCAGCAAAAAAGACTTCAATATTCAGTTTTACGAACAAAAAGCACTAATTAGAAATACGATGAGTATACTATTTCATGATTCGTGATTCATATTCATGAACAGGTGTTGTGTGACTTGTGAAGTCTTTTTAGTTTGTTTTTTTACACTTTATAAGATTCGCAAAAAACAGTAAATGAAATAAACATTCTCTCGTGTTATTACATCGGTGAGTTGAGTCTAGTGAGACATTATAGACCATCCTTTAGATTCATATGCACGTACATGCCTACAATACCAAAAACCAAACATTTTTTTTATTCTTTTCTCAATAACATTATCTCATTTAATAATAATCTCAACTGTATAATAAGATTACTAGTATAAAGACAAAATAATTCACTTGCCTATTTTTGCTTCTTCTACTTCTTCATTAATATTTATTATTATAGTACCACTTCCAAAATAAAAATCGCCAAAAAAATTTCAGAAGAAGATAGAGAAAGAGAGAGAGAGAGAGAGAGATATCAAAACAAACAAAGAACAATGGAAGATTCAAGTAGAAAAAGCCAAAAGAAGAAGAAGAAGAACAAGAACAACATCCCAACTGTTTGGTTCTCACTCAAGAAGTCTCTCCACTGTAAATCCGAACCATCTGATGTCCACGACCCTACTAAACCATCCACTACCAATAATACCAAACAACAACACCACCTCTCCACCATCTCAACCAAAAGAAACTCCAGCATCGGAGGCGCCGCCGTGTGCGGTGGTGGCTTATCAGGATGTTCAAGATCGATAGCGAATCTCAAAGACGTAATCCACGGAAGCAAAAGACATTTCGATAGACCACCACCGATAAGTAGTCCTCGTTCTATTGGAAGCAATGAGTTTCTCAATCCCATTACTCATGAAGTTATCCTTAGTAACTCAACTTGCGAGCTTAAGATCACTGGTGTTGGAGGAGACATGGCTGCTTCACCTGCCGGAGCAGCAGCAGATTCCGGCGGTGGTGGAGGAGGCGGCGGAGGGAATGGTCGGTCAACGACTTATGTGGGTATGTTGAGACCAGGAACACCGATGCATTATCTTAACCATTCAGCTTCTTACCGGAGCCAAACAAGAAAAGGATCCTCTGCTTTGTCCGACAGAGATAGAGGAGGAGAAGGGGTTCATACAAACAGGAGAGTTTCATTAGAGATGAACAGAGACTCTCCCATTAATGGAGGCAACTCGAACTCCTCTGTTTCTTGTCATAAATGTGGTGAACAGTTCAATAAACTTGAAGCTGCTGAAGCTCATCATCTCTCTAAACATGCCGGTAAGTATCTCAAAGTTTTCGAGTCTTTTTTCCAATCGAAACTATGCAATTTGGATTTCAAAATTACAAAAAGTTTCCAACTTTAGGAGAAAAAAATCTCAACTTTATAGAAAAATCAGAGCTTTTTTTGCAATTAGCGTTTCAAAGCTAAAAGTGTCCACCTTTAGCAAACTTCTCTCTAAATTTCGGATTTTGATTATGTAATTAGGTTAAAAAGGTTGTTAATTTGATCTAATCGTCCTCCAAATTGCAGTATCAGAGCTAATAGAAGGAGACTCATCAAGAAAGATAGTGGAGATAATATGCAGAACGAGTTGGTTAAAATCAGAGAACCAATGTGGAAGGATCGACCGAGTTTTAAAAGTTCACAATATGCAAAAGACATTAGCTAGATTCGAAGAATACAGAGAGACAGTTAAAATCAGAGCGAGCAAACTTCAGAAGAAGCATCCGAGATGTCTAGCAGATGGTAACGAGCTGCTTAGGTTCCACGGAACCACAGTGGCTTGTGGTTTAGGTATAAACGGGTCAACGAGTATATGCACGGCGGACAAGTGTAGTGTTTGTCGGATTATAAGAAACGGGTTCTCGGCGAAACGGGAGGAGAAGAATAATGGGATTGGTGTGTTCACGGCTTCGACTAGTGGGAGAGCGTTTGAGTCGATTTTGGTTAACGGTGGAGATCATCATCAGAGTGGGGATGTTGATCGGACGGTGAGGAAAGTGTTGATTGTTTGTAGGGTTATAGCCGGGAGAGTGCATAGGCCGGTGGAGAATGTGGAAGAGATGAATGGGTTGATGAGTGGGTTTGATTCATTGGCTGGCAAAGTTGGTTTGTATACAAATGTGGAGGAGCTTTATTTGCTTAATCCTAAAGCTTTGCTTCCTTGCTTTGTCGTAATTTGTAAACCCTAAAAAAATTATTAGTGTTTTTTCTTTTTGGTATTTTGAGGGAAGAGTGAATTGTTATTTTAATTTTATTGATAAATCTGTTTATCGTTATGATGAGAATTGAAATCAATAGTATATATGGAATCTAGATTTAAATTCTTAATTACTACTAATTTTGTTTACCATTTTGTCTTTTCAAAAGGTTTATTAATAAGAGTTTGAATCTCTATCTCTCCTTTTTAGTATGCAAGATGAATTTGGGGTTTAAGTTTTTATTTTTTTTTGGCGAAGTTCTGAGTTTTGACTATCTTATCTAGAGAGACAAAAAATATATATAGTTTTTGTCATATTATGTTTTATAGTAATAAAAATTTGTATTTTAGCGTATGAAATGAAATTGATGTGAAATTCAATAAATAGAGAGATGCATGTCGAAATGCGTCAGAGTGAGAATTTAGTTTCACGGGTGGCCTGTTGGTAAAAAGTGCTACTAAATTCCAAAATTTTATTCAGTAATAAAAAGTTAATTGAAAATGATATAACAGAAAAGTTATTTTTCTTGACGACGAGAAAATCTTTTGAAAAGTTTGGAACAGCATTTATGCTGTTTTAAGTATATTGACATTTCTTAAACAAACTGTATGAGAGCATGTTTAGCTGAATACATCTCAGAGTTAGATGCTCGAGGGTTTTGTTTAAAAGAAATTGCATCAAATATTCAAATCAATAGGTTGTCAAATAGAACACCATGGAGATCCTAAAAGGATGATCTTGTTGAAATGGCGTTAATGAGTTAAGAGAAATCAGTTTCCACTAGATCTGTAAAAGTTTTGATTCCCATCTCTACAGCATCACACTTTTCATAGAGCTTAACCTTTTTAAAGTAATTGATTAGGGCATCATTAGTGGGGGAACTTTTTTTTGTGTTCTTAGATTAAATATATAGAGAAAATAATGTAAGATCAGTTGTTAAGATCATAGGTAAAAAAAATGGGGGAACTAATTTTGGTGTTTTTAGAATAAAGATTTACAATATTCTTAAACATTTTACAATTATAAAAACTTTTAAAATAACATTTAAATTGTAAACTTATAAATTTTTACTAAAATTCAATATACAATACCAAATTTTTATGAAACAAAATATAAATATACAATACCTTCTTATGTGAAGCATGATCACCAAATTCAATATACAATACCTTCTTATGTGAAGCATGATCACCATGAGAACCAAATTCAATATACAATACCTTCTTATGTGAAACATGATCACCATGAGACATGTTCATCCTAGCAACATTCATCCCAGCTTCAGCCAATTTCCATATCATCTCTCTTGTGTTGGTAGAAGGACCCACGGTGCAAACAATCTTTGTCTTCCTCCTTACTGTCGGCTTCGACCACATCACTACCGATGTATCACCAAACTGCTGCATCTCCAACAACCTCTCCAGCTGCTTCGACCACATCCCTACCGATGTATCACCAAAGTGTGAGTGTCATTGTTTACCTCTAACAGCTGCAGTATCCGTGGCTGCACTCTTCACTCGACGTGAACACTTGTAAGCGTTTGCCAAGAGACTGCTCATGGCAATCAAACTCCTAAAGGCTCCACTCGTACTCACTGCGTGCTTCAGCCATCTTTTTCTCGAGTTCAGCCTTCAACTCTAATGTCTGTTTACAAAAAACAAGTTATCTCCGACTTACTGATAACAAAACCAAAAAAACACCAAACACGCATAGCTTAAAACATAACCAGAGATTCATTATGTTCAACTATAACAACTAATCTGAAGTGATCAGCTCCTCCCAGTCAACTTTAAGCTTATCAATATGAAGAAAAGAAGGAAGCTACTAGCACTTCTCCCATGGCAAACTAACACACAGAGCAGTTAGAAGGAAGCTACGATTTTGTTGTGTTTATCACGTCAGACCCACATATATATACACCTTCCAGTTTGCTTAACACGCAGAGCAGCTAAACAGCTCGACTAATACCACACTCAAAGAGTAACCAACTGAATTGACCATACATACTCAACCCTATAAACGAAATTGAGAAGGATTGACCATACATACTCAATCCTATAAACGAAATGGTTGACACACATGCTTCGAGATCCAAAGATCCAAAGATACGTACTCAATCAGATAGATTTCTCAGACAATTGAAAACAAAAGAACAACCAAAACTATTGACATCAATCAAAAATATTATTTGCTGGACCACCAACAACAACAACAACAGCAAAAGAAAATAAAATTTCAAAATTGACATCAATCATTGAATTAACAATGCTAACAAAAACCCACATTCTCATCTTTCAAAAGTCCAAGAAATTTCAAAGAACCTGGGGAGCGAAGAAGGTCCGAATTCCGATCAAGCTGGGAGCGAAGAAGGTCCGAATTCGCGGCAGCGGAGAAGCACCTGGGGATCGTCGGAACCCGCCGAAACCGAGCAACCACCACGGAGCCCCGCCGATGCTCGTCGTCACCAATTTTTGATCTTTTTAGAATCGATTTCGAAGAAGAATGAGAAAAAAGAATATTTTCCGTTCTCTCAAAAAATTTTCAACCAATCACAACACAGGGAACAAAGAAGAACTCAGCTATGGATCAGTTCTATCCCAAGATCAAAATTTTTGATCTAAACCCACTATTCCCTTTTTTAATAATATAATTGGGCTAAGAACACACAATAGTTCTGCCATTAAGAATGACCTTAAGTAACATATTTTCTCCATTTGCCCTTTCACATATAGTTCTTTTGATTCATTATTTACGAAACATATGAAAATATGAATTAACCAAAACATATTATCGTTCAAGATTATACCCTTTCCAATCAAAATATCTTTCACCATCCATAACCAAAAACATTTTTGTTTACTTTTACTTCAATTTCTTTTGGGAACCATCCCCTTATAGTCCTCCTAGATTACGTGATTTACGTCCAACTTTGTTTCATATAAAAGGCAGGGCAAATAAGAACAAAAATAACATTAATGGTGATTAGGCATTTTGTTAAATCGAAAAAAGTAAATGGTCCATTCCATAGGATTCATAATGGCAGCGAGACAAAGCTTACGTCAAAGGTGGCGACAAAATTCTATCCCATGCAAAAATTTATTTGGAGCTTTAAATTTATCTATCTGCAAAAGCCACCCACTCATAATTATCCCCTGAGAAAATGAAAAAAAAAAAATCTGAATCTCTCTGAGCCCAATAAGAAACCCGAAGTTTCAAATCTTGAACTTTCAAAATTTGAAAAATATTTTGTCGATAGTTAAATACTTAAATCTAGGGCTCTGCCAAATATTTGTGATATACATATTTAACGATCTTAGAACGAGTAGGAGTATTATTTGTCTGTCAACAAAAACAAAAACTAACTAGGTATCAAACCAAGGAAAACTGCGGGCCAATTTCGTTTTTTTATGAAAAGTTGTAATAATTTACTTTGTTATTATGTTATTTATAATGGTTTTTGATTAAATATTTGGTTTACTTATATTAATATTTTTTTATTTTAAAAATATTTATTGAAAACCTATTAATAAAATATTTGCATGTAATGAATAAAATTATTTAAATCTTTGTCAATTAAACGCAATTTTTGGTATAGTTGTGAAGTAAATAAAAATATATTAACTAACATGTAAAAAGAACAACAAAATATAGCTAATGAAGGTTTTGAAAAACCTCTTTGAAAACAACATTCATTGTTTTTCTTTCTGTGGCTTCCTTTTTTGTTTGTAATAAGCACCTTCAAGCATTGAATATATTTAAATTTTAACTTAGTTTTATTTTCCTAAAGGAACGGTAGCTAAAAGAAAAATATAATTTTTAAAATAGATAAGATACTATATCTTTTATTTTTTGTTTACTAATTTTTAAAATTTAAGAAAATTGTTATATATTTTATTTGATTAGATTTTTGATAAAAATTTTAACCTGTGTTGGAAAAGTTTTTTTGATAAAATTTGTGGTTATATAGATTTTATTCGATTATATTTTCAAAATCTTAACTGTTAATTTTTTTTAAGGATGAATTATTTTTGATTCGAATAGATTTTATTTTTACTTTCTACAATTTATTTTATTTTATGAGTCCCCAATTTTCTTTTTTAGTTCATTATATTTACTTAATTAATTAGTTAATTTTAAATAAGTTTTTTTAATGGCAATTGAATGTAATTTTTTACAGTTAGTTTCGTATTTGTACTTCTCAAATAATATAGTAGGATGTTTGTTAATGAAGGAACAATGATAACTAAAGATAATAATATGTGTTAATCTTAAACTTAATTTTTGTATGAAATTCCTTTTTTCTCATTTTATGATCAAATTTGGTATCAAACAGTATACAGATGTAAATTTAATTAAGTGGACACCTGAACACCGTACGTATATTGTAGCTTTGGAGAATATGAAACGTAAATGTGCTAATCCACAGAACAAAAATCAAAATATGGATATTTTTTATACTGGAATGAATGACAACGAGGCCTGATATGGACAGTGTATCTACTTCAACCTAAGTAACGGTGGGATCACACCACATGACATCTCTCGAAGACAATTAATTTTGATTTTGATTTTTCAGTCGACAACAATTTTCTTTCATTATATTTGGTCAGAAACACTCGACAAGCAATCCATGTCGTCATATTTTCAGATCTTTTTATATAATGACCGAAACGTAATCCACTTATAAGTTATAACATACTACGGTCGAAGTATGTGACATATAAACAGTTATATATTTGAAATTGTGTCTAGTTATTTCATGGTATGTTTTTAGTTACTCTTTTGACAGATATTTTTTTTGTAGTTGCGGCAATCATGTGACCTACAAGGCTACAGCTACTACAATAGTACCACATGCGTTCCTAATTAGGTATTTACGAACACTGATCATTGATTAATTCTCGTTCGAAATGGAGATGATTAGTAGTTTGTGAAAGACTCGAAATAAGCAATATTATACAAAAGAAACGAGTTTATATTTGTCAGAGTCAATAACAATGATATGCCGTGGAGTTGTTTGTTACTTCGTTAGAGTCAATAAGAATGTAACATCACTTCTTCGCTAAATATGAGAAAATTATCAACTTAAAGTAAAAAGGAAAAAATATATATTCTATTTAATCATGGATATTTTGATAATTTTACAAATTTCTCTTTTGTCTTTTCAATTTTTCTTTCTTTTCATTGGTTTATTTATTTTTTTCCAATTTAATTATTGTGCTGAGTTGCTGACTAATAAACTTGAAATGTCAATAAAAATAAATAATTGTAACAGTCCAAGACAACATTTATGTATCCTAGCGTTGATTTACTTATTCTGACTAGGTGAATAGTCGTATTTGTGTTCTTCTTTCTAGTTTCATGAGGCAAACATCTCAAGTGACCAATTTAGTTGGTGCTAATTAAGTCAATAGACTCGCTACTCCGACTCTTTCCTCCCCAAGAATCTTTTGGGGAAGTATTGCCACTCACTTCAGCTTCTCACGGATTGTGTGGGATCCTTATAGATCGCGACTTGCTATGTAAAGGTTTAGGCTGGTACATTGGAGGCGGGAAAAAAATTTCGAGTTTGAATCTATTACGGATTCAGTTGCGCAACTTGTGCAACAAATTAACGAAGATCTGGTCAAAGTTAATTGATACGATTTTGAATGAGATTCGATTGAGATCGTATATTACATTGATTGTAATTAGATATTATAAGATCCTATGGTATTCTATAAAACCATGTAAAGTACTATTGGAAAATATACAGAAATATTCTTTCCATTGTCTACGATTCTTTATGGTATCAGAGCGGGTCAATCTTTGTAGATCGATTATGACGAACGTCGACGGTGATGAAGATGATAACGATGAAGACTGTTCCTTAATCCGATGATGAAAGATGCGATAGTGGAAAGAAAGAAGATGAACATGAAGAAGTTTTTGTCATCTTACGTTCTGTTAGCACCCGACGAACCCGACAAACCCGACAAATCGGACAAACAAGAAAACGACTTGAAGGATTCAAAGGAATCCTTGTATCACACACAACTCTTGTGTTGTGACATGGACGAACCATTACGACAAGAAAAGCCAACATGACACAACGGTGGACACCGTGATGAATACCAAAACCGAGATGTGACGATGGAGACATGATCAAGTTCAGAACATGGATTTGGTTGTCTTGTGAAAATTCCGACAAGCATCGGACGTGAAAAGCATGACGATCACAAAAACAATGGTGTTGAGCAGATAGCTTAGCAAGGAAGAAACAAGGTTGTGTGGAAGATAATGAGTATAGAAGCACATCTAATTGAAATTGTACAATGGCAAGCAATCAGTCTGTTGGTCATTTGCAAGATTTTTGCACTTTATATGCAAAACTGTCCAGGACTCGGAAGAGAAACCAAGACTTGTGATCGGAGTGGTCAAGTTGGGCATTTGCAAACGGCATGCTCCAACTTGAGGGAGGGTATTACGGATTCTGCTGCACAACTTGTGCAACAAGCTAACGAAGATCTGGTCAAAATTAATTGATACGATTTTAATTGAGATATGATGTGATCGTATATTATATTGATTGTAATTAGATAGTATAAGATCCTATTGTATTCTATAAAAGCCCTGTAAAGTACCATTGGATAATATACAGAAATATTCTTTCCATTGTCTACGATTCTTTAGGATCTCTCTTACCTTACCGCAAGAGCCAGTTGGACCTTCTCCCTTGGCTAATTCTTCTATTGTTGTTAAGGATCTTCGTTGCCGTCCACAAACGTGGAATTAATCCATCAGCTATCCGAAGCCTCTTACTTCCATATGAGAATGCTATTTGCCCAATTATTATCAGCAACTTGCATTTGTAAGACTCTTTGGTTTGGCTCCCGAAAAGTCAGGAACCAATTAGTATATATATTTCATCTTTTGCTAAATATTCCTCAATACTTAGTATTAAGATTTCTTTTATTTGTAATTCTAACTAAATAAGTATGTATATCTGCCTGACCTAATTCATCACGGACAAATTTTTGTGTGTTTTGTTTTTGGATTTTGCGCTTCATTCTTGTGTTTGATATGTGGTGGAGTCCTGTGTGAAACAATTGTCAAGACTCAAGACCATGCATATATATTCTTTGGATTAGTCAGTTTTGGCCCGAACAACATGTGAGAAGTCGCCTATTAGCAGCTGGATTATCCAGTGCTGAGAAAGGTACCAAGAAAGAAAAAAAAAAGGATAGTGAATCTCACATTGGCTATTAGTGGAAAAAAAACTTGTCGAAATTATATGTATTGATCTTATATGTACATGTTGGTGATTAGAATTATTGGTTTATTTATATCTGATCCGTGAATCAATCATTTAAAAAAAAATGAAAGGAAATCAGTAAAGCTTTTAATCGTAAATTGTCTTGAAATGATTGGTTATACTTCACTGGGCGAGAGATCAATAAAATATTTTAGCGATAGAAAGAAAAAATTAAAGAAAATATATATATATAGCATCATATAACGTCTTGGTTATATGTCATATCCTACGCTTACTCATATAAATAATCTCAATCATTACTCGTTCTAAAAATTAAAAATAAAAACAACTCTTGGCTTTTACAAATTCTAAATTGTGTATCTAATATTTTAGACAATAATGATTAATACTTTTTTACAGAAATAGTATAACAAATGAGATCATTAGGGAAAAAAAAACTTCGTTCAAACAACTTACCAGTGTGTACGTACTATATATTGATTTCAGAAACGTAGGGAAAACTAAAGAATAAATAATATATACCCTGAAAAATTAAAAAATCTGGTATAGTTTGGAAAGGTAAAGACTAAAAAAGAATAAAGATTAATTAATATGTATATGAATTTAGAAAAATTGGAAATAAAATATTTTTTTTTTAATATAGATGTACAAACTTTTTTTAAACGATCATTTACTAATTTCCCAAAAAAATTAGTTAAGAAAGTATACCGTGTTTAGATGTTTTTTTTTACTACATGTAAGTTGGTTTTTTAAAAGTCTTTTTGGGGTCAATTTTCAATCTAAATTGCAAATTTTAATCGGGCTTACCAAAAAACTTTTAAAAAATTTAATGGCATATACGTACTGGCCACTATGGCAAAGAAATCCTTCTACATTATATAGTCCAAGACAACATTTATGTATCCTAGGCTCCTAGCGTTGATTTACTTATTCTGCAATAGGTAAGAAGCTGCCTTTGAGTTTCTTTCTTTCCAGGTTTTTGGCAACATCTCGAGTGACCAATTTCATTGGTGCTAATTAAGTCAATAGACTCACTACTCAGAAATGAAAAATACTATATAACTATGCTTCCCATAAGTTAAACTAAAGACACTACTTACTTTCTTGGTCCTTACAATTATTTTTCTTTCTTTGTTAAGTATGGAATCAAAATTGCTTTTGGCTACTCAATCGGGTAGTGTTGGTGATTTATACTCTCTTATTCAAGCGGAGCCAAACATTCTTCACAACGTCGACGTTTTACCTTTCATCCACACACCTCTCCATGCAGCTTCTTCTGCTGGGAAGATAGAATTGGCAATGGAACTGATGATTCTTAAGCCATCATTCGCAAAGAAGCTAAATGGAGATGGGTGTAGTCCGTTGCATCTCGCTGTCGAGAACCACCAAGTTGAGTTAGCACGAGAGCTAGCCAAGTTTGATCCAAGTCTTGTTCGTATTCGTGGAAAAGGAGGTACTGTACATGTTTCAAAATCTTGTTTTTCTTTTGATATGTGTCAAAATCTTTAACAATATATACTTTAAAACATAATATAGAGTTACTACTTACATGATCAGAGAACTTTTTTTTTTTTTTTTTTGCATCTTATAACGACGACAGGTATGACACCGTTGCATCTTGTGGCAAAGGACGGTGATGTCGAACTTCTTACAGATTTTCTTATAGCATGTCCTGAAAGCGTTAAAGATGTGAATTTAAATGGAGAGACTGCTTTGCACATCACGGTAATACACAATAGATACGAAGAGCTCAAAGTTCTCACAGGGTGGATGCAGAAACGGCGCAATAGTGACGGTGCATTTACCGAGAACCACGTTCTGAACAGACGCGATCGTAAAGGCAACACTGCTTTGCACCTAGCGGCATACGAGAACAATAAAAAGGTATGTACTTTCCATTTTTTTTGTCTTTTAAAGTCGCTCATTCCAACTTCTTTTAACTTTTGTTTCATCGTCTGTAATCATTCTTTAGGGTGTTTAAGTGGTTGATCCGTAATCTCTTTAAGCTAATAACTGTCCAAATCTATTTGAGATGTGGTCCAATATAACCACGTCCACGTACACTATCACAAATAGACCTTAAAACACTGTTAGACCTTAAATTGTAGCGGATTCTATCATAACAAACTCATTTTTGACATTCTTAACATCTTTAATTTGTAGAGTGAAACTCTTTCAAATTCACAAGCTGTTCTCTAAGGGCCGGTCCAAACGTTTACAGGTCTTTACTCGAAATAAAAATATTATATTTAACAAAAAAAATAATAGTTTATTATCAATATAAATATATATTTCTATAAGTTTATTATAATAGCATATAATTTAATTATATTCTTTTTAAATATATAGAAAAATATTTTAATAGACAAATACATATATCTCACTTTCTAAAACAACTAATATTAAAAAATTTGTTAAAATTGCTTTATAAAACCTGTAAGCATTGTAACTCTATGTAATTTTGAAAAGAAAATACAGTTGACCATAAAAAAAAATACATCTTAAGAAGTACTTGGAAAATATGAAAAAACACACAAGAGACTATTTGTATTAAAATAATTAAATAAATATGAATTGAACGAAATGTACACACTACACACCAGACCACCAACATTTAAAGAATAGTTATATGTTTTCAAAGAAATAATAAATAAACAACTGCTTATTTGGCTTATTCCAAAGACCGACACTAGTCATTCTTTTTGAATCATTTTATGTGTGAGTTGTTTGACTAATAATAGCTGTGAAAATTTTCTATATTGTATTATACACAGGTAATAAAACAGTTGTTAAAGTGCATGTCACTGAACCGGAACATCCAGAACAACGTTAACATGACGGCCCTTGATGTCTTACGAGCCAATGGATCTCACCTGGGAAACCATACAGAGAAAATTATAAAAAAGTCGGGTGGTAAGACTAGAGACTCTCTACACAATGTTGAGAAAATGTCTGAGTTCCTGAGAAGACCAGTCACTTTTGGGGAATATTGCAAAACGAAACTGGTACGTTACCGAAGTCAGGTGTCAGACGGATCACGAAATGCTCTTCTAGTAATAACAGCTTTGATAATCACAGCTACTTATGAGGCTGTATCTGATAAGAAAGATAAAGACAGTAGCAAAACTGGGAATGACATCCTATTAGACGTTCTACTACTATGGGGATTCAATACGATAGCCTTTATCGCATCTATTGTGTTGACATTTATACTCTTACCAGTTGGTAGAGCATATACTCGATGGTATATGTTTATAACGGGGCCTCTCATCTGTTCTTATGCAATTACGATCTACAGGATGTACGATACATCGTTACTCATCATCCTATATCTAATGATCCTCTTCGGATTCCTCGTGTATTTACTAGTATTCTATGTGAGGTGGAAACGGACTACGCAGAAGAAGGTGTCAAACCCCAAAAGTGAGCTGATTTCTCAGGACTTCATCAAAACCATGGTGTAGCCAATTGGAAGCTTTAGTTTGTTCCCTATAAAACTATATATGCTTGTTATAAACGTATCCTTAGTTTTGTAACATGCACTCATTTTGGAAATCATCACGTACTCTTAAAGATTTTGTCTTTCGAATAAATATGTTTTCGTTTTGTTGATAAAAATCTTTCGAATTAATAAAATTGCATGTTTATGTTGGTTCAACTAGACTGATCGGCCCGTCTCATCCGTTTAGGAACATTGCATGGTAACGATCAATATATATAGAGCGTCGGCTCAAACATATTTTAGTCCCGTGGGTAAATTTTAAAAAATAGATCCTTGATTTATTAAAAATTATTATTTTTTAGTTATTTTGATAAAAAGGAAAAAATAGTTCTATAAGATCCCTTTATATATATGGATCTTTATATATAAATTTTCATTTTGAAAAAAAAGTTTGGACCCCTTTTATACATAGAATTTTTTTCTCGACCTTTCTTGTTCATATAAAAAAAGTTACACCCTTTTAATTATAGATATAATTTTTATGCGTATTGATATGGAGCGGTGGCAATGCTGTCCTTGTAGTTAAACCGACACATAGAGAAGCATGAAGGTAAACATCTTTAACTAGATGAAATTTCATAATTTTCAAATTATATTTTTTATTTTTTTTTTTTATTTTGTTAAAAGTGTGCGTTCCTTTTTTTTTCTTTTTGAAGGAGAAGTGTGTTCTCTAAAATCAATTAATTAAATGGTGTTACAAAGGAATCAAAGTTCAACTATATATAGACTCAACATTCACAAAAACTTATGTAATTATATACACTTTCTATTTTAAAATATAAATTGTTTTGAAATCTTTTTATTGTTTCAAAATATAAGATGTTTTCTCATCGTTATATAGATAAATAAATAAAAATAATTTATGTAAAAACTTTTTTAAAAAATATCCAAATGTTTCTTCTTTCTTATTAGTATATTTTGTGCTGTAATTAAATAAATATATTATTTTGAATAAAAGTACAAATTCTCTGTGCTAACTCCCAAAACATCTTATAGATTGAAAGATGTAGGGATTCATCTGTATTCTTGGAAACGTCGACGCTTCACCGTTCATCCACATCCACTAATCCACACACCTCTCCATAAAGCTTTATCAACTGGGTAAATAGATTTAGCAATGGAACTGAGGATTCTTAAGTCGAGAACCAGCAATTTGAGTTAGCATTAGAGCTAGTAAAGTTTGATCGCAGTCTTGTTCGTATTGGTGGAAGAGGAGTTATTTTCTTCAAAACATGAATTTGTTTATCAGCTTTATATGTTTGAAAACTGTTGAACCAGTGATACTAGTAGCTCGGAGATAATAATTAGAGAAGAAAACAAAGGAGTTTTATTAAGATTGTCAAAGATCGACGAGTTTATAATATATTCCGCTAAGAGCCGGTCGGCTAATTACAGAATCGTATACTCTTAATTTGATTAATAACACTTAAAGCTAGAATCAGATGATTCCCAGACTTTTGCTCCAGGTTACTTGATGTCCTTCTGCATGCACCAACCCCGATATTTATAGTTGATTGGACGTTTCATTCTCATGCCTCGGGATCAATGTGGTACCGCCTCTAAACTTAGTCGGTCAACGCTTACTAGGCTGTCCGTCTTATTGGGCCTTCTAGAAACTGTCTTGGCCCAGTAAAAGTTATGTAGCCAGTCAACGCTTCAATGTGCCATGTTGACTATTTCATTGATGGGCCAGGTGGAAGGCCTGTTAAGGCTGGGTGAAACCCATATCCAACAATTGTCTCTCCCCTTAGTTCATTGTGGTCGGCTCTAGTTCGAGCCACTGAGCTGTTTTGGGAATTTTTGGCTTGGCTCATCTACGAAATGTCAGGCTAGGGTTTTACGCTCTTAAGGTGGGAAGGCTGAAGCGTCGCTTCGCTAAGATCTTGCCATTTTGCTCCTCTAGGATTATGCCGTTTCGCGCCGAATCGTTGCCTTGCAAATTTCTTTCTCCTCTGCCTATAAAAGGAGGTTCCTTTAGTGTTTTCCTCACTTCTTTTCCAGCCGTAAAAATCGAGGTAATCCCCTATTTCCTTAGTTAATTCTTTTAGTCTTTAGTTTGTCGTATTATTAGTACCAGATTGGGTTGTTGATATAACTGTCGGCCTTAGCTTTAATGTCGAACTCATATGAGGATTATCTTAGAGAGCGGTCGTCCTCTAGTTCTTTGGGGGTTGGCTCGTCTCATCGTGCCCTCAACCTTACCTTGTTAGACAGCCTAGGAAAGCGCATCGGAGGGATCCTTATCCTGAATCTAGGGCCAATCCAGAGCCCTCCTTGTCTTCTGACGCGTCTGCTGGGACGGAAATGACCAGATCCGTTCCAGGTCGGGATGATCCTTCTGATTCTCCCTGCTCTCGAGACGAAGCGGGTTCCGTTAATTCTCATGACGGCACTTCACTTGGCGGCGAGGTTGAAGGTGACGAAGGTGCTGACGATCCCGACACCCCTTTCGATTCTGGGGTCCACGCTCTGTGATGCCGAATCGTTATGCGCCATGACGGATTTATGCAAGTCGCCCAGGCGTGTTTGTGTTTTTTGTCCGGAATCTGACGAGCGGGCGTTCAAGTGTCCGGATGGATATATTAGCTTGTACGATCCTTTCTTTACGAAAGGAGGTCTTCGTTTTCTTATTCCGGCCTTCATTATGGATTACTGCTGGCATCGTTAGATAGCTATCACTCAGCTTACTGTCCATACGATTCGTACTATGATCGGCCTCAAACATCTCGCCGACCAGTGTGGGGTCAAGTTGTCAGCTTATTTTGTTGAGGAGATTATGTGCTTTACCAGGCAGCAGGGCTTTAATGGTATCTGGTATGCCAGTTCGACTCCCGGATATAAGTTAGTGGATTATCCGCCTTCGAAGACCCACACTTGGTTGAATAAGTAATTTATATGCTAAGTTCGATGATAAATTGGTAGAGGATTAAGAATGAGTGCAATTCGTCTCCTAGTAGTTTCCTTGGTAGACCTTGTTTTCTTTTACTGCTTTAGTTGCTGCATACTAACCGTGTTGCTCTTTGGTTTCCAGAGTTGGTCGTCAAGTTGGTTAATCCGCCGACCCCTAATTTCTTCGAGATTCGTGACTTACTTAGGAGGCAGTCGGTTCTTGATTGGAGGAGCGTTCCTCATCTAGACTAGACTAGAGGCAGGAAACCATCGAAATGTATTATTCTTGCTTGTTCTATTTCCAATCGGTCTATTTTGTTCCATCTCCTTCTTTATGGTGTTGGCTTGTGTTTGCAGGGCGTGCGACTCGTCGAAACATGGTTAAGGTGAACGTTCCCAAATACTCAGGTAAGCCTGTCCCCAAAAGGAGGGAGCTTGCGGAAGAGAAAGAGCTCCAGCTGGCCTTAAAAAGGAGTCTGGTCGACCATTCATCTACTTAGGGTTCTCGTGCTGCGGGTGCCTCCGGTAGCCGAGCTTATAACGAAAAGTCCTCCCGTGGCAGGGGGAAGCTGGTGATGCTACAAGTTGAGACAAAGACATTGTCTCGATCGATCTTTCAGCCGAGAAGGAACCCGTCCTCAAGGAATCCGTCTGACTTAACGGGGGATGTTGGCAAGCGTAATTTTGTAATTATTTTTTAATAAAAAGCAAAGAAAAATTTCAAATTTTTGAAATTATTTTTTTATTTATTTTTTGAGTAATAACTCTTTTCCAATATCTGCTTTCAAATATGCTCCCTCCTAAACTTTGTTTTTTTCAAAGTGTCATACTTGTGTTACAAAAGTATACAAAATTACTTGTGTATTAATTTTTAATTAGTACAACAGGAATATTCATCATGTCTTACATTTACAACTAACATCTTTTGTTATGGACCTTAGACCTTCTTTATTGGTAGCTCTTAGAGGAGTTTTAAGCGTTTTGAATCAAAAAAATAAATCAGAAGTAAAAGAAAAACTTAAGAGAGCCCCTTATATAGTATAGGGCTGCATGTATGAGGCACCCTGTAAAATAGCGTTTCAACTAGTTTACCCCTGTACTTTTACGTTTTACCTATTTCCCCCTAGACAACATCTATTCTTCCCAAATCCACCTATATAATTGATTTCTATCTAATTAACCAAAATAAATTAAGCTTTTAAAATCGATAATTCACGATTACTGTACCGTGATTGGCTTAACCCGACTCAAAATATTATACTCGAAATCATTTTGTTTACCCATTTCTTTTTTTGTCCCATATCGATTTAGGGAAATGGGTAAACAAAATGATTTCAGGTCTGATATTTTGAGTCGGGTTAAGTCAATCGCGGTACAATAATCGCGAATTATCAATTTTAAAACGCAAAACTTAGACTTTTAAAAGCTTAATTTATCTTGGTTAATTAGATAGAAATTAATTAATATAAGTGGAATTGGGAAGAATATATGTTGTCTAGGGGGAAATAGGTAGAGCGTAAAAGTACAGGGGTAAACTAGTTGAAACGCTATCTTACAGGGGGGCCTCATATAGGCAGCCCTATAGTATACCCAATTGTGTTATAAGAGACAATACATGTCGTGTTTCTATTGGCCGAACATAATAATACAAAAGAAAAAAAATCCTCTTTTCCCCTCTCTCTCGCGATATGTTGAAACGACAAAGGAATTTGGAATCAGAAGGAAGGGTTTGGAGTTGATTGATCTGGAATCAGAGGAAGGGTTTGGATTTGTGATTAGTATTTTATGATTAGGGTTCTTTGATTTTGGATCGCAAATTAGGGTTATGTGATGTTTGTTAGAAAATTATCTAACAGAGCAAGCCTTAGGAAAATAACAGCTCCGATTCGTTTTCTTTTAAGTGTTTGTGTGATTCAATGAGTTTTTTCGCTTTGATTTATCAGGTGGCTCGAGCTTCGGCTTTTGGCTTGGGTCTCGTCTACGGGAACATGAAGCTCAAGGTCTTGAAGGTGAAAATTTTCTATCTTCACTTTTGTTGTGTCATCTATTTCTGATTAGATTGCTCTTTAACTGCTATGAATCTGCAATACTATGTCTGTAGTTTGATCTCGAAAAGGTTGTGATTGATTCTGATTCTTTTTGTTCATCATGTGTTGATTGTGACATTTGAATTTGGTGACCTGATATTTCGAGTTTGGTGGCTACACATAACTCGAGCGAGTGAGCAAAGTTTTGTTTGTTGGCCTGATACGTTATTGTGTTCCCATCATTTTAAAGCTCTCTTTAGTCAAAGCTGTGAATTGCAGAATGCTGCTTTGCTCCTTTGTTAGCTTTGTTTTCAGCTTGTCCACTGAGTAGCCTTATTTAAAAGCTCTCTGGCCTTATATTCTTCTAGAAGTTGAAGTTACTAGAGTTGTGATTGTGAGTCTCGTCTGTTAAGAAGATCTTTGAGTCGCCGTGCCAGTAATGTGATGCCTTGATGATGTGTCTGCATTTTATAGGGCTTTAACCATAGTTTTTATATTTTTTTTGAGTCTTTTATTGAGTCAAAGTATGCTTTTAGAGTCCTTTAAGTCTTTTGTGAGTCTGTACAGGTTCTAGGTTACTTTGGAAGGAAATTGAGTGTTTTGGGGATGAAAACAAGCATCTGAAGCCAATTTGGTGATGACTGATCGAAATAGCAAGCATATGGAGCAAATAGAGAAAAACATCCAAGATCGGCTGATCCGCATTCGGGATTGACCAGTCCCCGTACCCGACTCAAGTTTTCCTTTTTCGTTTTAAACCGACTTTTTGGGTTTTATTTTGATATTTAAGTTAGAGGCTCGGCCTCCAGAGACATAAGCTTTATTTTATGAGACTATTTTGTATTGAGAGCAAAGAAAGAAGATCTCTAATCCTTTTTGACACTTTGGAGAAGATTTCTAAACCCTATTTTCTATTCTTTTGCAATTCAATTATGTTATCTTCATCATTGATTTGCTGTTTCTGTTTCTTCATGTCTAAGTAGTTTCTCAATTGGGTTTAGGGTTTCAGAAGGGCTTCTATGATTAATTGATGCTAGATTTGTTAGATTAGAGATTGATCTTATTGTTCTTCATCTATTGTTGTTCTTAATGCTTAAGCTAGATTGATCACCTAGTTTATGATCTTAGGTTAAATTCATCTAGGCATCAAAAGTGTTGTTGAATTGCTTGGAAAGAACTTAGGTGAGCAAGGTGATCCTTAGCCAACGAAAGTTGAAGTTAAGGCACCTTGTGAACTAGTCAAACCTGAACTTGTTATTGCTTTCTTGGTTTGCTAAATCCAAACGATGGTTTAGGGTTTAGTGAATTCATTGCATAGATAGTTAATGCTGCGAAAGCAGGTTAGCTTTACAACCGTGATTTGAGTTCAAGAATTGTGTTTAATGCATCCCTATCTAATCATCTATATTCGTGATCATAGTCCCTAATGATTCCCTGCACCCAATGTTTTCCTTTTTGATTTAAAGCAACTTATTTACTTTCCGTTTTTGATTTATTACTTGTTTCACAAACTTCCTATTTTGTCTTAGCTATATTTGATCTTGATAATCTCATAGTGCAATTACTTGGTCTCTGTGGATTCGATCTTGAAGTGTTACAACGATACCACTGGATCGTGGTGGAGTACACATTAGGTTTTAATTGACTTGTTGATCACTTGAGCAAAGTATCAGGCTCATTCATATGTGGCTCAAAGAAGGTTTACTTGTTGAATCTCGTTGTTTGCTCATTCTGGTTTTCATGGCTTATACTAGTTCATTCTTTGGCATAACCGTAAATGTTTTAAAATGTTGATATCACCATGCCTAAAATGTTGATGGTGAGAAAAAGAGCTATAGTGTTCTTTGAGGCCATGTTTTGAAACGGATGTGAGTCTGTTTGTGTTCTTGACACATTAAAGTGAGGTGAACTTAGACGAGATTGTATAGCGATTAATCCACCACTAGTTATTACGATCTATCATTATAATTATCATGTTCATTGGCTACTGGTTATTGATTTTGCAACTCTGTGTAATCTCCTTTTGAATTGTCAACGAAATTATTAATTTTTGTTGTTGATCATATTGCAGTGGACATGGTAGCTTCTCAAATGATCCGAGGTTGAACAATGTGGTGGGACATCTTCTTTATTCCTCTATTCTTGTACCTTACCATGGCTGGTGAGTTTAGCTTTCAATTCATTATAATTCAATAAACCATTTGCAGAACCTCATACGAATTTGCTTGGTTATGCAGGAGAATTAGCCACAGAACCATGGACATGTTGAGAACGACGAATCTTGGCATCCAGCAAGTCTAACACGGCTTTTTATTTTGTTCTCTTGTTTCAATCCTTTTGGTGTTTCTTAGATTCACACTGCCTCTTGTGATGCTTGCTTTCTACTTGGTAAAACTTAACAAGTTTTATCTTGTTATGGTAACTTAAGCTGACACATCATGTAAACAGAGGCTAATGTTTCTTCATCTGATTCAGTTGGCTGAAGTTCGGGGAAAAAGGGTTCTCGACTTGTTCCTTCCTAAAGAGAAAACGGATGTCCTCACTTCTACAGCTTGTTGGACTGCAATGGCTGCTCTGCTTAACTACCTCAAATTGAAAAAATCTGTGAAGCTGTTGAGAAAGTTGTGGTTTGATGTGGTGTTGTGGAGGTTTCAAAGCGGTGGTGTTGTGGAGGTTTCAGAGCGGATCCGTTTGAGGCTTTGATGTGGCTCTGTTGGTGTAACGTCACCATAATACTTATTTTCTTTACTACTGTCATAATATAAGAATGTGTACGCTATATATGTAACTAAGAAAAGTAATTCATTATGTCTAAACCGTATATGCATTCATCAACTCTAAACCAAACAAAACTTTCATAATAATTACATAAACCGAACCAAACTTAAATCTTTTGCAATCAAATTAAGTATACTGAAAGTTCAAGAAATAATAAATTTACAAAAATATTATAGATGTTATAAATACAATATATTTTTCTACATGACTAAACCTAACCTAACCGATAAACAGTTTTAGTTTAGACTCATATGTAAAATAAATTGATATTTCATCTAATATTGTCACATGTCTTTACTATTATTTTCTTGCAAAATAGCAACAACTTATTATTGTTGAACATTTCTTGCAAATTTTGCAAGATATTTTTGTATGTCTTAATAATATTTGCTAATTTGTAAAAAAAATATGCAACGGAAAAATGTATCACTATTTTACAAGAAATTTGTAATAACATTATTACGTGCATTCATCATTGCAAAAATATAGAAAAAAATGTTACAAATTCTTAATGAATATGACCGTTGCAATAACACTATTTTCTTGTAGTGTTAGCTATACTTAATCTTCGTATATTCATTTCATATATTCATAGTGTAATTGTTTGGTTTTTGAAAATTCGATCCTTAAGTGTTACAACAATACCAATAGATCGTGGTTGAGTACACATTAAGTTATTAATTGACCTTTGATCATCCTCAAAGCATTAAAGATGCGAAATTAAAGGGAGAAACGGCTTTACAGATCACAGTTATGAACGATAGATACGAAGGGCTCAAAGTTCTAACAGGGTGGATGCAGAAAATGCGCGATAACGATAATTTGTTCTTCAGCAACGTCCTAAACAGACGTAATCGTGAAGGCAACACGGCTTTGCACCTATACGTTATCCCGAGGTATGTACTTTCCATTTTTTTTTTTGTCTCTTAAAAAGTCACTCATTCAACTTGTTTAAATTTTCGTTTTATCATCCGTAATCATTGTTAAGGTGTTGTTTAAATGGTTGATCCGTAATCTCATTAAGGCTAACAAATTGATTATTATGTCTAGTACTATATTTGGGATGTGATCCAACATTACAGGAGTCGCATGACAGACGGAGCACGGAAAGCTCTTCTAGTTATAGTAGCTTTGATAATCTCAGCTACTTATCAGATTGCAGCCCAACCGCAAGATAACGCTATGCGGACCTGCTACTATGGGGATCCAATACGACAGCCTTTTGCACAGCTATCATATTTACATTGATACTCTTACCAGATGGTAAATCATATTAGGTCTGGTATGGCATTATTACGGTGCCTCTCGTCGGTTGTTATTTCTTTTCATGTACATGAAGAGAAAAATCGGTTTTATCATATTACTAGCGCTCTATCATGGTAAATCATGTTTTTATGCTCTGTGTATCTACTGATAGTCTGATACTCTATGTGAGGTGGAGGTACTGAAACCCAAAACGGAGCTGGTTTCCGAGAACTTCCGTATCTAGCCACCATTTGAAGCGTTTGTACTTTGTTCCCTGGAAACTTTGTTTGCGATATAACATATCCATATACAGTATAGCTTTGTAACATGCACTCAGTTTGGAAACACTCTTAAAGATTGTAGGTTCGGGCGGACTTATTCATATATAAAGTTTTGTTCTCTGCTTGGTTCAACTAGTCCGATCGGTCTGATCCGTTTAATAACACTGCCCGATAACGATCGATATAGAGAAGCATGAAGAGTACACACCGGCTTTAATCCAAACCTTTAAATATATATTGCCAATAATTCTTTGACCCTTCAATAGTCTTGTACGCACTCATTTTGAAAAATACCCTCAAAGATCGTATCTTTTGAATAAAGTACCTGTTTAACTTAAAGCTCAGCCTAAGCTTAGTTGAGGAAGCAAAAAAGGTGTTATGGGGTAGAAAATTTTTACTTGACCTTAACAGGGATTCAATACAGCCATCAAATGCATAGGTCTATTAGTCTATATATATATATAACAAAAGTGCAACGGAGAAGAAAGAAGTGAGATAACTAAGATGCGGCAACTGCAACTTGGGTGGTTTCTTTATCCTTTGCCTCCTTAAGTTGCTTCCACTTCTCAATGGTGTCGATAACCTCCCCTGTTTTGATCAGATATCTTACCTTCTGTCCATCTTCAAGGACCTTGTGACCTACCCGGCTTACTACTTCCTTTTCTTTTGAATACAACATCACATTTGAGCTGTGGATAGGTGCTTCTATCTGGAAAGCATAATACATTTTGCACAATGTTCAATCATCACTTGAATCTCGCCAAAGACTGACTGACAGTAAAGGAATCTATAAAAACATGATCTCTATCTTGGAAATTACAAGTCATTTGAGTGGACTGACCTTGACAATTTGACCAGGTTCTCCCTCTTCACGGCTCTTCATGTGTTTTGTTTTGAGGTTCACATCTTTGATCACTACGGTGCTGTTGTGAGTGAAGATCTTAGTAATCTCTCCAACTTTACCCTTGTCGCGTCCAGATATAACTTTGACCGTATCTCCAAACTTGACATGCATTTTGTGGAGAATCGGAAGACTGTTTGGTTTGCATTCTTTTCGTTCCCAACGCTTGAGCTGTAAGGCAAAAACCACACATAAAATCATTTAAACAAACAACTCATCTTCCAAATCTCATTGTCTCAAAAAGAAAACTGTTTCTGCAGACTAACCTTTGCAAGAACAAGACATGGGATCTCGGCAGGCTTGACCTACAACGAGTACAAAACGATCAGCAGGGTATTAAGGAAACACATTCCATTCCTTTATAGAGTATCATAACAGCAACAAGGTACTAGCTACTACTAGCAAAAGGCACCCATAGATTCCAAACAAATCACTAGTCAATCAGTTTGTAGAGCATAAGCAGCTCTTGACATTTAACTGCTCATAAAGTTCATCTCAATTCAATAGTAACACTACAAGATAGACAATGCACAAAATTTAATACATCAGTAAGTACAATCCATAGTGCAGAAACTTTCAAAACGAGCAACACAGATTCAATTCATCAAATTTTAACTCGTTTGACAAGTATTTGTTGAAATGGGTTTTGGGTATCAAAAGCGAACAAATGAAACTAATCTACAACACACCCAAGTGAATTACATAATCCAAAAGCTTGAAAAGAGATAAGGAAAACCTAATTCGAAAGATTAGGAATCAGAATTCGAAATTTTAAAAAGTTACCGGAGAAGCGACGGAGAGGGAGGTTGGGGAAATTAGACGCTGACCAAGGAAGGAAGAGCTAGGGGATAGAGAAAGAGAAGTGAAAGAGCTCTGAAGAGCAGACATGGTTGCCATTTTTTTCTCGCTCTGCAACTTTCCCACTGGCGAAGTGGCTAAACTGTTGTTTCTTCTTCTTCTTCTTCTTCTTCGTCCTATCCGTTCCACCGATGACGATAAAAACTTGGATAACGAACTAAACGACAACGTTTTGACAGCCGAAATTTATGGGCTGGGCTATTTGGATTGGGTCTTGAGTCATATATTTTAGAAAACATAGAACTCGTCGTTTCAACAGTGAATGACAACAAAAGAATATATTTTTTTTTTTTAATTCACAAAAAGGAAAAAGATATAGACAACCTAGTACACCATACATCATTATAATCATTTCTCCTACCGTCTAAAAAAATCCAAAAAAAAAACGAAAATTAGAAAGAAATCACATTTTAAAAGTTAAATAAATTATAAAAAAAAAATTGATACTTTCTTTTTCTTGTTTTATTTAAAAAATCACAAGTCTTCAGCTATACTACTGTCCACGGAATTATCCCTCCGGTGAGTTTCCGATCGTAATGATCCGTTTGCGGTTAGCTCACCTTCTGACTCCTCCACCACCGGAGGAGGAGGAGGAGGAGGAGGCCGCGGAGAACTCTTCTGTCGTTTTCTGCAATGTCTCACCTTAATGACACGAGTCAAGACCTGAACAATGTCCCTCATGTTGGGACGTTTTCTAGGTGCACGAGAGATGCATTTATATGCAAACGCAGCAACTTCATTCACTTCTTGTAAATCAAATCTCCCATCTAATCTTGAATCCACTATCTCTTCCCACCCAACTTTTTCCTCTGCATTCATAGCCGCCTGTTCATCAACAAACACAAGGTTTTGAGTCTTTATGCATAAAGATTAGAGGAGAATTTGAGGATTTTTTTTAAGGTTTTTATATTACCAGCTCAACCAATTCCATTAGACCTTGTTGAGGGTTTCTTCCAGCTATAAGTTCGAATAGCAAAACCCCGAAGCCATAAACATCGCTTTTTTTGGTGAATGTTCTTGTGGAAATGTATTCTGGATCAAGGTAACCAAATGTTCCTCGGATGTTAGCAGCATGTTTGTCTACCATTTCTTCTCTAGATAGTCCAAAGTCTGCAACCTGTAGTAAGAGACAGTTCACCAATGAGAAACTTGAGGTAGTTAATAAACTGAGATCTTAAGGACGGAAGAAGATATATGTACCCGAGCTCTCATGGATTGATCCAACAAAATATTGGAAGATTTGATATCTCTGTGGATTACAGGAGGAACAGCCTGGAAAAAAAAAATGAATATAACATGAGTTTTGAAGTTGTGTTTTCCAAGAGATGCATAGTGGATGGTTTTAGAAGTAACTTACCCCATCATGAAGATACTCTAGACCGCGTGCTACGTCTAAAGCAATATATACTCTCAAATCCCAGCTCAGGGGTTCATGTTTTTCGCCTGTATCGAAAAAGCATTGTAGTCAGTCTCAAAACTTTGTGAAGGCTCCTCAACTGGTGAAGTCTAAACTATCAATTTAATAAAATATGCTACAAACTACAGTTGAACATTGGATTGACAATTCATTTAATGCATAGCAGATTGTTATAGTATGTAGAAATAGGTAGTTGCTTACTGTATAAGTGAGAAGCTAAGCTTCCTTTACTCATGTAAACATATATAAGCATGTGCTGTCCTTTTTCTGCGCAATAGCCAACCAAGTTCACTAAATTACGGTGATGCAACCTTCCCAATAACATAACCTGAAAAAAGTAGGAGAATGAATGAGTTTTGCAAGTAAAAGAAATGGATTAATGTAAGGCAGACGCCTATTTTATAGATGGCAACTTATTGATCGAGTTGAGTAATAGAGATTTGGGAAATCATGAGTCTGCCTCATTTTATATTTTACAAATGCGTCATGTTTCCAAATTTAGTTGTTCTATGGAAATGAGTATCATACAGAATCATCAGCTAGATCGCATAGATATATCTTACCTCTGTCTGAAACTCTTTTTCGCCCTGTTTAGAATCAGTAGCTAGAACTTTCACAGCAACAGTCTCACCGGTGGACATTTGAGCTTTATAGACAGGTCCAAATGCTCCTTGGCCTATCAAAGTTGTAAAGTTACAGGTTGCTTTCTGCAAATCCCTGAATCAGTAGTCAAGCAAAGAACATATGTTACAAATGGTACACAAGACCAAGAATGCAAGAATTTTATCATATCCTCAAGAACCAGCGCGACAATTTAGATATTCACAAATCACAATACAAAATCCAACTATACACTCTAAAACATGATATAGATCCCAACATTCCCCTCGTAATGACTTAAGTAACAATAACAAGAGAAGTCTAGTCCCTCATTAATCAAGAACCTTATCAGGAAACTATCTATGATCCAGAGAATTGTACAGCATTTAAAGAACCAGGATCTTGTAGTCAGAGGAAGGAAGGAAGGTAGGAGAGCAAAACCTGTAAGAATATTCCAAAATGCCAGAAGCAGAGATGACATTACTCTTTTTAGTAAAACCATCAAGCCAAAGAGACCTTCCAGTCCCAGCATTCTTGGAAGAAGATTTAACAGGAGAATCAGGACCAATGGTGGAATCAGACAAGATAATACAAGAATCAACACCATTCTCTCTGATGGGAATGGTAGCACTTCTGCTAGAGCCACTATTAACAATCTGAGACTTTTTTCTATGGAACCTAAAGCAGAACAAAGCTGAAACAGCTAAGACAACACCAATGACCAAACCAAGTGAGATCCCAACGATTAAACCAAATGATTCTCCTTCCATTATCAAATAATAATAAGAACCCCCTTAATGCATCAAGCTCTTGTAAACGCCTCTGCCAAAAGAAAAGACCAAAAAAAAGTAATAACGGGATCAGAGAGAGAGAGAGATTAAGGAATAATAGTTTATTATTAAGAACAATGTCAGACGAAGAGGAGGACAACAACTCATTTTGCTCTCAAATTAAAGTAAAATAGGAAACGTTGACTATCAATAAAACTCTTTGAACAGATACTAATGGATGGATTCAATTCATCCAAAATCAAAAATGTATCTGTTCATTCATATAATTAAGAAATACCTCAACGAGATAATATCAATAAATATCAACAAAATTAAAGCCAAAAATGCTAATTTGTTTTCTCGGGAAAATTAGTAGAGAATCCAGGGAAAAAAGAAAAGAAAATGAAACTTCGAGAGTCGTGCAAAACTTTAGAAACGCCGTTTGGATAAAAACATTTCTTTATTTTTCTCCTTTTTTTCCCTAAATTTCGTTGTTTAATTTTCAACTATTTCGTCTTCTTCTTCAGCAACCAAACCCCCCCCCCCCAAAGAAGACTTTCCCAACAACAAAAATCCCCAGAATTTAAAAAAAAAAAAAAAAAAAAAAATAACACCTACTACTACTACACACAACAACAACAACAAACTCGCTTAAGATCCAGAGAAAGAAAAAGGAGAACTCGAACTTTACCAGTGCAGATGTGAAAGATCATAGAAAAAAAGGTGCATTTGTTACAGAGGGACACGGTTACTCTAAGGAAGAGAAAAACAAATAATGTGCATTGGATTTGGGTTTGCTTTGATTACAGAGAAAAGAATCCAAAGAGAGAGAGAGAGTGTGAAAGAGAGAGAGAGAGAGAGGTTCTACTTCAAGCAAACGATTACAATTACAAACAACAACAACAACAACAAAATTAACCTTTTTTTTCTTTTTTCCTTTTTTTAATGTTTAATGTTGTGTGCTGATGATGTGTAAAATTAAAAAAAGGTTAAGGAGAAGATTCAAATGTTTTTTTTATTTTTAACTTCTTTTTTTTTTTTTTACAAATGTAACATTAACAACGTCTGCTTCAAAACTTAAAAGATTGAAACGGAAAAGCTTCTTTTCTTTTACTTTTTTTACTTTAATTAAAATGACGTTACTCCTTCCTTATAATTCAATTCTCACTAGCTTTATTGATTATTATATTTTTCAATATCCTCCACGCATATTTAAAATTTGTCTCATTATTATTGTAATTATATTATGTAATAGACGAAGATTTTACTTATGTGATAATTTTTTTAAAAATTATATCTGTGTCCTTCGTCTATTACATAATTACAATAATAATGAGACAAATTTTGCACTTTGTTATATGTCTTTTATATACCAAAAAAAAAAAAAAGTAAATAAATCTTTGTTTACTAAGGTTTGACCATTGACTGAACATATGAACATTACTATAGTATTGCGACAAAAAAATGTAGAAAGAAAGAACAAAAAATTACTAGTACTAGTCTAGTAGTTTTCAGATATCGTCGGATAACAAAATATTTTGCGCAAAAATAGAAATGTCAAATGTGCATATTCATATACTAAAATAAAACTAAATCTATATAGAAATAAAATACAAAAATTGTAAAATTTGTGTCTATTGTATTGTTTGTGTCGTGTGGGTTTTATGGGTCCTACGAATATGATTATTCTTTAATTATGATTGGATCATATTTATCGTTTTTAGATCGTACTGTACATTTTTGGTTTTCCGCGACGATTTTTCCTGGGTTTTTGATTACCTGCATCACGTTCTTTGTATCTTCCCGTGCACCATCCTACTAAAATAAAGCGTGTTATCATTCATTATTAAAAATATATATATATATAAAATTCTATAACTCGATTTCAATGTTTAAGTTACAAAAAAAAATTGGGTTATAAACAAGAAAAGATTAACGAAACGTTTTTTCAGTGTCAAAATTTCATATATATGAAGTCAGTTGTACATATAGATTAAGAATAATTCGGCATATAAATATAAGTTCGATGTCTAGATGAGCTTAACACCGACTCATAATAAGTCATGAATGTGATCGAATTCAAAAAAGTGAAAGAATGTGAAAGAAAGAATGTGAAAATATATATTAAAAAAAAAAAAGTGAAAGAATGTGATCGAATTCAAAAAATATATATATATACAACAAACTGGAAATAGCATATTTTTCTTCGATAATTATGGAAATAAAACATATCTTAAATCGACTATCTCTTCGATTCATATATAGAGAAACAACTTCTTTGAAAACATCATATAATCTCTGATAGAAGTCTGTGACAAATTAATAAATCAAAAACCTAAACATTTATCTCTAAACATCTTTTCCATCATATGAATTATGATAACTTGATCTCATGGTGATATTTTCAATCTAGATATTGTATTATTATCCAAATATTGGATTTAGCTTATCATTTGAGAGTTTGGAGGTTAGTTAATAGGTAAGAAGATAAAATGCAGCGGAACTATTAAGTCTATGGGCTAGTAAGCAAGCAGTTACATACATACACACCTAACTCACCTAATGTCACATTCAAGATTATTAGTTGCAGCTAATTTTCATCCCAATAAATACATAAAAATAAAATTTTCAAAGAAACTATAACTGCTCTATAGACAGAATAAGTACGATTATGAAATTAATTCGAAATGACATGAATTTATTGCCGATTTCTCGCACTACCAATCTTATCTAACTATTCCGTGTAATCAAATTGAAACTAGTACGTTTAACTTGTTTTAGTTCTTCATCATGACTTCGACATATCGAGACATTTATCTATTTACACGATAACACTAATTAACTCCTTAATTTACTAGTAAAATACTCGTGTTTGCATTGTCTGCACCAAATTGAAATAAATATAACCAAGATAAAAAAAAATCCCGGCATCACTGCCGCAAGTAATTCTAAAATACTTGGCCAAAAATATTCACAACAAGCACACGAAAGGAGGGAGAGACATTCTCACACACAAAAAGATTTACGTAAATGAGATTTCTACTATTACACTCCAATGATACGATTTTAATAATTTAATGATGTTTCTATCTTATCTACAAATGTGAACTTTTTTACCCTAAACGGTGAAGAGCTAGAGATGTATTTGTTCTCTTTACAAAACATGTTTGTTTTCTATTTTAAAGTTAGTTTAAAAATAACCCCACAACTAGTTTGAGTTAACTTTACAATTTACTTGATGAAGGAAAAACAAATAACAAATAACATATTTCTTTATTTGTTATTTAATGAGTCTATATATTGAGAAACAACATGGTGTAAACTCGTTTCTCTTTGTATCAAATTAATGAATAAAATTTAGAGCTACTTAAAAAAGAATTACAAAAACTTTACAAATCACTTCTTTAAACTATACAGAGTGGCTTAAGCCAAAGCCAAGACAACCAAGAGAACACGTGAAGATCCTCCATGTTAATGTATTTGACCATTTTATATATAAACAACAATCGGATATTGTGAGAGAGGAAGATCATTTGAATAGATACACTAATCGGATATTGTTATTTTATCGACATTTTAGTGTTTCTTTGCGTAGATTATATGTTATTTTCACGTTGGCGGAGGAGAGAGTGGGGGCGCATCACAAGATATATACTATTATATTTTCCTCTTTTCTGTATATCTAATTATCTCTAGACCCTAAACTCCTCTTTCTTTTCCTTAGGGACGAGATTAAATTGAACGTTTTCCCAGCGAAAATTTATGTGCTTTTCTTTATATAAAATTATGATCCAAAAAAAAAAGTATTAGCTTATATATGGAAGTTTTATTGTTGGTTCTAAAAGAATTACATGGTGTACCTTGCATAGAAAGGGAAAAAAAAAAAAGAGAGTTATATAATATTGGGACTATTGTGGAAAAACAAATTATATATGGGACTTGGGAGGAAATAAAAGATGAATATGATAACTTGAGAGCAAATATTCCCCCAAAAGTTCAAAGTTTACTTGTTCCATGGTCGCATAATCATTAAGCAAGACATTTCCTCTCCACGTGCGCGGTACAACCCCATGTTCTCATGTCTCCCATGTATAGAATGCATAGTCGTATATGACTATATGTTGTATTTTAAACATACATACAAATTAAAATTTGGAGATTTATTGATTATGAAACGAAAAGGTTAGCCTACAACATGTGAGAGAATGTGATTAAAGATGCAAAAAACGCGTTAGCGCCTTCTTTAGTGCACTAGTATGTAGTAATATATTAGGGTTTAAGAATTTGGGATAATTAAGGTACAAGTCTTTTCTTTGATTATGCAATGCAATGAGACAATGATGCATTCACTAAAAGAATTAAATGGGCTTTGGCGTTTGGTCTTGTCCATAATACGGCCACCAACAAAATCACTCAAGAAACTGTGTGACTTACAAATTCACAATTCAATCTTCAAAGCCCAACAAATATTTACGTACCTAATCAAACAAATTATTTGGATACAAGATCTTCGTAATTACCAAACATTGAAAATGTAATTGATATCTTGATACATAAAATGTAAGTATCTTACAATTTCAAAAAAAAGGTGATTGTGATCTTCTGTTTTTGACGAAGAAAGGTAGGTCAGGCAGTGGGATTTCTTTGGTTAATGTGCATGAGAGAGTTTCGAATACTTTTTCTCACAATACCAATATAAATTGATGTCACCTTATGAGTACTTACTTTATGCTAAGATTTAATTTCTAACATTGGTGCTTCATTTGTATGCAAATATAGAAAACCAATTCGTTAGGATAAATAACCTATTTTGTTTCTTCTAATTATCACTATTTTCAAAACATTTAATAGAGAAAACAGAAAAGATAAAAGGTTTTTACTTGCATAAGTATGAAACTATATAGGTAATTAACAAATATAACTATATAAGATAAGTTATAATGAGTAGCATATTTGTTTTCGGGTTTAAAAAAATATATATTGTCGGCGTTCCGTTTCCGTTTTGGTTGTATGTTCGGTTGATGCAGTACTCATATATACGTGTTGCATATCCCAATTTAAACTCTGTTTCGCATAAGTTTAGATTACGGTGGTAGTAATTATAATATCAAAGCAATATATACATTAATAGTGCTACTACATCTTTCCATTAACATATTTATTACTACTATACATATCATACACATAATAAACTTCTAAGAAACTTTTTAAAAAGAACTCAAAACATGAACGGAGTCGGTGAGAACGCCGGGATCACTGGTTCGAAAGCATTCCTTCTGCAAAACCCATAAAACAAAAACTAAAACGTCAAGACATTTTTTTATTATACACTACCATTTTATAGACATAATTTTTCATTATATCATTTCTGGTTACCTTGCCATTTACGACAACTTCTGTTTACTCAAATAAAACAATAAACATACTGATGTTGACATCCCAACTATATCGAATCTTTATCCACAAAAAATCATCTAATTAACTACCATCATTATCTTCTATTTATCTTTCCTAATCTTCATACTTATCTTTATGAATATTCTTAAGTTTAGTTTTTAATTATCATGACGGAAGTTAAAACGTTATCATAAATCTATCTACCCTAACCATACTTAACAGAAAAGTATCATGTAAACTTGATAGAGTAGTTTGTGTTATTATTACCCGAAATCGTCACTACGGAAACGAACATGACCACCGCCGGTTCTTGACGACGCGGCGTCACCTCCGTCGTTGCCTTCGCTTTTCCGACGAACTTTCTTCTTTCCTTCGTCCTTTACCGATTTCTTTATAGCCGGTTTGTTCTCCGAGATCACGCTAAGTGACGGTCTCCACTCTGCCACTTGTTGTCCAGGTTGACCAGCCACTCTAACGCGTTTCCGCCTCCTTCGCTGTTTCATTAGCGTTTTCGTTTCGTCTGAAACCGAATCGTCCGCGGCTGCGGCTGTGGATTCTTGGAACTGCTGTGAACCAAAACAAGGCACGACGAGTTCCAACAAGAATTTCATATCCTACACCGCTACACGTCACCGCACCTGAATCACTTCTCTTTCTCTTTATAATTTTTTTGTTTTGCTAATTAAAATCTTTGGGATTGGTTTCTTTAAAAAAGGCTAATGGTTTGGAATGTTGCCAAGGTTAAGAAATTTTGGAGTGATGATACTCTTAATGGAACAGAGGCAATTTATAGAAGGAACTTGAGCTCTTGTGACTCACTTCATTACGTGGACATACTTTTGTTAAATTATTACGAAACTGCCCCTTCATGGTTCTTTTCTTTAACCGAAGTTGGTTTACGTTGAATTGAGAAATTGATTGAAGGCTAATTACTGACACTGTAGTAAAACATAGTTATGGTTTATTAATCGTTTTAGTTGGTATAGTCGTATATTCGTATTCATAATTTATCTTGTGATCTCTAAAGTCTAGTTCATGTCGGGTCTAATATATAAAAAACATAACTCAATTTGTGGTACAGAATAATAGAGACCTGTTTTTATATATAAAAAAAAAAAATATCTAAAACCTGAACTCATGGAAACATTTTAGAGTGATTTGTTTCTGAAGTAGGATCATTTTATTTGGTCGACGTGAATACATTTTTGTTTCCGAACTTGTTGTATTCTTATTATACAAAAATGCATTTTGTTTTTTCTTAAAAATAATTTTGGACCCCCTTTTTTATATTCAGAAGTAAATTATTTTTTGATTGATATAGGTTCGCATACGGTATTGTCATATATAACGTTTCTTTAATTTGAAAAAAAAAAATCTTACGTAAATGTCAGTTTGAGATTGGTTTTGGTGGATTTCGGTTTTTTTTTTTTTGGGTTAGCCTCTAGAGAGAAGTTAAACCAACTAAAACTAAATTAAAAACGTTACTATGAAGTTGATGTAATTTTTTTTTTCTTGGATCGATTTAGCTTAGAAATTAAGTTTTACCATTGATTTTTAGTCTTTTGACTCTTTTCTAAAATGAGATTAATCCGGTTCAAATCGCATGTGAAATGGGTACATCGAGAGTTGGTGACTTTTAATATTTTTGATGTAATCTTAGTATATTAACTAACTAAAATCATTCACATCCATTACCATTATCATTGTTTCCTGTGATCGGGGTCTTCCACATATAGTTTCAAGTACGTAATACATATATAGTCGTCCTTTATCAAAAAAAAAAGGGGTACGTAATAGTATATATATGATGATATGATGACATGATGTTACTTATATCTGCATGTGCTTATCATACGTGGCAGTGAGAAAACCTTATATAATAAATGTATATATGATAAGAAGTAAGAACGTAAATACAAACTCCTGTAGATAAGAACTATAATAAATAAAATCAGTTCAGACTCATATCTCCTAACGATACAGAAAACGAAATGGTCCAACTTCATAATATTATGAAGTTACTAACTCATGATACGAAAACAGTTTCATTATATATAAACCATAATTCAATTCAATCACAGAGAACGACTCGTCTAAGATGCTGTCACATTTGAAAGGAATCAGACATGCGGCGCAACAAAAACGACGATGACTCATCTTGCTCTCATTTTCTCAATAATACCACGACTTTATAGATTATATATGAATAATGGATGGTTTAATCAGTTAGTTATGTTGCTACTTGTTAGGTGTCCAATGGGCCAATGTAACCATGCATAAAGTATATTTGAATCTCTAGTCCTAACCCACACGATTAGAACGAGAGGGCACGCGTGAGTATATCGAATTTTCTTAAGATACAATGTGTGGCTAGGATAGTAGGATTACATCTCAGCTTGGTTTAACGAGAGATAACAAGAAAGAAAATAATTGATACAGATGGAAAAGAGTACTTGATTAGAAACGTTATCCGATTAGCTACAATCCTACTGGATTAGTTTATGCAGTTACATTTGACTTGTGCCCACTCCTCGAACTTGGAAACAAAGAAACATTTGTACACGTTTCCGTCGACATTTCTAATTACTAGCTAACTTTTCATTGCGTCCAAGGAAATGATCACAATAAAAACAGCAAAACGAATCACTATTACCATTATAAGCCAAGTACATTCCAAAAACGGGTATCTTTTGAATTTGGAGTGATATGTATGATGTGTTGTAAAATGGAATTGGTTGCATGAGAAAGAGGGAATTGTCTCACCAAACGTAATTGGACAGCGAAGGAATGTTATAGTATGAACGGTATCTCCTTTGCATATTTTGTTTCCGTTTTTGTAATATAACATTTATTGCTTAAATTTCTGTAAGCCATTAGTATTTCTTTGATATTTCTTTTTGTTTTTGTTCAGTCCACAAGTTATATAACAATGTTCGTGTAGATTCTAGACAGCTCCACGTGAAATTGTGAGAACTCAATGTTGTTTTGCTTGTTGTGGTCCTATGACTCGTTACCATTTGTTTTAATCGTCACTTTCAATATTAAGTGGTAGCATCTTAACGAAAATTGTGAGTTAGTGATTGGCTAATGGCTACAGACCCATTGGGTTTTATGAAAACGATCAATTAGCATATTACTATATTTCAAGATATTGTGGTAACCAAAAATCAACATAACTGAACCGGGTCTTAGTTTTTCAATCTCTTTTTAAGCCGACATACAAAATCAATCATGTAAACAAAAAAACAACCAAAACCGTTTTAAATCTTTGTGTCTTAGCCGTATAAGCAAACTACTCGTATCCTCCTCTTAAAGAGTCCATTACACTTAACATTGTCTTGTAAATGACAGTTTTTGGTTATTACTCATAAATATTAATTTCGAGTTTCTCAACTTCCAAGGTAATAACAAGCCACTGACACAACAGTTTGATCACAGAAGAAGATAGAATAAAGGATAAATATGAATATGAAGATTCATAAGAATCGAACAAAGGTGTCTCTCTAACGGTTACCATAATATGGAGGACGAGACATGTTGTTCTGAGGTTGATATGACGGCATTTGCTCTCTTGGTCTTGCATACTCTGCGAATATGACCCAACCGTCAAGAAACTGCAGAGAAGCAACAGAGAGGAGATTAGCCATTTGGTATTTGTTAGTGTAAAATCGACTAACAGATTTTGATTTAGAAAGAGATAGTACCTTCCCATCCATTCCAGCTATGCCTTTTGCAGAATCTTCTAAGGTGGTGTATCTAACAAATCCAAACCCTTTGGAATATCCTGATACTCTGTCTGTGACAACTTTAGCTACAAAAAGCCAATTTGAGAGAAAGGAATCGTTACAGTTAGTTATCTTCACGATTTAGTTTAATGCACATAAAAGTGTCACAATACGGAACTCACCATCAGCAACTTCTCCAAACTGAGCAAAAGCTGTCCTAAGTCCTTCAGAAGTAGTGCGCTTACTAAGCCCTGAAAATATCCAAGTGACACAAAGATAGTCCTTTAGATATATACTTTTCAACTTCATAAATAAAGTATAACATGACACAAAAACACTTCAGGGAACTTAGACACAGTATCCAGACTAAATAGTACTTATATGGCTTACGAAAAGATAGTAAATCAGACTTAACATGTTATGTATTAGATGTGATATATACATAAGTCTATGATATACTATTGACCAAACTTTCAGTTATTCAATGACCATGATCAAAGTGAGAAACAGAGGTTGCTTCAAAGCCCAATAGTAAGCTGCAATTTAAAACTGATTGACACAGAAGCCTTGAAACTAAGTGTAAGACCAAGCTCTATTGCACTTCATTCTTAAAGCTAAGCAATTACACATTTTCAGGAAATTACAGAATAATAGAGAAACCACACAAAACTTTCACTCGTTGCAAATACATATAAATCTAAGACACAGCTTCATTTCTCAAAGACTCAAACACATATAAATCTAAATCTTGTACTATTCAATTCTAATCAAATGTTCAAAATTACTTACGATTTTGGTTTCCCACAGGAATGAATAGTCTAAATCTCAATTCAAAAGGAGTGATCTTTAAAACCACCCAAACCCCAGAAACCAAGATAGACTCGACCAAACGATACACCCTCCAAAAAACCCCAGAAATGAATGAATTGAGAGATGAAAAGGGTTTTAAAATTACCAGATACGAAGAGGTTGGTGCTGGGTTCAGCCTGAGGGCGAGCTGGTGTTTGGGTTTCAGCTTGTGGAGACAAAAAAGAGAACTTTGAAGCGTTTGAACAGAAGAGCCGTCTCAAACCAACCGGAGACGAAGCTGCTTCCGTCACCGCTCTTGATATCGCTGGAAGTCTCATAGCCATCGCCATCGATTCAATTGAGTGATTCTTTCTTCGGGATTTTAAGGAAAAAGATTTCAACTTTAAAAGGCTAAAACCCTAAAACAAAAGCAGAGATCTATTGATTTGGATTTTTGAGAAGAAGCAAAGGGTTTATGCGAAAATGATGACCTAAACAAAAGTAGACATAAGTTAAAATTACGGATATACCCCTGTATTTAATTCAAAGTTTATCACCCTATTAGTATTAACTACTATTGATTCGGATTACATAGTTTTTTCTTTTTTTCTTTAAACCAATTTGAAAGGTGTAGATGTTTTTTGGAATTACTCGGACCAGAATAGGGAGCCAAAGCTGATCATTGAATCTTAATTACTCTGCTCATTTATTTATTTTGAGGTTTCTAATGGTTTGGTTATGAAACTGGTTTCGCCCTCCCTTGGGCTCATAAGATGATCGGTTCGAGATCATGACCAGTTTTTTTTAGGGATGGCCTAGTCTTTGTTTTATTTCATACAGAAGAATACAGGTTTGTTACAAATATACAGATTATCTAAGGATGGTCTAGTATTGTCGCATCCTCCTCCTGAGAGAGGCTTGGACGTTAAGGATCATCTCCGGATATGGGAAGGGCTCATAAGGCTTCAAGAGATTGACATATGCTCCAATCATGTGTGGATCAGATCGACCTACACGTTTTTGTTGTTGAGGCTTCTCGTCTTTTTTGTGAAAAGTCTCATAATCAGTTGTATGATTAGGATCCATAAGACAAACACGTGCCTCACAAGCCAAAGAACAGAACAAGAGCAGCAAAAGGATGATTGCTGAAGCTTTCACCATATAGCCAGAGAGTCGCTAAGGTTTTTGATGGTGTAATAGTTTCTGATGATTTGTTTGTGAATGTACGTACGTCTTTTATATAGAGATAATAAGAGAAGACGAGACCTTTTTTCGTTAGGATTAGAAAAAGTTTTTTTTCCACGTCGGTATACTTATAAGATTTATCGTATTTTAGCTTTTTCACCTTCTCAATAATGATTAATAAATTATATAGAAGTTATTGATTAATAAATTATAAAGAAGTTTTTGATGGAGAGGTGGTATCTAAGGATCCGGTTGCGCAGGCTTCTGATCTCCCTGAAGAAGGTCAAATATTGGATGGAAGAGAGGAGGTTGTGGATGTGGCTGACAATACTGTTGTTGGCGAAGGGGTTGATGGGTCTCGTGGGGAGGGATCGACGGTATCCGTGGAGGCTGGTAGGGATCTGGCGGCGGATTTTACTTACGTTCCCCTTGATGGAGAGGTGGAGAGTGATATGGTGGAAGGTCGTGCTTCCAAAGCGGATGTGCATATCGAGCATGAGGGTTTGGATGGGGATTTTATGGCCTCGAATACTTCAGGGTCTGTTCAGTTGGACCATGATGAGGATGGTGAAGAGGTCATGGTGGATGGGCCTTCTGAAGCTGGAGTTGGGGGAATATTGATCTGAGGACGTTGTGGCTGTGTCGGAGGAGGAGGAGGTCGATCACAACCAAGTGGAGCTTGGAGGCGCTAAAGCTGCCAGTGAGGATACCGTTTTGTCAGTGATTGATCAGGGAGCTACAAACCAATTGGGGATAGGGGAGAAAGGGAAAAAGGGGAAGGGGGCCTTGGTGCTTAGAAGGATCTCTACAAAGAAGAGGAATGCTAACATGCTCTTATCACCGAGGCGTCGACCTCTTTCCCAAAGGGAGATGGGAGACAATGGTGCTCACGTTAAGACCCATGATGGGGTTAAAGGAGGTCCTGGTGGGGCAAAGCCACCAAAGCCAAACATTGTTAGATGAATGTTCTAAGTTGGAATTGTCAGGGTCTTGAAAATAAGGCCACCATTGGAAATCTTAGAGATTTATGGAATAAACATAGGCCAGATTTTTTATTTCTTATGGAAACAAAACAATCTTTTTCTTTTTTGGAACAATTTGTAGGCCATTTTGGTTATAAGAATTTAAAAACAGTAGAACATGTTGGTTGTAGTGGAGGTATGGATTTATTTTATAATAAAGGTTATTTTAATATTTCAATTTTATTGGCCACCAACACATTAATTGATATTGAGGCCGTTCATAATGGAAGGATTATTAACATAACCTTTGTATATGGTGATCCTGTCCCCAACAAATGTGATATGGTATGGGAAAGATTATTGAGGATGGGATCGACAAGATCAACTCCTTGGCTTGTAATTGGAGATTTTAATGAATTAACAGGAAATCATGAAAAACGTGGGGGTGAACTTAGACATGCTGCTTCGTTTCGTGCTTTCAACGGAATGATTCAGGATTGCAGTTTCTTGGAGTTTCCATACCTTGGGGATTGCCTGTCTTGGAAAGGTTAGCGGGATAAAAAACCAATTCGGTGTAGGTTGGATAGGGCTTTAGGTACTGAGGATTGGCATGATCTGTTTCCCGATACGGTTACAGAATATTTGCCAATGATCGCTTCTGATCACAAAACTTTGGTGGTTAGTATTGGTGCTAAGCGCCCAAGAGGACGTCAGTGTTTTATGTTTGATAGGAGGCGGATTGGTAAGGCGGGTTTGATGGATGCTATTTCCCTGGGTTGGGATGGTGCCCGAGATCAGGACTCTGCTGGTTTAGTGGCCAAGATTGGGAGTTGCAGACGTGAAATCTCTCAGTGGCAGAAAGCATAGGTCCCTTATGGACGAGAAACGATTGAGGAGCTTAAACAACAGTTGGAGGTGGCTCAGGCAGATGATGCGGTGGAACCAACTGTGATATTGGATCTAACCTCTCGTTTGCGCGAGGCTTATAGAGATGAGGAAATTGGTATCAGAAAAGTCGGAATCGATGGATGCGGGTGGGGGATAGAAACACAAAGTATTTTTGGGCGCAAACTAAGCAGCGCCGGGCTCGAAATTGAATTATTGGTCTGTTGGATATGAATAATAATTGGTCAACGAAGGATGAAGATATTTGTAATATTGTTGTTTTGTATTTTGAAGATTTGTTTACTTCGATCAACCCAACTCATTTTGAAGAATCTTTGAGTGAGGTCAATACGGTAATAACGGAGGAGGTAAACGAGCATTTAACCACCCCGGCAACGGAGGCGGAGGTACAAAAGGTCTTGTTTATGATGCACCCAGATAAGGCGCTGGTGAACGGAATGACCGCTTTGTTTTTCCAGAAGGCCTGGAGGATTATCAAGGATGATCTGGTATCTATGGTTAATCGGTTTTTTGAGGAGGGAGTTTTTGACAAGAGTGTGAATCGCACGCATATCTATCTTATTCCCAAGGTGGTCAAGCCAACCCGGATGGCAGACTACGTCCAATTAGTCTGTGTAATGTGGGGTACAAGATCATCTCTAAGATCTTATGTCAACGGCTTAAATTGGTATTAACAAGCCTGGTTTCGGAAACTCAATCAGCCTTCGTGCCAGGTTGGCTGATCTCTGATAACATCTGATTGCTCAGGAGATGTATCATGGCCTTCGGACTAATCCGTCTTGTAAAGGTAATTATATGGCCATTAAGACGGACATGAGCAAAGCGTATGATATGGTCGAATGGGGTTTCATCGACGCTTTGCTTCGGAAGATGGGTTTTTCGGATAAATGGATCTCTTGGGTTTTGTTCTGTGTAATTTTGGTTGAGTATAAGGTTCTGATCACTGGTCAGCCTAATGGATTGATTGTTCCGGACCGAGGGTTGCGTCAGGGAGACCCTTTATCTCCTTATTTGTTTATTCTCTGTACCGAGGTGCTTATTGCCAACATTCAGAAGGCTGAGTGGGATAAACAGATAACATGGATTAAAGTTGCTAATAAGTGTCCACCCATCACGCATTTGCTCTTTGTGGATGATAGTCTTTTTTTCTGCAAGGCCGATAAGGATCAATGTTGAGTTGTTTTGGACATACTAAAGAAATATGAGGCAGCCTCAGGTCAACAAATTAATTTTGATAAGTCCTCCATTCAATTTGGACACAAGGTCGAGGAAGGGATCAAAGGTGAGGTGCAGGGGTTACTTGGAATATCGAATATGGGCGGGATGGGCTCTTATCTTAGGATTCCTGAGAGTTTGGGGGGGGGGGGTCTAAAACTAAGGTTTTGTTCGGGATAGACTCCAGAGTCGAACGAATGGTTGGACGGCCATACAACTGTCTAGAGGTGGAAAAGAGGTGATGATAAAATCAGTGGCCACTGCGGTGCCAATTTTTGTCATGTCGTGTTTTCGGTTGCCAAAAACAATCACTTCTAAACTGACTAGTGTAGTGGTAAATTTTTTGTGGTGTTCGGGGCAGTCTGGGGGTATGCATTGGTTAGCCTGGGAGAAGTTATGTGGCAGTAAGCAGTTGGGTGGTTAGGGCTTTAAGAATGTTAATGATTTTAATACCGCTTTGTTGGCTAAACAATGTGGCGGCTGATTGAGGCACCCGACTCCCTTTTTGCATGGGTTTTTAAAGGTAGATATTACAGGAATTCAAATCCTTTGGATCTGATACGTTCATACTCTCCATCTTATGGGTGGCGGAGTATAGTTTCAGCTAGATCTTTGGTTAATAAAGGGCTTATTAAAGGAGTTGGCACTGGCGAGTCCATTTCTTTATGGACTGACCCATGGATACCAGCTCAATCCCCAATACCAGCTTTGAGTAAGGGACCTTTACAGGACCCTTTGTTAAAAATTTCACATTTCATTGATCGCCAAACTAATTCTTGGCACATGGATATGCTCCTAGAGCATTTTATTCCGGAAGATGCGGCTTTGATTGGGGCTATTCCCTTGGGCGTTTCTCAAATAGAGGACTCCCTAGGCTGGCATTTCACGAAATCCGGGAAGTATACAGTTTAATCAGGGTATGATATGGAACGTTTGGAGAAGCAACGTTTTTCTCAGGTTACTCGGTATGGGCCGGACATTAACCCTCTCCTAGGGGGAGTTTGGAAGGTGGCTTGCCCACCAAAAATTAAGCACTTTATGTGGCAGGTGTTATCTGCGTGTATTTCAGTTTCGGCAAATCTGAAGAGGCGTGGCATTACATGGGACTCAGTTTGTGCTAGATGTGGGGCTGATGAGGAAACAGTTAATCATGCTATCTTCCGGTGTCCACCAGCCAGACAGGTTTGGGCTTTAGTTCAGGTGCCGGTCGGACCAGTTTCCTTTCCTACGGAATCTTTGTATGTCAATGTGGATCATTTTCTGGGGTCATCTAATTCGGGTTCTCAAGCTACAACTTTTCCCTGGATCATGTGGTATATTTGGAAGGCGAGGAATGCTCATGTCTTTGAGAATATCATGGACAAGCCAGAGGATGTAGTTAGGTTAGCCGTGGGTGAGGCGTCTACTTGGCTGTAGGCTCAGGCAGAGGATGTAGATGAGGATTTATCCTCAAACCTCAACGTTCCAACTATTCCGGATTCGGGGCATGTAAGACACTTGCCTACTGTTTTCTCAGATATCGATGTTTTGTAGATGGCTCGTGGAAAGCGGGTGACGCTTTTGCGGGTGCTGGATGGGTGTGTTCGTCCTTTCAGGATGTTTTGACGACAAGGGGCGCAGCTAATTTCCAACGTAGTCTTTCCCCATTGCATGCTGAAGTAGAGGCTTTTGTTTGGGCTTTGTGGTGCATGATTAGACATTACTATCGAGATGACTATTTACACAGATTGCTCAGACTTGGTGAAGATGGTGTCTTCTCCTCAGGACTGGCCGGCGTTCAAAACTTACCTCGACGATATCAAGATGGACAGGGAGAAGTTTTCTTCTTTCTCTTTATCTTTAGTTTCAAGAAATGCTAATGTAGATGCGGATTCTTTGGCACGCCAAGCGCGTACGGCTTCGCATCATATCTTATGTGTAAACGTTGTTCCTTCCTATTGCTCATATGAGCTAATCCTTTTGTTGGAAAAAAAAAAGTTCTTGATTAATCAATAATAAGAAATAACTAAAACTATGTCTCACCACGTCATGGACTAGTTAAAAGCTTTTAGTGATGGATAAATGTTAGTGATGGATAAATGTTAGTAATGTCAAAAAGAAGAAGGATAAATGTTAGTTTCTCATAAAGGATACAATTGTAATCACAAAATTAATAGAGTAATTTTTAATAACAATAAATAATTATAAGTTTTAAAAATTTTAGCTCATTTTTCCTGTCTAGTCAATATAGACGAATTTTAAAAAAAAAACTGCTAACCAATCAAAATTAAATACAAAAACAGAAATTTGATATATAATTATACCACATTAATTTGGTTTTTGGTTTTCTACTTGGAATAATTTGTTAAGATTTAAATGTATGAAATTTTCTATCATCTTTGTTTGATCTCATTTTCAAAATATATTAGATTATCATATACTATAATACTTATGATTAATAAATATATAAATTTAAATGCATGCTTAGATTTGAATTTTTTAAACACATTTACTGTAATACTTATCATATACTGTAATATTCTTTTTCCTCATTCACCATATTAGATTATGTTTATTCATCATCTCCATGCAATTCCAAGTAGAGAATCAAGATTCCATGATTGCATTCAACATTCATGAAAATTATGCTAATTTATCTCACATACATGGTTAAGGAAAACTATATTATATTTTATTCAGAACTAGATTTGATGTTTCTAAGAGAAAAACAGATTCAAACCCAAAAAACTCATTTATACTTTGACTTGGGATATATGGTAAGATGTACAGATTTACAAAATCTACTAATGATGGTAGAACAACCCAGACTAATGATGGTAGAACAGCCCAAACTAACATAGATGCTTTCCTTTATATCCAAGATATATTTGGATTTTTTATAGTTTGAAATATTTTGTTAAGAATTTAAATTATGAATTTTCTCTCACTGTTATTTAATCTGATTTTAAATAATTTTAAATTATCATATTATTCTGTAAGAATTTGAGTCAAAGCATTTTGCCTCAAGAAGGAGAGTCTAACAATTATTTAAATCAAAAATCATTTCCACCAAAAATCAAAAATGCTTTGTAGTTTTTCTTGTAATTTTATTAAATGAATATGCTGACTTTAAACAACTAATACTCGTTGCTACAGATTCAGCATTCCTGTATTCATGATAGGCAAAATCTGAAACCAAAGGTTCGTTCAAGTTTTAAATACCTCAATGAAGCTGCTCATCCTCAAAGACAAGTGAGAATAATAAAATAGTAGAAATGGGGCAGTGAGAATGAATGAGTGTAGTCAGAGCCGTGCAGACGTTATAGAAAAAGAAACCTTCCTTGTGACATCCAATTTTGGGAAAAAATTAAGGGCATATATTTATAATATTTAGGGTCAATTTGCCAACTAGCCATATTTACAAATATAATTAAGAATATAGCATACTATTTTGAAAAATTAAGTGAATAACATGAAGGGTAAAAAAAATTACCTTTGATGGTTTGGTGGCAATGGTGGCTGGAGGGTGGGTGGCCGGAATTACAACCGGAGGTGGTGGCGGTCGGTGACCGGAAGTCGGAGGTCGGTGGCCGGAGGTCGGAGGTCGATGGCCGGAGGTCGGAGGTCAGTGGTCGGTGGCCGGAGGTCGGTGGTCGGTGGCCGGTGATCGGAAGTTGGTGACCGGTGATCAGAAGTCGGTGGCCGGTGGCCGGAGATGGAGGCGGCCGGTGGTGGCGGCGACCGGAGGCCGGTGGTCGACGGTGGTGGTTTAGGAGAAAACTAAACCCTAAGGGATAATATATTGGGAACCCTAGAGGATGGTGGTTAAGAGGTGGAAGTGGTGATAAAGTGGTAGTGGTGATGGAAAGAAATAAAGATGGTGGTGATAAAAAAGGTAAAAGAGTATATATTATAGTTTATACACAGTAGAATTATAATTTTTTTTTTTTAATGGTTAGACTAGTTAGTTGTTGAATTATAATTTTTTTCTTGGTTATACAATGCAATTCCCCTAATATTTATTACTCTTATATAGTTTATTCCTAATAAAAATTATATAAATACGGGAAGATGGGTTTATACATTATATGTTACAACGTTGAAAACTCAAATATATAGATAATTTAGAATCAAAATATGGGAATCTCGTTTTACACATGAGCTCATGTTTGATCTTTTGATTAGTGAGCTTTCTTTTTTGTCGTTAATCCTGATCTTTTGATTCTAATGTAAAATAATATAGTGGTTAACTTCTACGTCAATGTTTTTTTCATCAAATTGTTTTTGTAGAAGTGTCACATTAAAATTAATTAATGTTTCTATTTATATTTCTATTTACTTTTGTAGATGTTTTCACCCCAATTTTTTTATAATTGCAAGTAATCATCATAATTGGTAACCTTATTATTTAATAGAAAGTTTGGTTAAGAACTACTAATAATTTGTTTTAGTTTGTTTGTTTATTTATTTTTATTATAATGATAATGGCATTTATTTGTAGACATTTTTGTTTTGGTTAAATCCAACCATTTTATTTTTGATCGCTTGTGGTATTCGTTAAACTTCGCACGGCTCTGAGTGTAGTGAAGATACAAGCCACTGATGAAGTCCTTGATAAAACCAGTTGCAGTAAAGGCAGTAGTCAATATCCCTCCAATTCCAATGAATTTACGGAACATTTCAACGCTAACACCAATAATCTCGGCAGTGAGAGCCACACCTAAAGAAAAAGTGGCTAAGGACATGATCTTGTCATTTGACACCATATAATCACTTTTCATCATCTTGAGAAGCGTTGTTTTAATTAAGAGTGCTAATGGTATTAATGATGAGAAAAGAAGATGGTTGGTTGTACAAAAATATCACAATTTTCGGTGATGCAAAATAAAAGGATGATGTATTTCTAGGTGGCAATCTTTGAGATAGAAATTTTTTTACTTCTTCTAATATTCAAAAATCTAAAACTGCATGCAAATTTTTTTAACAAAACTAAGATTTTTGAATACACAAAGCTTTCTAGAAACATAGGTAAATAAAATCTCAACTTAAATTATTCAACTTTATGTATATCTAACTTCTACTATCACCCTCTTTAAGGTAAGTTCCTTTAGTTTAATATTTTTTTCAATTATGTAGTTAGATCCACTATTTTTTAAAATTAACAAATCTATTATTCTTTTATTTTTTTGTGCAACACAAATCTATTATTCTCTTTTTACATCTTTATACCTGAATTCAAGCAGCCAGTCAAAAAAATACATGTATTTATACTTTCAAAAGCTAAAAAACAACACTCGAAACTCAAAAAACCATTCAGAATCAATGTATGTATGTTTTATTAATCATATATTCACTGAGAATTCATTTATTAAAACTTACATAATAACATTAACCAACCAAACAAAAAAAAATTAGATATGAATTTTTTTTTTGTAATTACCAAACATTGTAAAGGTTGATTTATAATTTTAAAAGGTCAAAAAATTAGTTATCGAATATTATAATTTTGATGACAAAATTAGAAAAATGATCTGTAAAATTCACATTTTATCCATTAATACGTTTTTCTTATAATTTATAAGATATTTATAGTTATTGAATTTTGAAACAAAAAAATATTAGATAGATAAATAATGGTCTTGTGATGTGGTTTTTGATACTGTTTTCTTTGCAGGTAGAACAAGTAACTCGTCAATTGTATTTGATTTCGAAATATAGGTTTGGGTCAAAGCAACTCGAGAGCGTCGGAGGTGAACGCCAATGCTCCCATCACTGTGTGGTGGAACGTGGAGAACTTTTTACCTCTTTTGAGAATAGATGCTCATCAAATCGATAATTATATAACACGTTTCTTGAGAGCTAGGCTATTTACCTAACTCCCTTTTATACAAAATTGTCTAAATTAGTTTTATAGTATTAACTTACTAGCTTATCTCATAATATTCATGGTTCATGGATTTGGAAATTCTAGTAGGATTTAAGAATTTAGGTCAAATTAATTAATTTTATAACTAAAAGTATATAATGTTAGAGGTAATATTTATTAGATATGATTATCTGGCTATTATGTCGGTTATTTCCGTTTATGGCTGATTGGATAAACCGAGTATGGTTTACTAAAGTTGATTAACAGCTACATAATAGACTTTTGTAATCTCATTAATGTTCTAAGCATTGTGTAATCTCTTTGAAGAATTTGTTAAATAAAGATAATGATTCTTCTCCGATCTTCTTTTTCTTGCTCCTATATCTCCGATTAACCGAAGTTTGTTAATATTGTCCATCACTGATATAATGCATGTAAAAAAATCATCAATAGAAGATCTCGATGTTATGGGGAGAGATGCATGTTTAAATGTTTATGGAGCTCTTCATCATAATCATATGTGTTGCATGTAAGTAAATTGGATAGATTGATTATCATATGTAATATTATTAAATCAAATATCTGGATATATGATAATGTAAGTTCATTCAAAAAAAAAAAAATCATCGTAAACTGTATTGAAAATTAAATAACTATATAAATATAATTAAATATCAAATAACTATATAAACAAAAATATTGCATACAAATATAAAGACTAATTTCTCATTTATGACTGTGATCAAATCTCTCTTTGCATTGTAAATATATTGCCGTTTGTGTTGGTACAAACATTTATAACGAAGTTGGCACATCAAATAACAAATTAGTATATCGATTTCGAGTGGCGATCTGAAGGCACATTGTAGAGTGATAGCCCGAAAGTCAGATTAAACTTCCTGAATATCGTAGCTTGAGGATCAAAACCTGATATATTTTGTTGCAAAAAAACTTAACTATCATTTAAAATACATAGAAAATGACGTCAAAATACATAAAGAACTTGAAAGAGCTCATTAACAATTCTTACATAATAACTCTTTCCTAAATATATTAAAATAATTTAGTTTGAGTAAATCCATTATTTTTAATACTGAATAAAAAGTGATTTTAATTAGTATTTATAAACGTTACAACCGATTAACAGTTGACTTTGATAAAAAAATTAAACGACGTATATAATTTGGCTTAGATTTCTAAAACCATTAAACTAACTAACCAGTAAGCATGACGACGAAAAAAAAAAATCAACGACCAAAAACATAAATAAAGAACATAGGTAATTAATTAGGTGAATTAATGTCTCACTAAAAAACTTTTTATCTTAGCGTACACTTTTTATTTTCTTTTTTCTTAAGTTTTTGGCACAGCTCAAGTATAAGAGACGTGTATAGTAAAAGCCTAAAAGGTCGAGTGAACAAATGTCAACACCAAAGAAGAGCCTTAAAAAGACGAGACCTTTTGTTTTGCACTCTTCCTCTTTGTTCTTCAACTTTACAAACACAAACACACAAAAAAAACTCCATTTTCTTGCCTCCAAATCTTTCATTTACACACAAAAAAGTTCATCCCTTTATCTTCCTCTCTCTTTCTCTTTTTTTCATGCGACCCAAAAATGGAATCTTTAATGAGACTTGTCGTGGTTCTGTTTCCGCTCTTGCTCGTCTTCATCGTGCCTCTTGATCATGTTTCCTCAGAATCTATCAGCAGAGCAAATTTTCCAGATGGGTTTGTGTTCGGGACAGCTTCTTCAGCTTACCAGGTGACAATCTTCTTCTTCTTCTTCATCTCCAAACTGATCCAAGAAAAAGCTGTGATTAGTTTGAAGGAGCTGTGAAACGATTTTGACAAATCGCAACATTTTCTTGCACTAAATCAGTTTGAAGGAGCTGTGAAAGAAGGAAACAAAGGAGAGAGCATTTGGGATACTTTTACGAAGAAACCAGGTATCAAAAATAAACAAACCCAAACAACTTTACGAAGAACCCAGAAAAATCAAGATTTCAGATGATTCAATGCTATTATTGTTCTTGATCAACAGGAAAGATATTGGATTTTAGCAATGCGGATACTACGGTCGATCAATACCATAGGTTTCACGTAAGTTTCACCTAAAAAAAAGAACACATTAGTTGACTTATGCTTGAAGATAAAAGTAGGGTTGCTTCTTGACAGAGCAAACCTCATCCAAACAAAATCTAAGATAAGACGCAACAGGACATTAATGAGAGAATCTAAGAAGCAAGAACCTTTCTTTTCTTTTTTTCCTATCACAGAGTGACATAGACCTGATGAAAGATCTGAGTATGGATGCTTACAGATTCTCTATATCTTGGTCTAGAATATTCCCTAGTAAGTCTATAGTTCATTTAGCTGTGTGTGATAAGAGTATTGTTATTATGGAATTGCGACGGGTCTATTAAACTCGGGTTTTTTAACAGATGGAACAGGGAAAGTAAATCCAGATGGAGTTAAGTACTATAACAGCCTAATAGATGCTCTTTTAGCCAAAGGAATCAAACCTTATGTGACATTGTATCATTGGGATCTCCCACAAGCTTTAGAAGACAGATATGAAGGATGGCTAAGCAGAGAAGTTGTGTGAGTATATACGATCTTTCGAAAGAAATGTGAAATCTTGATATGGTGAGATGATTACGAAATCAAAAAGCTAAATAAATGGTGCAGGGATGATTTCGAGCGTTATGCATTCACCTGTTTCAAAGCATTTGGAGATAGAGTGAAGTACTGGGTCACTTTCAATGAGCCTCACGGGTTATCGATCCAAGGCTATGACACAGGGATACAGGCTCCAGGGAGGTGCTCACTTCTGGGACATTGGTTTTGTAAGAAGGGGACGTCATCGGTCGAACCGTACGTTGTAGCTCATAACATTCTTCTGTCTCATGCTGCTGCTTACCACACCTACCAGAGAAACTTCAAGGTAAGGAAGCAGAACAGAACATGATCATCTTATGATACTAAGAGCAGAATAAAATGTGGGAATTTTTTATATGGAAGGAGAAACAACGTGGTCAAATCGGGATAGCGTTAGATGCAAAATGGTATGAGCCAATGTCTGATTGTGATGAAGACAAAGATGCAGCTCGTAGAGCAATGGATTTTGGGATTGGATGGTAAATATCAAATCCTTTATCTGTGAATATTTGCATAGAAAAGACTAAAAGAGAAAAAGACCAAAGTGACAGAATGAGATATGAAACAGGTTTATGGATCCTCTAATCAATGGAGACTATCCAGCTTCAATGAAGAGTCTAGTGGAAAAGAGACTACCTAAGATAACACCAGATATGTCTAAATCTATAAAAGGGGCATATGATTTCATGGGAATCAACCACTACACTACGTTATACGCGAGGAACGACAGAACTAGGATAAGGAAACTGATTCTACACGATGCTTCTTCTGATGCAGCCGTGATTACAAGCTGTAAGAAACAACACCATTTCTCATATCATTCTCATTACTGCTACAAAAACTAAATGAACTAAGCTGATGTTTCTGCTCTTTGTTTGCTCCTAATTGTTTGTAGCTTATCGTGGAGGAGTAGCTATAGGAGAAAGAGTATGTATTCCTCTGACAGAAACAGAAGATGTTCACTAATCCTTAACTGGCTCCTCAAAGAAACTAAAACAGTTATTTGATGAAATAACTTACTTGAATCAGGCAGGATCAAGCTGGCTACACATTGTCCCATGGGGAATCAGGAAACTAGCAGTGTATGTTAAAGACATCTATGGAAACCCACCTGTATACATCACAGAAAACGGTAAATATCTCGAACCCCAAAATGTTATCCTCAAAACCATCAATCAATACAAAATTTTTAACATATGGTTTTCTCCATCATCACAGGCATGGATGAGAAAAACAACCCATTCATAGACATGGAGAAAGCATTACAAGATGACAAGAGGATAAGCTTCCACAGAGACTACCTCTCAAACTTATCAGCTGCCATAAGGTAAGTAAAGTGTTTCACTTAGCAAAAAGATTCATTCTTTCAAAAAGAGTCTTTTGAGTTAAAAAAAAAAACGTAAACTTTGCAGGAATGATGAATGTGATGTAAGAGGATATTTTGTGTGGTCATTGCTAGACAATTGGGAATGGAACTCAGGATACACAGTCCGGTTTGGCATCTACTACATTGACTACAAGAACAATCTCACAAGGATCCCTAAAGCCTCTGCTAGATGGTTTCAAACACTACTTAGCTCTTCAACATCAGATTCAAGCAAGCTTTTACAGGAGAAGACAACAGAACAAGAGTTCAAATTCCAAGAGAAATGATTAGAGATCAAAGACACACAGATAGAGTAGGAATTTTACATATATACACGGATTATTCATATACGGATCAAAGACGGTTCAAGCAGAAACAGAGCTGAATCAAATGTAATTGATAAAACAAAACAAAAAAAACAAAAAAAAACACCTTTTTCTAAGAGAAACTAAAGCATAGTTACAGGATTAATGGCAACACGAGCTTGAGAGAAACATTGGAGACGGTAACCATGGCTTCACCGCCGTGCTCAGAGAGGAGAGTGTGTTCTATAGCCGAAGTCATAGTTCTCGACGACGCCGTTCGGGGATATTTGATAAATTTTAGGATTGAGAGATTTTAAAATTTCAGAAACCCCACCAAACTTTTGTGATTTGCAGAAAAACCACTCAATTTAAGAATGTATGTAGAGAATTTTGTGGGGGTGCAAAAAAAAAAAAAAAATGGTGATTAATATTAAAAGATTTTAGGGGGTGTATTCAAAATTTCAAATCAATGATTTTAGAGAATTTTGTGGGATTTATGATATTTTGGATTTAGAAAATTTAAGTGAGTTTTTAAGGTATTTTGGTGGATTATTTTTTTATTATTTTCCATTTTTAAAAAGAAAAAATAGTTTGTGATTTGATATGATTTTTATAAATATTTAATTAAATAACACAGGATTGTGAGTGATTTTGAATTATTTTACATAACTTTCAGTTTCAATAATATGAGATTTGTGAATAAATTTTAAAATCCCAATTTGATTGAGAGATTTTAAAATTTCAGAAACCCCACCAAAGAATATTTGTAAAGAAAAAAATGATGATTAATATTAAAAGATTTTAGAGACAGTGTAAGCAAATGACTTTATTTAGTTTTTAGACCCATGCATTTCCATTTTTTTTTTTTTGAGATTATCATGACTTTATTCTGCACATGCATTTTTTCCCCTAGCATCTACATATTTTATTTTTTCAGTTTATTCAAAATTCAATTCTTAACACCTGATCAGTTAACCATGTTATAATTAAATTATAAATAACCAAAATACAATTTTCCATTTTCTTAATCTATGATGAGAAAGTTTTATACGGTTCCAAAAGCAGAGAAACGACAAAGTTGGCTGCTGAAATAGCCCAAAAAACCAAAGCTATCCTCAAGTTGGAAAAATTGTTTGGGTTCCGTGAAGTCTAAGAAAGTAAAAATGTTTGATTTTTGTCGATGCCAAAAAAATTGGTTATACACATTAAATTAAACGAAAAATTAGGTTAAAAACTGTGAAAATATGATAAAAATACAGCAGATTCGACACTTATAATAATTTTTTGTTGGTAAAATATTTTTTATATGCATGGGAGATCTACGAACAATTTCTAGCCTTAAGGAATAATGCAATATTTATATAAAATAACCATTTTTTAAGTATTACTCTATTGATTTTCTTGACCAACATTACAAAAATAGATTTTTGATGTACCACAAAGGATAGATATTAATATTTCAACAATCAGTCAATATTACGGAAAAAAACTAAATTTTTACAAAAAAAAAAATCAATTTTTTATATTTTAAAAAAAAATGGTGTCAATCATTTATTTTGAAATAAAAAAAATGTGAAAGATTAAACACACACGCACTACCAATGAGACAATGACTACGGTAAAAAAAAAAAAAAAGAATTCATGTACCAAGTTTTCACTTTGACTATGATCAATCATTCAATTGATATCATAAACGAGAGTGCTTCTATGATGTGATTAGATGAAGCATGAGGTTCTGCAACCCATGAGAAAATAGATATAGGGAAAAAAAAAACATCACTAGTTAAACAATGATTAGCTTATAGACAACATAAATGTTGTAGTATTGTTTTTTCGCTATAGATAAAATCATGAATCATTTAATTGTAGACCAATAAATAGGAAAAGAAAACCGTATTAAACCAATTGGTTCGTAGCAAGAAATCTATTGGTATGATATATGGATAAGTCCACCGTGGACCAAAACGAGTTTAAGTTAGTTCATAAGCTAAACATATCTCATCCTCTGGGTTTTGTTAATCACATCTATTTAATTTCCACTGCTTAGTGCTCATTAGCGGGTTTAAGTTAGTTCTTGTTAACCATTTGAGATGAAAGCTCATCACTTAGTTTAGTAGTACGATTTTGTCAATGCATGTCTTGGTAACATAAAAGCCAATTTTCCCGAGATCAAGTGTTAACCCACTTAAACTTTCGATCCATGTCGTTATAAATCTGTTTTTAAAACCAAATACTGTATTGTAAATTCCGCTTGCAGCCAGATTCTTAAGAACATTACTCTTCCACTGCTCTGGATGATCAGAATCATATAAGCATCAAACAACTAAATCTGACGATAATACATATGCAAAATAATACATGTAATTACTGACTGAGTTCTCTCCAACAAGATAAGCCAAAATATAACCAAACAACACCTGCAGCAACATTTTTAGTCAATAGCTTGTCACACTTCCACATACTCCATCGTCAGTGAGTCTCTTCAAGGCTTGTAGACATCTAGAAACAGCCAGCTAGTCTATTTTCTAAGATATAAAAACATTTTTTAGACTCAGACTCAGTTCCAAACTAGTAGCTAGACTACACTTTGAGGTGGAATATAGTAAGGGGCCGAGACTACAATGTCGTGCCACGAACTAATGATAGGGGTGGAACCAGAAACATCGACATGAGTGATTTGGTCGACATCCCAGATTCGGACATGGTTAGGGAAAAGGCAAGCTCCAGGAAAAGAAGTGACAGGGACAGCGAACGGTTCAGACTTCGAGAGGAAGATACAAAGATCTCCGATGTCTTTAGTGTAATCCGCGTTTCCTTCTTCGTCAAGTTTGAAGACCATTAAAGCTTCTGTTTTCATTTTAGCAGTACCATCGATAATCTTGGCTGTCTTCTTGTACAACTTAACCAAAAATGTTTCACCAGTGGATTGAGACTCAACCAAGTGTTCGCTTGTGAAGCACGAATCCAGAAGCTTCGTTTCTCTGTCAGCTTGGGAAGGTTATGGTTATCAAATCGCAAACTCTGAAGCATGGGTGTTTGCATTTGTGCGTGGAGATCCCATGATTGGATGAGGTGGCCTCCAGATCCGGGAATACGAAACATGTTATCTTTCTTGGAAAACATGACACGTGAAGAGAAGAAGCAGGGGTTTTGGATTCTGACGTTGGTCCACTCGCAGTTGCTTTGAGCGGGTCTACAGAAGCTGATTTGAGGTCCTAAGAACTTGACAGCCACAACACAGTCTTTATCCTCGGGAGACGGTGAGGACATTGACACGTTGGTGACGATTTGGGTTTGACAACGAGGCAGAGTAACAAGCGGAGGCAGGGGAATCCGTTTAGGATCTGTATACAACGCAACCGGGTTTAGATCATCTTGGAGACGCAGAATACCATCTTCCTTATTCAATGTAGCTACCCATCCATGAGACGCCCCAATTGTTACAGTTGCATAATCACGAAGATCATTGTACAGCAACTCCAGAGGCACCTTCTTTTCCAAAGTAGTGCAGTCACCTTCATTAGCATACTGAATGATGAGTTCTCCACACGGAGTAGCGCCCATGATGGAACAAGGAGGGGTTTGCTGCAAGGAAGTTGAGAAGCCATTAGGGACAGTAAGAAGAAGAGATGATCTCAGGGACGCAGGTTTCCCTAGGCGGAACCTCGAGACACGGCTAATAAGCAAAGACATGAAATAGGAATTATGTACTTAAGAGAAAAGCAAGAAAACCCTAATGGAAGGAATTTGGTAATCTTGTCCACCTAAAACCCTCGATCAATATTATAAGGTACTGTTGTATAATGGCCTTGGTCGCCAAGTTTTGGTCTGACAACTCTTTCTTTTCTTTATATTTCCTATTACTCCAACCAAATAAATGGACTTGCCCCACCAAATTTTCGTTTGACACATACACGAATATATTTGGGAAGTGGAAACAAAACTTGCTAAAAGAATTTGATAGCAAAGCGTTTTAATGCATGATTTGTGGAGTTTTCAGTGTTGTTTAATGGCGATTTTTACATATATTGAAGGTTTATCAAGTCCCCATTCTTTAGGGTTTTAGCTGAATGAGTTCAATTTAATGATATGTTGCTTGATTCTTATCTGTAAGCACTTGCTATCGTGTCTAGGTGAGCTTTTGGCTTTGCTTTAGAAATTTTTTAAACTATGATATATGCAAAAAGATGCCTAGAAATGAATGAGAGGTTCTATGTCTGCGACCTGTGTACTAATGGATGGATACTGACTATAGGCAAAGTAGTTGTGAGGTTGATACATTTGCTATTCTGTTCAGAACTTCAAATGATTCTGCATAACAAGAGCATGCAGATGTAAGTTATGCAGACTCATGCAGATACATTTGCTATTTATTTCTGTTCTATGTCGCTTCTGGCAACAAGACAACCTTTCTGCAATTGATATTCTTTGAACTATTTTGGAAAGCTGGTTCTTGCCTCTTGGTGGTTCAGGTGTTGGCAGATTTCCCTCTACCCTATACTTATGAGGAAGGTTTGTGTAAGAATTTTTTGACCTAGACACCTCTATCCTCCCAGACTTCTTGGACTATCATTTAATCAAATTATTGTTCAGGGTTCAACAAACTGTGGCTCTCTATGGTTTAGGAAACATCAGGGATGAACGTCTCAATAGAATCTTTCAGGTAATTCAGAGGATGCTCACCTTTTGCTGTACAATTGTTATCGTTTTTATAATTCATTTGTTTCACAGACCCCACATGTTGTCCAATAGGATGAGGCCTGAAGTTCAAGAAGGATGTGATGTTTCTGACTATTTCAACATTTTCGTGCTTCATTTAAAATAGGTTGATTTCATTGCAATAATATGTTTTAGGTCGTTTTCTTATCCTTTCTATATCTGAAAGTTTGATTCTGTACTCATATGCTATGACTAGCAGGGTGAAATCAAACCCCAAAAACGCAATAGTTGAGCATTTTCTTCCACGGTTCCTCGACTTCATTGTGTGGGGACATGAGCATGAAAATGCATTATCTACCCCCAGGTCCATCAAAATTTTGATTTTTGGAGTTATTGCATTTAAATAAGAGTGAGGCACAATGTTCATTGCCTCTTTGAGCTAAAAGCGATTAAACTTTTGAAGGAGGTATCTGGAATGGGCTTCCACATCACACGACCAGGATCATCTGTGGCAATGTCGCTTATTGATGGGGAATCTCAAAAAGCCAAAGCATGTTCTTCTTTTAGAAATCAAGGTTCTTCACCAAACAAACTAAAATTTCGTATTCACTTTGTTCCTACTTCTTAATCTATACACCTTCATGTATAGCTTTTTGCCTTTTAATCAAGCATGTAAGCCTGAGTGAAAATACATGACTAACAGGGAAATCAATATCGTCCTACGAAGATACCTCTGACATCTGTGAGGCCTTTTGAGTATGCATAGGTAAAGTTTATTTTGCCTATATGTCACGTATGGTGGTGGCAGACTTCTATGCTTATATATATATTCAGAGTGCAGGTTGTTTTAAAGGATGAAGGGGGTATTGATCCCAATGATCAAAACTCAATCCTCGAACACTTGGATAAAGTGGTAACTATTCCCTCTTCTCATAGTTCATGTGGAGATTTTTCTCTCCTGCCTCCTTTTTGATTAAGTTTTGCAATTCATCAAATTCCTATACTAATATCCTTACAAAATTGTTAGGTCAGAAGTCTAACAGAGAAAGCCAGCAAAAAAGCTGTTAACATATCAGAAGATCAAACTCCCATTGGTTCGAGTCAAGGTAATTTGTTTCCAAGTTTTCTTCACTCTGCTGCAATTTCTAGCAACACTCCTATAATTAAACCTTTATTTTCCTACATAACTAGAGGCTAGGCTCTGGCAGTTTGATGCATGCACACGATAGCCACAAACACATGATTGTTATTAAGAATATTAAATGACTAAAGAAAGACTAAGATCTGGTTGAATCTTTCAGGTAGATAGATTACTCTGGATTTATGACGATAAATCCTTAAAGGTTTGAACAGAAATATGTGGGAAAGGTACCTAAAAATTAGTTACTGTGACATGATGATGACCATGTTAATATTTTCTCAGGACAGAAATATGTGGGTCGGAGCGAAGGTCTGGACAATAGTGTATTAGCAATGTATTCAATTTTTTCGGGATTAAATTGTTGCATAGGCTTTTTACTCTAGCTTGGAATTGCTTATTGACGGGTATAGGAGGAACTGCAAGCTACAGAATCTGAATTATAATAATGGAGAAACAATAATGGGCTATGATAACCTACTTTGTTGTGTAAAGCTTGAAATTAATGTATCGAGTCTAATGTTCATTTTGTTCCTATGATAACCTACTTTGTTGTGTGGAGCTTGATATTAATGTATTGAGTCTAATGTTCATTCTGTTCCACTTTACTTTGTTATAGTTCATTTTCACGAAAAGAAGCAGTGGCATTGCGAATGCTTCGTTCAGTGATGATGAAGACACGACTCAGATGTCGGGTTTAGCGCCTGCCACTAGAGGACGGAGAGGTTCATCGACTGCTAATACATCTCGTGGTAGAGCTAAAGCCCCAACCAGAGGAAGAGGCCGTGGTAAGGCCTCAAGTGCGATGAAGCAGACCACTCTTGATGGTTCTCTTGGTTTTCGCCAGTCTCAAAGGTAACTTGTTTAATTACGTTTAACCAGTTTAGGGTAGGATTCAAGGACGTGGAATGCTTTGATTGTCATCACTGGCTAGCTAATGTTAAATCCCTGCTTTGTCTTAAAAGCATATATCCATTTGAAGTAAATACTGAGTTAAACTTATCATGATTCTTGTGTTGATATTTATTTAAGGAGGACGATGAGAACACTAAAGGGAAAGGACGTAAAAGACCAGCTACTACTAAGAGAGGCAGGGGTAGAGGTTCTGGGACTTCAAAACGTGGTAGAAAAAACGAAAGTTCTTCTTCACTTCATAGGCTACTCAGCAAAGACGATGACGAGGACGAAGATGATGAAGACGTAGAGAAGAAGCTTAACAGATCTCAGCCTCGGGTTTGTTAATCACATGATCTATTTTCCATTGTTCCGTTGCTTCGTGCTTATTTGCCGGTTTAAGCAAGTTCTTATATTACATTTCAGATCAAAAGCTCACTTTATAGTACAACTTGTGAATGCAGGTTACAAGGAACTATGGAGCTCGAAGAAGATAAATTCATATCAAACCTGAGATCTGAGGTCACAACGAAGCTTCATCTATCTGCTCATTTCTAACGACCTCCCAAGGGTAATAACTTCTGAAGAAGAGAAACTAACACGAAAAAGAGTGTTGTGAGTTGTACAGAGAATTTTGTTTATTGCTCTGGTAAGGTTTTGTTGTTTATGAACGAGGCAATATAGTTAATTAATTGTATATGGCAATGATGCATGTCCTGGTAGTAGCACAGTTGGACCATTTTATTGCGTTCTTGTCTAGTTATTATATATTTTTATGCCAACATTGATGATTCTGAGAGGCTTCATCCAGAGGAACTGAACCAGCAGAATATAGAAGCTTTAGTAGCTGAAAGCAACCTGGTACATCTTGCAACCCTCTTTCCTTATAATTATCGTCTACCCCTGTAGAACTTCGCCACAGAAGGGTATAGACTTTGATAGTTACCAAACGAACTTGGCCGCAGAATTGATAGTTAGCAAACGACATGAGTACACTATGGGATGATCATTCTATTCTCTTGCGCAGAAAATAGAAATCCTTTCAGTTAACTTGCAATATAATTCCCAATCATACAGCGGCAACACCAATAAAATTTACTTTCAAGAAAGATGATTTATCTGATTCATTACTAGGGATCTCTTATTCTCAATGTAACAAAGGAGCAAACGCAAATAACTCCAAAAGAAGATACTCTTACAACTTGAAGAAACAACAACTGCACCAAAGGCAATTAGAGAATGGTACCTAAGCAAAATAAAACTCCAGCAATATTTTTAGTTCGTCACACTTGAGCGAGTATCTACCAAAGGTTTGGTGTATGCATAATCGTGGATGCATAACTGCGAGACTCCTCCTCCGTTCCAAAATTCTAGTTTAGGTTTTGAGGTGGAATGTGGAAAGGGGCCGAGAGTTCGCCAACATGAGTAATGATGGGGTAGGAATCATCCAGATGCAAAAATGTGTCTCCGTCCACATCCCAGATTATGACGTTGTTTCTCCCATGCTAGGAAAAGCAGGAGAAGGGACACAGAAAGGTTCAGACTTTGAGAGGAACATGCAGAGATCTCCAATGTCATTAGTGTAAACCGCGTTTCCTTCTTCGTCAAGCTTGAACACCAATACATCTTCTGTTTTCATTTTGGCAACACCGTCGACGATCTCAGCAGTCTTCTGGTACCACTTCACCAAGAAAGTTTCACCGGTGGATTGTGACTCCACCAAGTGGTCGCTTGTGAAGCACGAATACAGATGCTCCCGTTTGGTCTCTGTCATCTCGGGAAGGTTTTGATAACGCACCTTCTGAAGCATGGGTTTGCTCTTGTGTTCACTGAGATCCCATGATGCGATTAGATGGCCTCCAGATCCGGGCATACGAAACATGTTGTCTTTCTTGGAAAAGATGATACGGGAGGAGTAAAAACAACGGTTATCGAAGCTGATGTTGTGCCACTTGGGTTTACTTTGAGAGGGTTTGCAAAAGCTGAGTTGAGGTCCAAAGAACTTTACAGCAACAATACAGTCTTCATCCTCTGGAGAAGGTTTGGACATTGACACGTTGGTGATAATCTCGGTTTGGCAATGAGGCAGAGTAACAAGATAAGGCAGGGGAATACGTTTCGGATGTGTATCCGATGCAGCAGGATTTAGATCGTCTTGGAGTCGCAGAACTTCGTCTTCCATATCGAAAGTAGCTATCCACCCATGAGATGTTCCGATCGTTACCATCTCTTTAGTAACTCTCTTCATTATCAACTCTCTCTTCATTATCAACTCCAGGGGAACCTTCTTTTCCACACTAGTGATACCACCGTCATTAGCATAGCTAACGATGAGTTTACCGAGACCCCCTCCACAAGGAGTAGCGCGGATGATGGAACAAGGAGGAGTTTGCAGCAAGGAAGTTGAGAAGTCATTAGAGAGAATATGAAGAAGAGATGATCTCACGGACGCAGGTTTCCCTGGGCGAATCCTAGAGAGACAGCTAAGAAGCAGAGACATGAGATAGCAATTATGTACTTAGAGAAATGCAATAAAAAAAAAGCCTAATGGAAGGAATTTGGTAATCTTGTCCACCTAAAACTCTCGATCCACATAAGGTACTGTATAAATGGCCTTGGTCACCAAGTTTTGGTCTGACAACTTTTTTCTTTTCTTTATATTTCAAATTACTCCAAACCAAATAAATGGACTTGCCCCACCAAGTTTATTCGTTTGACATATATACACGAATTTAATGATTTGGGAAGTGAAAAAAAATCTTGCTAAAAGAATTTGAGAGCAAAAGCGTTCTCACATTAGTAGTTGTATTGATTTGAATGACTAATGATGGTAATTGAGGACATAATCAACATTTGAAATCGCTAGTAGATGTTGTCGGTTTACGTGTTATAAGCATAATTAGTAAACAAGATTGCCAGTCAACCATGTGTCTGTGAACTATAAGGTAAAAGGCAATAGATGAACATAGATAAGGTAAAAGCTTGTGTTCTGCCTGAACACGTTTAGATTCAGACATTAAATCAACTTGCACATCTTTAGTCCTGCGAATGAAGTTTAAACGCTCCAGCAAACATTCTTCTCTTGTCTCATGCTACAGCTTACAGCACCAACTAAAGAAACTTCAGGGTAAAATAAAAAAAAAAACACAACAGGAAGTGGTACTCTTAGGATTCTTTCTCCAGAACAAACGATTCATGTTATTTTCATCTTATCTCTCACTTATCTGTTTTTGCTTAATAATATTGTAGACAGACAAGTGATAATAAAACATCACAAGGATCTTCTTATTTATAATATGCAAAGATCCAAAGACGGTTCCAAATCACTCCAAACAAGAAAAGAAAAATAAAAGTTTAAACGATAACGAAGCAAAGGGAAAGAGAGATCACAGTACGTAGTTGTTTTTGTTTCCGCTATATCGGCGAATTCCAGGAATAAAGAGAGATCTTAAGCACGTTTAAGAACTACCATGAAGATAACAACCACAGCTAAACCAAACAGAGAACGAGGGTCGTTGAACAACGTCTGCTTCTTGTCTTTTCCTTCCTCTGTTTCAGATCCTAACCCAAACAAACCCCCAAAGTAGGATGAGACGTTTTCCATCATTCTAACCACTTTTAGCTTCACGTCTTGAAGAATCTCCAATATTTCTAGTGGCTTTTCTTCCATGACTTCACACTCGGTCGTGCTAGAACGTTCAGATTGGTCGTCATTATCAGATTCAACTTGAGAGGAACCAGCTGAAATATGAAAAAAAAAAACACAAAAGTCTCTGTTAAGTTGATTTTATATCATCAAGACATGTACACACCAAAGGAAGTTTTCTTTACCGGTACTGTTGGTCTTGAGAAATTTCATGAGATCCTTATTTTCCATAACAGCATCCCATACTTTTGGGTCAGACGCAATGGAAGCAACAACAGTCTGTAACAAAAGAGAAAACTCTCAAATGTCAAAGAGTAATAGCACTAGCCAAGCAAACAAGGAAAGAGAGGAAACCAATATACCTGTGCAGCAGTGTTTTCACTAAGAAAAGCAAACGCTTTAAGAGCAACCTGTGGAACAGCTGACTCAACAGCTCTGTTCTCAGAAGATTGAAAACCAGAGAGCATTTTGGAAACAGAACCACCATCATTTGATCCTTCTATAGCCGCAGAAGACGAATTTGGAGATGACATATACACCCTAATCCATTCATTAACAACCATAAAACCTTACACATAAGCACAATACCATTTCTTGAATTCTAAATCAAGAAACAAGGAAATGATTAAAAAAAAAACAAACCCTAACAAATTAACAAGTAAAGGAATAAAAGAATCAAATCTTACATATTAATAGCTTCTTTGAGATCTTCAGTAGCTTCTTTAGCCTCTTCAAGAGTAGGAGGTTTGCTAAAAACAACCCTAGGAATCGGCACCTCTTCCTCAGCGAATTCCCAATCATCCCAAACCGGTCTCTGAATAACCATCCCATCTTCTTCAACAGAAGGATGAACCACCGCCGTTGATATCGAAGCCGAAACCGGTTTAGACGAAGCCGCCGCCGCTGCGGTTTTAACCTTAAACTGTTCAGACGCCTGAGAGAAGCCACCGAATCCTCCTGCTCCTCCCCTGAATCCTCCTTTCGCAACTCCGATTCCAGCAACCTTGGCTGCCGTCGCCATCACTCTTCCTCCTCCCATGGTGATAAGACGATTTCGATCACCGGTGAAATGATTGTTTTTGATTGTTACGATTCGATCTTTTAGATTTTTTAAAGAAGGAGAAAATTAATTATTAATTTAATTAATACCTTATCCGCGAAGGTAACAAAATGACGTCAGCTATAAAATGGCCGACATTTTAATATTAATTAATTATCGTAATTACTGCTTAGTTTCCAAATCTTTTTTTAAAATCATCAAGAGTATATCGATTTTGTTCAGTGAATATTTACGATTTAGAAAAATCTTCTTGTTTTTGGGAACTATACAGAAAATTTTATATTAAAAAAAAATTCATTTATTAAAATTTCAAGGATCACTTCTTAATCACGTAAAATTAATTCGGTTACGATTTTTTTTTTTTTTAATTGTAAGTTTTCCTTGAATTTAGATTAATATTAATGAGTTAGTTGGTTGCGATTTTTTTTGGTTACTTGGATGATTTTAAGGCTTCATGTGAGTTCATTTTGATTTTACATGATATTGAGCGTACAGACATATTAGTAACCAAAGTAATAGAATTAGTTTGGTTTGACTGGTTTTTTATTGGTCTAGACTATTTTTTTTCTTTAGCATTCGAAACGATGTTAGAGTCTTTACACCGGTTAATCAAAAGAAATGTAAGTACGTCTAAGAACATTTACTTTGTATCCAAAGACAATAAATATGTGTTTTTAATATATCTTATTTTTTGTGCAAACATTTCGATTCATTGATCGAGGTTTGATTGTACAAAGTTCGGAACCAATACAATTAACCATCGATTGGTAGTTGAACTTAGAAATATCTTTAAAAAAAAAATTCAAATCAAGGGACAACCGACGACTTAAGCTGTGAAGCATCTTGCCTAAGAAGAGATCCTAATGAGTCAAGATAATGCATCCCCCCGCCACTTGGAGTAGAAAACTGTAATTTGGTCACCTTCACATGTGACATTGGTAAGCAATTCTACTTTTGGGTAACTGGGTCTCGTTGAAGTGAGTTCTGTTACATTTTCATGCCCCGTAACAACTGCTAAACATAGATAAAAAATAATATTTTTTCTCATCTTTAACGTTTTTGAGTCGATGTATAGTTTCAATTTTTTTTTTTCTTCACCAATTTCTACATCTGGTGCACAATGTTTATAGCCCTACCTTATGTCAAATTGTTATTATTATTACTAGGACTCATACCCCCCCCCACGATATCCCCAGAGAAGTATTTTAGAAAAAAAATTAAATTTAAAATTATACATTATGAAATCATTTGAATGTAATAAAATAGGTTGAATACATAAACATAAACTGTTACTAAAAACACAATCATCAAAATGAAAGCTTGTAACAAAAATTACTATATATAATAGACCCAACTTTGCAAAAAAATATTGTTTAAAGTATTATAAATATAAGGTTTTTTTATGAAGAATTATGGTAAAGCTACAATTAAAAAAATCATTATGACAAAGTGATCCTAACTGAGAAAATTAAACTAATGGTTGTAATGAGTAAATATAATTTTCTACTATTAAATAATTATACTTAAAAAACAAAATAATCTAAATTTTAAATATTAAAATAGTTTTTAACGAAAAATTACGATAAATAGACGCAACGCAACTATAAATTCTTTAAGTTTTATTAAATTTCTATATTTCTATAATTATTTCGAAAATTTTAGTTAGATTATAGAATAACGTTAAATATTAGATATTAATATTCAAATTATTTAGATTAAACATAAAACAAAAAATTTGTTTCAACGAACAATGATTTGTTAGTTATTGATGAAAAGACAAATATATAGAAAGTTCAAAAAACATGACTATTTAAATAGACACACCTATTAGAACGAAAAGTTGTAAAGAAAAAATATGAATAAAATATAGTGAAAAGATACAACTCTAAAATGAACAGATACAACTGTTTGAGTTTTTAAAAAATGAATAAAAAAAAACTTCTTACAAAAAAATACTAAGCAAAGTCGCAACTATTGTTCGTATTTATTCAGATTGTTATTCGTATTTTTAAATATTAAACTATTTTTTTCACAAAAATTATGGTAAAAATAGTGGCAACTAGAAATTCTATATTAAGTTGCATTAAATTTCTCTATTGTTATAATCTTTTCTAAAATTTTAGTTAGATAATAGAATAACGCTGCAAGAAGAGGAAAAAAAACATCGCGACAGAGTCACTTTATTAAAATGAAAAAGAACATTGTAACAACTCAGTTGTTCAAACCCGATAACGCTTTTTTTTTTCCGGTATACACGGCTCTGTTAATAGAGCGACATATAAATACAAGATCCCGAAGACCTTTGGCAACATCCAGTACCGGACCAATGATTTGGGCGATACGTCCCAGGTTTTTTTTTTCACGTATCGAAACCTCTGGATCCGAAGTAGTAGGAATATTAGATATTAATAATTAATTATCTAGATTCAACATAAAATGGAAAATTTTGTTTCAACGAACTCGTTAGTTACTGATCAAGAGACAAATATAAAGAGAGTTCAAAAGATATGACTATTTAAATAGACATACCTATTAGACCAAAAAATTTATGATGAAAATATATAAATAAAATATAGTGAAAAGACACAACTTTACAATGAACACATACAATCGTTTGAATTAAAAAAAAAATTATGAAAAGGTGCTACGAAAAATTGTAAATGTTGTGTCTACACTTGATTTAACCTAATAACCCATATAAACTGCTTTTAAATATAAGACATCTTTATTACCATATTAAGAAGTCAAATTTAAAAACTCATTATATAATCCATTTAACTCTTGAAAAAACAAACTCTAGTTATTTTCATGAAACTTTTATATTTAAAATTAACTAAAAGTTGTAAATTACATTCGTCATTCCAAAAATCTTTTGTTAAATCAAGAATTGAAGGAATATTTTTACTTTTAAAAGAATGAATGCCAGAAAATAATTTAGAAATGTGTAAATACTGTTGATATTGAAATTTTATATTATTTTGTGTCGTGGCAAAAAAATGAAAACAGTTCAAAAAGACAAACATATCTAGATTTCAAAAGATACGAATTTTTGAATAAACACAACTCTACAATGAACAGTTACAACTTTGCAAAAAAAAAAACCCGTTATAACGAACAATCACAACTTTTTGTAAAACACACAATTTAATTTTTCAACAGATTTTTTTTAAAATATCCAAAAGGTACGGTTGAAAAAACACAACTTTTGGTGGCATTTATTCGGATTGCTATTATATATAGACATTAAATTTTTGTATTTAAAATTAACTAAAAGTTGTAGATTAGATTCATGATTCTAAAAATCTTTTGTTAAATCAAGAATTGGAAGAGTTTCTTTACTTTTAAAAGAATGAATGGTAGAGAATAATTTAGAAAGTAAAAACTGTTGATATTAAAATTTTAAATTATTTTGCGTCATGGCAAAAAAAATGAAAACAGTTCAAACATGTAGATTTCAAAAGATACGAATATTCGAATAAACACAACTCTACAATGAATAGTTGCAACTTTACAAAAAACGGGAAAATCACATTTCAAACCTTCAAAGTGTAAATGAGTAGCACTTTAAACCTCAAGAGAATTTCACTAACACTATAAACCTTTAAAATAATTTTACTAACACTTTGAACCTTCAAAATCATTTTACTAACACTTTAAACCTTAAAACTAATTTTCATATTTGTACTGTCATAAAAAATAACGGAATAATAATATTCATCAATACAAAATAGTTAACTATATTAGTTTAATTTAAATTTTAATTAGTTTTAGTTTTTATAAAAAAAAATAAAAAGAGAAAAAGATTAATTTGTATTCATCTTCATTGTAGATAAAACGTTTACAACGTCACTCTTCACATTATTAATCTTTTTAATAAATGCATCTCCTCAGGATTCTGATTCAAATCGATTGACTTCTCATTGAAAACCAATGAATCTTCTAAATATGTTGTCGTCTTCAATTTTACATTTGTCAAATGTTTTAACCTTACTTCTGATTATTCTTTTTTTTTTGCTTTGATGTTTTTTTTGTTGTTTTTTAATATTTTTTATCAACGTAATAAATAATTAAATTAAATTAAATTAGATAAATTAAACAAATATTTAAATCAAACCAGCATAATTTAACTATTTCACTTTGACGGATATTACTGTTCCTTCATTTTTAATGGCGGTACAAACAAGAATGTTAGTTTTAAGGTTTAAACCGTTAGTAAAATCATTTTAAAGGTTTATAGTGTTAGTGAAATAATCTCAAGGTTTAAAGTGCTACTCAGTGACACTTTGAAGGTTTAAAATGTGATTTTCCCCAAAAAAAAAACTATTACAATGAACAATCACAACTTTTTGTAAAACATACAATTTAATTTTTTTACAGATTTTTTTAAAAAATTATATAAAAGATACGATTGAAAAAACACAAATTGGTGGCATTTATTCGGATTGGGTTTAAATATATTGAAAAGTCAAATCCAAAAACTCACTATGTAATCCATCTAACTCTTGGAAAAACACTCTAGGTATTTTCATTAAATTTTTATATTTAAAATTAACTAAAAGATGTAAATTAGATTCATCATTCTAAAAAACTTTTGTTAAATCAAGAATTAGAAGAATTTCTTGACTTTTAAAAGAATGAATGCTAGAAAATAATTTAGAAAAATGTATAAACCTTTGAGATTAAAATTTTAGCTGACTTTGTGTCATGGCATAAAAAATGAAAACAGTTCAAATATATATATATATATATATATATATATTTCAAAATTTCAAAAGATATGAATGTTCCAATCAACACAACTTCACAATGAACAGTTTTAACTTTTCATAGATAACCGTTTTAATGATCCATCGCGACTTTTCAAAAAATATCCAAAATGTACGATTGAAAAAATACAACTGTTGGTCGCATTTATTCATATTGTTATTATTTGTTTTTAGACTTTGACGGAAGTTTGAAAAGAAAATTGAAAAAAAAAAGAGTTACACTTCTTGAAATAAAAAAAAAAGAGTTGAAATGGTTGCATTTTTGTAGAGAAAGGATGAAGAGAGTGTAATATTTTTAAAAGAAAATATGAGTCTTTTTTTTTTTTTGTTACTAACTCAAAAAGAAAATATAGAGTGTGTGCAGGATACAAATAATTTTTTGAAATCCTGCACACTGCATTTGGATTGAAATGTTGAATTGTTTTGTCCTCATATCACTATACCAATTCATTGTTTTATGTTGCAATCTAAATTTGAGGTTCATGACAAACCAGGTTCAAGTTTTAATAATTTAATGTGCCTACGTGCTACGTGTAATCAAGAACGAGTATTGTTTTATGATTTGGTCACGATGATGTGCTGCCGGAAAACATATTAATCTTTTTTTTGTTTTGCGAGAGAAAGGATTAGTTAAGAAGTATTCAAAACTAACAGAGGTAGGACTTGAATGAGAAGAATTGAAGTAAACCAATTTTTTCAGGCAAATTTTGTCTAGTATTGTTAAGTAATTATTATTATTATCTTTGTTCTACGTTAGTGACTTAGTGTAATGATATAACCACAAATCCTTACTGTACTAGCTTCACAACTCACAAGTATTGTAGTAAAGGAATACAAGATTAATGAGGTTTTTTAGATAAAAGTTTTTATAATATTTTACTTCAGTTTCATTAAGAACTAACTTTTTACAAGTTAATAATGCCCCTAGTGTATATATGTAACATTTTGAATTTTCCACAAATCAGCTATAAAAATGTTTTAAAGTCCACTGATAATTTTGACAGTAAAAATATATCTTTTACTGTCACCTATATTCAAAATAATTTACGTTTGAAGCAACCTTGTAATCCTCACAAACACACACAACAACAACAAAACACTTGCTACGAAACTATGACCCACTAAAATATAAGTAACTGATTGTCGAATCATGACATTACTAACAAAACATCATCAGTTTTAGTCAAAGATACTGAAATATAAGGATTTTAAACTTTAAAGAAAAACACAGAATAGAACATTGGGAATTTCACTTTACAAGAACTCTCAATTGAAATTATATTCTACTCATATAATTAACATACTTTTTTTTGGTGAACTCATATAATTAACATACTAATCTTTCTGATTAGCTTACAAATTATAACTTTTCAAATAGACAATCGGCTCTAGGTCTTTCTCTCTACTTCTCATTTTTGAGCTTCAAATCCTCTACTACCTCTTCTCATAATCTTGTTCTTCAAAACACCTGAAACATATATAAATCCAATCATAAAATCTTTGCTTGGCCTTTGAGTAATGTACCATCCAAAAATAATCTAAACGAAAAAAAAAAAAAAATCCTAAGTTCATTACCGTTTCTTCAAGTGGGTTATTGGAACTAGGAAAAGAGAATTGTGCATATTATTCATATTTGGTAAAGTAAAAACAAAAATGATAAAAAGTTTGGTAAAAGTTACTGGATGGAATATACTCCTCATTCAAATAAAAAAAAACAAGAAAGCAAAAGAAGGAAAGGAAATGTTATGTCAGCAGTTACAGAGACAAGACTCGTATTGAAACTGGCAAATAATAGTATCAGACAATAAAATCCAAAAGAGTTTTCAAAGTCATCGAAACTTAAACGAGAAAGAAAAAACAGAACCCAAGCCCATGACTTCACTGTATATCACTTCATTTTCCCACAAAGACACAATAATAATTTTTTTTTTCTGTAAAACTTCTAATAACAAGGATCGAACTATAACAACTGAAATAAAACATACACATTGATGTTAGTCACGATTTGCTTTTTTTTTTTTTTGAAACTTTCAATTTTTGCAAACAAACATTCAATCTAGAACTTTGCAAAGAAAAACTAACATATTTGAATTTTTGTTGGGGGTAAAAAAACAGCATTTATTAAACACCAAAGTAAACTGTTGTTTTCACATTGTGGGATGTTCATATGCATTATGAATGATCTAAGTATATAGGTATAATATAAAGCATATACTTGACGAAGCTCCAAAACCCGTCATAGTTAAATAGACTTGAATAACCTAAATTAGAACAATCAATAACCTTCAAAGCCGACTAAGTAGTTAACCAGACTATATGATTAATTAAATAAATGCCAAATTTCTCATACAGTTTTTTTTTTAATGCTGGCAAAAGGTAAAATAGTATAATAGTCATCATGAAAATAAAATTAAGAAAATCCAAATAACTGTTTTAATAAAAACAAAATTTTCTATGAAAACAGAGAAAAACTATATTTAATTTAAGTTAAAAAACTTTGTTTTAAAATTTTGTTTAAAAAAAAAAAAAAAAAAATTGTTTACCGTAAGGGTTACACTTGGGAGGGTCTTCAAAGAGAGAGAGCGAAAGCTGTTTATAGGCGACACCGATGTCAAACACAATGACACCGGAGTTTGGATTCTCGACGACGATATCTTTCACCTGAAGCCACAAGAAGAGCTCTTTTTGCGATAACCCTTCTACTCCGCTGAGGCTCCCATAGCTCAGATTCGCTCTCACGACGGCAGCAAAGTGCACGTTCGTCTCGAATTTGGCGTAACACGGCGCCGCAAGGAAAACCTCGAGACGACCGTCGCTGTGAAGAATATAAGAATCAACCTCTTGAGGTAACAGTCCCGCGGGGAGACCTTTTGCCCGGAGGACATCGTGGACCGTCGGATACGACGGGGATGAGAGGGAGAAGGAGAGGAAGAGAGTGATGAAGAGAAGGATCACACGAGAGATGAGTTTGTTCATAGCTTATTCACTGAGTTGGACAGAGAGAGAGAGAGAGAGAGATAAAGTTTTTTATTTTATTTTACGGCGATGAATCAAGTGGGGAGAGGAGGCTCTTAAATGGGGGAAGGAGGAGAAGATGAAATTGCGATTTTGCCCTTGGTTGGTGAGTGAATGGGGCCATATAATATGATAGATATGGTTAAGTGATTAAGTTCATAAGCTTCAAAAAGATTTGAGAAAAAATGGAAATGATATAGCGATTGATAGAGTTTCTTGGGGGAGAAAAAATTTACCATGTGGAGAAATAATGATAAAGAGTGGTTGGACACACCAAAATTAGCCTTAAATCTTTAATAATACTGTGAATTAAGTGTCTAATTAAGAAAAATATCTATTCATAATAACTAAGTAGATAAATTGTGTATTAACCACCAAGGCTCCTATTAAGGCTTTTTTTAGTAGATTATTGTTTTTTTTTTAAAAAAATAATTAATTCATGAAAAGTAGTATTTTCTGAACTTGATATTTGTATCCTTCTAAAGATTTGTATTTAGCTAATACGGATTTTGTTTATTTATATTAGTAGCATCACTTTTTATAAATAAATAATAATTCATGGAAAATAATATTTTTCTGAATTTGATATTTGTATCCTTCTATAGATTTTGTATCTATCTAATAATGTGAAGAAAAGTGAAAAACGCCTTGTGTATTTTTGTTTTTATTTGTCATGCAACAAAAGGCATGTGTATAAAAATCAATAGTCTGATTTTGTGTGTATTGTAGCATAAGAGAAATATATAAAAAGAGGGACGTGCTATGTATGTATATAATTAACTTTGATTGTAGGGTAATCCAACACCTAATGAGTATGAATTAGATGCTAGAAATTGATAGTTTAAGGAGTAATACAGAATGCTTCATCATTTACTTCTTGTTTATATTTTCATTTTTCATTTTTTTTCATTTGTTGGTGATGAAAGCTTCTTACTAAATACACCTTAATCATAAGTAGTGCTCAATAGAAGAAGCAAAATTAAAACCAAGTTGTGTATTCGGATTTAAAATGATGTATTTTAATAATATACGAAATACTCCAATTAGTTACATTTTGCTTGGTTGTGTGATTCAATGTACATTATTATATAGTTGACTGAGAATAAAATATTTGTCCAAAAAATTTCAGTTACGGTTATAAACCTTTTTCGTCTTTTAAGTAGTGCCACGTAAGCTCTGTGTCATATATGTGCTTTTGCATGAAAGGGAAACAAAAGTAACGGTTAAATTTTGCCGCAATCACAACAAAATAAATATAAAAAATAATAATAATTCTCACTCTTCAAAGGGTAATTTCGTCTTTTTAAGATTCGAATCTATCTCTTATTATATAGTTGGATGAAATGAAATCTATTAGAAAAATCGAGATATAGTTCATGATATAACCTACAAAATCTTAGTATCTTTTAAATTTGCTTAATTAAAAGATAATTACGGTGATTATCCTAAAATTTACGACTATGCCACTGTGAGGGAGAGTCACGCGAAACACAGTACAGTAGGGTCCGAAATCGAGGAAAAAAGATGATTGCTTTAAGCCAATCAGGGGGACCGGGTTTTTTAACTTGACGATGGCTAATAGATTTACGCCACGGTGGATTATTTTTGTACCGGTTACCTGGAGAATGAGTTGTCAATTCTGTTCGTAGCGGTCGTTTGTTTTGTGTGTTACTGTGGGAGACAGAAGGTAACCGGTTAGCTTGGCCCACGTGTGGCTCATGCAGCGTTACACGCGTGAGACTTGTGTTTGCCTTTTGTTTTGTTTTTTTTTTTTTTTTTTTTAATTGTAGTTTCTGTTGGCTCCTTTGTAATTAAATTAATGGGAGTTTTATTAGAGAAATCATAACTCACCTCTGTGTGTGACACAAGATTAATTCTGTTTTATATGCATGGGACCTATGTATGTATGTATCGGAGAAAATTCAACTTTTTCTTTTTTGGGTTGATTCTCTCAACAAATTAAGAAACTGATAAATGTTATGTTACTCACGTTTTTCTCGTATAATGAAATATTTTGAATTACTTTTTAGGTTGATTTGTATGTAACGGACATGTTGTTCAACAACCAAGGGTATATTTCATTTGACAGTTATGTCCAAGTGTTTGATTTATGATTTCTATAGTCTTTTTTTTAAAAAAAATGTTTGACTGACTATATAGTAGTGAACATTTCTATATTATGAATGTTGGTAAAATAAATAAACTCTAACAATAGTTATCATATTTATCCCATCAAAATTTTATTTTAATATGTATAATAAATTTATATTATCAACATTTTAAAGTTAGTAATTGTGTGTTATATTACTAATAGTGATATATTTTCTTATAAGTTATTTGTCGGAATAACGGTTTCTAATTCCGACAAAATCTCATTAAATTAAAATCGGTCTCTTAACGACAAACATATTTTAACTTAATATAGATAATATACATTGTTTTCGTAGTATATTAATATAATAAAATAGAGAGCGTTACAAAGAATGATCGTGAAACAATAATTATAAGACGTGCATACATTTTTAAGTTAGTAATTATATGTTGTTTTACTAAAAATGATATAATTTTTTTATAAGTTATTTATTGGAATAACGGTTTTGAATTTTGACAAAATCTCGTTAAGTTAAGATCGGTCTCTTAACAACAAACATATTTTGACCGAATATAGATAATATACATTGTTTTAATAGTATATTAATATAATAAAATGGAGATTGTTAGTAAGATTTATCATGAAACAATAACTACAAGAAATAAATACATTTTTAAGTTAGTAGTTGTATGTTGTATTACTAATAATGATTTTTTATAAAAAAAAGTTATTTACTGGGATAACGGTTTCTAATTCTGAAAAAATCTCATTAAGTTAAGGTTGATCTCTTAATAACGAACATATTTTGATCGAATATAGATAATATACATTGTTACGTAGTATATTAATATAACAAAGAATGATCGTGAAAAAATAATTGCAAGAAACAAATACATTTTAAAGTTAGTAATTGTATGTTGTATTACTAATAATGATATAACTTTTATAAGTTATTTGTCGGAATAATGGTTTCTAATTCCGAGAAAATCTCATTAAGTTATCGGTCTCTTAACGACAAACATATTTTGACCTAATATAGATAATATATATTCTTTTTATAGTATATTAATATAATAAAATAGAGACTTTTAGAAAGAATGATCGTGCAACAATAATTACAAGAAATAAATACATTTTTAAGTTAGTAATTGTATGTTGTATTACTAATAATTATATAATTATTTATAAGCTATTTATCGAAATAACGGTTTCCAATTCTAACAAAATCTTATTGAGTTAAGATCGGTCTCTTAACAACAAACATATTTTGACCGATTATAGATAATATACATTGTTTTTGTAGTATATTAATATAATAAAATAGGAACAATTAGTAAGAATGATCGTGAAATAATAATTATAAAAAATAAATATATTTTTAATTTAGTAATTGTATGTTGTATTATTAATAATGATATATTATTTTGTAAGTTATTTATCGGAATAATGGTTTCTAATTCTGACAAAATCTCATCAAGTCAAGATCGGTCTCGTAACAACAAACATATTTTGACTGAATATAGATAATGTAAATTATTTTCGTAGTATATTAATATAATAAAATAGAGATCGTTAGTAAGATTGATCGTGAAAGAATTATTACAAAAAATAAAATTACATTTTTAAGTTAGTAATTGTATGTTGTATTACTAATAGTGATATAATTTTTTATAAGTTATTTATTAGAATAACGGTTTGTAATTTTAACCAAATATAGATAATATACATTGTTTTGTAGTATATTATTATAATAAGATACCGATCGTTAGTAAGAATGATTGTGAAACAATAATTATAATTTTAATTTATTTATTACTACTTGTATTTTTATAGTACTGACAATGATTATTATAATTGTTTGATCTCACTAAATTTTCTAAAACCATAATAACATTTTTCTTTAATTTATTTATCTCAATAACGATTTTTAGCTTTGAACATACTATACCCACTTATAAATTTTGATCAATTGGATCAATCTTTTGACATCAAACATGTATTCTTATTAATTTTATTAAAATAAATCAATTTTTAAGCATCAAACATGCTTCATAATTAATTTTATCTAATTAAATCAATCTTTTGACAACAAATCCATTGTTCCAGATGATGGGTAATATATATCCAAATGTTGAAGTATATATACTAGAAGTATGTGGAGACCATTAATAAGAAAGATCATAAAAGATTAATTCCAGCAATAAGTTAATATTATTTTTGTAACATTAAAATATTTCAATATAATAAATGATTTGATTTTACTAACGTTCTCTACAAATATAATTACATATTTTTAAAAGTTATTTATTCATCTCAACAACTGTTTCTAACTTCTAACATGCTCTCATATTAATTTCATTAAAATAGATCAATTTTTTTGGCATCAAGCATGCTTCCTTATTCACTCCATTAAATTAGATTGATCTTTAGGCAACAATTACATTTTTACAGATGATGAATAATATATCTAAATGTCATAGTAGACTTATATAATAAAGTAACAATTGCTAGTAAAAATAATCCTAAAAAGACAATTTGAAGAACAAAACTCATATAAAATTATTTATCAGCAATTTTTTTTTACGGATGAAAAGTTGATAAAATAGTTGGTTTTATCTCACAAAAGTTCTCTAATCTCTAGAATTGTATTAACATTTATTTATAAATAATAATCTTCTAGTTTATGTTTCCTGTACTCTATTTCAGTTTTGGCGCTAACTGCCAAGTGGTGCACTTGCCCATCTATTCTTTGGGCTAGATCATAAGAAAGTATAGTTTATTAATGTTGGGTAGTACGAAATTTATGAATCTTTAAAATTAAAAATTCAAATCATCAATGTATAATCAGAATAAGCAAACTGTAACGGGAAATAAGACATGAAATAGCTATCTAGAGCAGGCGGTACAACACAACTTAGACAACAAATGTAAAGGCAACTTGCCTTTTTCATTATCGAATAAATGAATAGCAGAGGACCGAGGCAACTAAGAGCATGTGCATTAGCGTATCTTTGAACTGTCCTACAAAATTAAAATGTTAAGTTTAAATAGAAATCATAGAAACGTTCCTACAAACGAGACGTATATTGTTTCGTCCCTCATAACACGTGGCATCGTCTAATAGGTTGTTGTTTTATGGGTAGGGTGAAAGAAAAAAATCGAAGTATCGAGTTCATTTTTTTCTCTCCGACTCTCTCTCTTTACTCTCTCTTTCTCTTGTCGGCTCTTTGTTTGCAAAGGCCGATCTGCTCTATCAGTTTGAAAATTTCCTCACGCAAAGACTGATCTGCGTATCATCTTGAGTATTATCCGCCGGTTACAATTGTAAGAGGTTTGTGTTCTAAATTCGATTCCGATTTTGATGTATTCTCGATTTAGGGTTTTTATGATGTATTCTCGATTTAGGGTTAAGGGAAATTGTTTGTGGGATTTCGATAGATTAGGAAAATTGTTCGTGGGATTCGATAGATTAGGGAAATTGTTTGTGGGATTCGATAGATTAGGGAAATTCTTTGTGGGATTCGATTTAGGGTTTATGATGTATTCACGATTTAGTGTTTAGGGAAATTGTTTGGATAGTTTACTATTTGTGTTTAGATATATGTTCTCTCTGATTTTTGTTTCGATTTAGGGTAGTTGAAGGATAGGTCATTATGATTACACTTGTATAAGTTGAAGGATAGGTCATTATGAATGGTAACTTATTACTTGATATCTTTTCACCTTTTAAACATCAACCAGCCTTCAATCTTTCTCCATCATCTTCTATCTCTCTTATTTGGTGCACCAACAATATATCTGATTTCTGTTCCTCATCTTAAACTCTTTTCCTCTTTCGTACACTCTTTTCCTCATCATTTTAAACTCTTCTTCCTATGAGTTCTTACAATACATTCAGTCAGTCCTCTTCTAGTTATTTAGAGCTTCTCAACAGTCAAGACTACAACTACTCTCAGCCTGATTCCTCAGATCAGTATGATAGATACTCTGAGGACACTGAGGACAAGGAAATAGAAGCTTTGATACGGATGGATGAGGCCGAGAGTATTCGAGAAAATGCTCAGGCGACTCAATACCCTCCTCAACCTGAGGTTGATTTCGGATTCCCCAAGGTATGCTACTGTGGTGGTCAGCCTCTTCTATCCTCAAGCTACAACAGAAGGTATGTCGTTTAACATAAATAGATTATGAATTGATTTGCTATGTTTTAACAGATTATGAAGTGATTTGGTATGTTATATATGGTAATGCATATTCTTCACATGTGGGAATGTTGATGATGGAGAGATGCATATTCACAAGTGGTGGGATGTAGCTGTCATGGAGGAGATGAGCGAGATGAACAGACAATGTGAAGTGTTGTCTGAGAAGGTAGATAGCCTTACATTCGCGAGTGACTATGACTCACACATCAGTAATAAAACTGAACAGAAAATAGTCCAGTTAGAGAAGGTAGTGTTTAAGCTAGGGAAGACTAGAAATAGGTTTAGAAATGGTTTAGAATTGATATTGGTAATTGCTATTGTTGTAATTGCTATTGTTTTAGCTTTACTAGGTATGGTGGTGATGTCTATGAAATTGTAATGACATTGTAATGGCTATGCTAAATTGTAATGACAGTGTAATCTAACATTGTAATGCTGACTGACATGCTTCACGGGTAACACAAAACTTGTCACATAGACAATCACGGGTTAACACAAAGCTTGTCATCTCACATCCTATATATATGCTTCTTTTGTAATGCAAAACCAAACAATCAAAATCAACACTTCACTTCTCTTTTTTCTATACTCCTTTTCTCCTCAACATCAAAACAAGATCTCTTAAATTATTTTTATCAAATGGCATCATCATCAAACCATTATCACTACCAAAGAGATGATGCGGATAATTTTGATGCTTATTTTGATAATTTTCTCGAAAATTCTAATATCATTCAAGAACCAATAGAGCCAAAGAAACAAATTTTTATCCTGAAAAACCGGGAAGAAGGCCACAATAATCTTTGAAATGATTATTTCAGTGATACTCCAACATACCCGGACAATTTAATCCGGCGACGGTTTCGCATTCACATGCCATTGTTCATGCGTATTGTGCAACACCTCTCCACCGAAGTCGAGTATTTTCATCAATCCCATGATGCAACCGGACGGGCTAGTCTATCACCTATACAAAAATGTACTGCAGCAATTCGTCAATTGGCATATGGTACTGCGTTCGACTTAGTTGAGTATGTACGAATTGGTGCTTCAACAGCTCGGAAATGTTTGCACGAGTTTACCGCCGGAATAATCTTGTTGTTTGACGATGAATACCTAAGACGTCCCAGACCAGACGACCTAGAAAGACTACTCTATGAAAATGAAAAACGTGGATTTCCCGGGATGGTTGGGAGCATTGACTGTATGCATTGGGGTTGGAAGAATTGCCCAACAGCTTGGAAAGGGATGTATTCACGATCAACCGGAAAACCTACAATCGTGTTGGAGGCGGTAGCTTCGTATGACCTCTGGATATGACATGCTTTTTTTGGAGCTCCAGGTATTATGAACGATCTTAATATTCTGGATCGATCAAATGTTTTTGATGACGTTCTTAGCGGTAAAGCTCCGGAGGTTAACTTCTTTGTCAACGGAAGGGAGTACAATTTGGGGTACTATCTCACGTATGGTATTTATCCAAAATGGGCCACTTTTATACAATCTATCCGGCTTCTACAAGGTATGAAAAATTCTCTATTTTCTAAAAAATAAGAAGCTGTGCGAAAAGATGTTGAGCGTGCCTTTGGAGTCTTGCAATCTAGATTCGCCATTGTTAAAATCCATCTCCTTTATGGTATAAATACAAAAGGACAATTCTTCGGTTCACCCCTAGGGGTGAACCTTTCTTATTCACCCCCTTTAAATTAATAAAACAAATTTTGTAGATCAATCAATTTTAAAATTGTTAATTCTAATATTATCTTATTATCACATCTAAACCCTAACAATTTTTTATATATCCAAACTGACATCTAATTTTGTTTAATTATAAAATTTAAACCTTAACCACTCTTTTGTAAACCCAAACCGACATATAATTTTGTTTAATTATAAAATCTAAACTCTAACACTCTTTTGTAAACCCAAACCGATATATAATTTCATTTAATTGTAAAATCTAAACCCTAACCACTTTTTTGTAAACCCAAACCGACATATAATTTTGTTTAATTGTAAAATCTAAACCCTAACCACTCTTTTGTAAACCCAAACCGACATCTAATTTTGTTTAATTGTAAAATCTAAACCTTAACCACTCTTTTGTAAACCCAAACGGACATCGAATTTTGTTTAATTATAAAATCCAAATCCTAACCATTCTTTATAAACCCAATTATAAATTTAAACCCTAATCATCTCTTATAAATTCAAATCAACATAGTTTCCTTAATAAAAGATCTACATAATTTGTTTCTTTAATTTGTTTTGACTTTTTATTTTAATTTTGATTTAGTTTTTAAATATGATATGACATGGCATATTGTTTTATTCTTATTGGTTAATAAAGAGGGGTGAATGAGAGTTGTTCACCCCTAGGGGTGAATCCAAGAATCAAAATAGCAAATGTTATGAGAGCATGCATAATACTCCATAACTAGGTAACAACCCGCACTATATGCGGGATAAATTTATGCAGATAAAATTAGTGTTATGAGTAAAGTTATTTTTGTAGGATCTAAAATTTGTTTGTGTAATAACAAAATATATAATCTGCGAGAAATATATGTTTAGATCAAACTACTATGTATCAACTAAATATATAATATGCTCTTTCTTCAATCTATGCAAAAAAATTTATTTTGTTTAATTTTTTTTGTATAAGAATATGTTTCACCCGTGAAAATTATACCAATGGTATTAAATAAGTCAATTTTTTATAATAATTATTATTGTGATAATTTTATTTTGGAAAATTTAAATATGTGAATAGTAATCAATTTTTTTTATAGATGAATAAATTCGGGTTTTGAAAAATTTTTAGATCTAATAATGTTATATTTAAATAATTAAATATGTTATAAAATGATTAAAATAAATTTTAAAATTGAAATTTTTGATTTTTTAATTAATTGGAAAGGAATATTCCTTAATCATTCAATAGCAATTATGTGTAAATATCTACAAAAATGAAGACAATAAATTCATTGGTGTCTAGAGCTCTCTAGCGACGACACATCAGCATTTTCTTTAGAATGTTTCTCTATTAATATATAGGGGATATGATTATCGAGGATGAACGAGAAACATACAGTTTTCGAAACATTGTTTCTGAATTTCAACACGGAAAAGATGTGGATCAAACATATATCGTCGGTGCCGCCAGTTTGGGTTCAAATATGAGCAGTACAATTACTCGTCGAACAAATATGCGGGATAAACAAGTTCATGACCAATTAAAAAAGATTTATTTGAGCATATTTGGACTAACTTTGAACATCTTCCACAGATTAATTAAAAAAATTCTATGCAGAGAATAAAATGTTTGTTTTTACTTTTGATGTTTGTATGGTTTATGTTTTTTATTTATAATATTTTAATTATATGTTTTTTCTTTTCAAGTTTTTATAACTTTGTAATTTTTTATATTTTTAATGTCAATGTTATATGTTTTATTTTAATTAAAACTTTAATATGTTTCTACTTATTAATTTAATTAATTAATTTTAGAATTTTATTATTTTTTCCAGAGGACCAACTGTGAAGGAAACCAATGCTCATACCAAACTAAAAAAACTCTAAAAATAAGATTATTATATTTGCGGAACTAATATTTCTCCTACACCAATGCCCTTGCTCTAAAACCCAATTGGGACAGAGAGTCACAGCGAGTGTAAAAAATTGTCTTTACTTTTCTTCATCTCTTTTCCATATTTCTTAAGCTTTCGGTCGCTCCGACTACATTTTACAGATTTTTAAATTGCTGAAAAAACCAGCAACACAACTCAAGCTTTAATTTATCATCAGCGACCGTCGCTGGATTTTGAAAATCAAATTGACATGATCAGATCTGTAAACATCTTCACCGTAAAATAGAAATTATTGTTGGGGGCTTGCTAAATTTATATTTACACCCCTTAGAATACTCAAAATTACAAAACTGACATGTAAAAAAAAAACAAAAAAAAAACTCAATCGCTGAAATGAATCACGTGACTGTTAAAAGAACAAGACCTTAAATAACCGACCACACAACCAAATAGAAATATATTATTTTAGTGGAATTTATATAATTGCCTTTATATTTATTGAAATAATTTTAACTTTTAACATATAAACCAAAATAAAAATTAAAAATATCGAATATTTCCTTTCATTTTAGAAAAATCTATTCCGAAAACCAAAAATAAAAAAATAAAAACTCATAACCGAACATCAAGAATATCTATTTTTCCTAAAATTTGAAAGTATATTTGATTAGCACTTTAGCAGCATTCGGACCGACACTAACAAAATGATCTCATCTACAAATTGTAATGGGCCTACAGAATTCTTCTGGCCCAAATAAAGCCTGCGAAAGATTCACCATCTCTCCTACTCATCGCAGGTCACTTCTTCGCTGGTTCGACTTCGAGTCTCTCCGATGGATCTTATATGCAATTCGTATGCCAATGACTCCGACGACGAACCTGAACCAGTGGCCAACGACCGTTTAACATCTCGAACAGCCGCCGCTGCACCTTCTATTCCTTCGAAGCGTCCATATCCGTTCCCAGAGGAGCGACAGTACAAACCATCTCGTAGACCGTATCCTCCACCATACGGTTCCTATTCGGATCCTCAAACGAGCTCTTCGGTTACGTTGCCGGTTCCAGTTCCGGTTCCAGGCCGCTATGTATCCAAGAGAGAGAGATCACTTCTAGCCTCTATTTCAACGATTCCGAGTCAAGATCAGGGTTCGGATTTGAGTCAGAAACTAATCTCTAGCTCTCCTACTGGTAATTTCGAATTAAGCTTAATCAATTCGCTGTTGATTCGTGGTTTTGGTGTTAGTTGTTTCTCGAATTACAAATACATCTTCGTAGATGATCATACAATATATTAGCGTAATCGTTCTTCTTAAGTTTGAGTAAATTGCTAAGTGTTCGTGAATCTTCGTCATTAGCTTCGTGGTTGTATCTGGCAATAAGTTACTAATGTGTGTGAAGCTCTCTTAATCTCAGTTCTCGGGAGTATCTCTGATTCTGATGTGCCTCGCCATGTTCTATCTTCGGTTACACATCGAGGATCCTCATGGCGGACTGAAATGCCTAGTACGATGTCGATTTCGTTAACCGGCCATACAAAGGCGGTTACTGCTATCGATTGGTCTACAACTCATGGTATGTTCTTATTGAGTCTCTACGGATTAAAGTGGTTCTTGTTGGTGACAATTGGCCTATGGTGCCAATCTTTTGTTAATATCATCATTGGCCTCATTCATTTGTTCATTAGAGGTTATTTTGCAGTTCATCTTCTTGCTTCTGCGGGGCTAGATGGTGCTGTTTACGTGTGGAATGTGTGGAGCAATGGTAAGAAGAAAGTACGGGCGTTTCTTCATCACAATGCACCGGTTAAAGATGTGAAGTGGTCAAAGCAAGGACTATCGTTGCTTTCTTGTGGATATGACTGCACGTCGAGACTATTTGATGTTGAAAGAGGGGTGGAAACACAAGCTTTTAAGGAGGATCAGGTCATTGGAGTTGCTAAGTTCCATCCAGATAATTTCAACTTGTTTCTTTCCGGTGGATCAAAGGGAAGTCTTAGGTTATGGGACATTAGGGCCAACAAAGTTGTGCATGAATACATTAGAGATCTTGGGGCAATTCTTGATGTTGAGTTTATTGCGGGTGGGAAGCGGTTTATCTCTTCAAGTGATGTGTCTGGGAGAAATATAAGTGAGAATGCTGTTGTTGTTTGGGATATTTCGAGGGAGGTTCCTCTATCTAATCAGGTCAGTTTATCACTCTCATTAACCTTCTCCCACTCATATCAGTGCTCTGCAATTTCTTATAACTCAGTATGAAAGGGGATTTACTTGGTTTGATGAAAAGTATATGTATGTCATTAGTAGAATAGAATTCATATGCTAACAGAGTTAAGCTTAGATCTGGGAAGTAGAGATGATCTGCATCTGTAAACATACAGCAGAACATGTGTTTATGTATTAAAATTGTTGTTGATGTTTTGCCCTCAGGTCTATGTAGAAGCATATACATGCCCCTGCATCAAACGTCACCCGCAAGACCCAGTCTTCATTGCTCAATCACACGGAAACTACACTGCAATCTTCTCAACAAACCCACCTTTCAAGCTCAATAAATACAAGAGATTCGAAGGTCACTGGGTCGCAGGTTTTCCAATCAAATGCAACTTCAGCCCGGATGGAGAAACATTAGTCTCTGGCTCATCTGACGGTTCCATATACATGTATAATTACAAATCCACTGAGCTCACTAAGAAGCTCAAGGCTTATGAACATCCCTGCGTTGATGTGACATACCACCCTGTTTTGCCTAACGTGGTCGCAGCTTGTAGCTGGAATGGACAAGTCTCTGTTTTTGAGTGATCTCACGATGGTTAGTACTTACTACTTAGTAGAAGTAGTACAAAATGAAAATTTATAGTCTCACCATTGTTGTAGTAGCTTAGGAGATGGTAGAAAACGAAATAGAATTGGGCAGTAATTGTAACCAATATCCCTGTTGATCTCGTTTGATTGTATGATTGCAAGAAATTTCCCAAAAGAAAAAAACAATAGAGAGGGGACATGTTTGAAACTAGGCAAATTCAGTCAATTTAAGAAGGGTTTAACTTTTAAACGAGATTTTTGTAATGAATTTTGCTATCTGGAAAACGAGTCAGAAATTTTACAATTATTACTCTCCTGACTATGTATGTGAGCGTGAGACTGACACCAAATATATGTTCTCTGATGTTCTCAGAAAACTATGAAATTTCTTTTGACTTCGTCTTGCTAAATACAAAAAAAAAAAAAAAAAAAAAAAAAAGAAGCTCTTTATAGTAAATACTGAATTCCATGGTAGGTATTTTATTTTCTTATTACCTGTGTGATATTTACTCACAGATGTTGGTGAATTAGTTACTTGACAAAACACACAAATTCTATAGTAGATATTTCAACTTGTCTGTTTTTTTTTTCTTTTGTTAAATGAGGAGGTTTTGATTTTTCAGCCCATTTCCTCTTCAGAGACTGATATCATATAAGTATATATAACCCTTTAGAATAAATAAAACATTAGGTGCACACACACAAAAAAGAAAAAAATAGAATAAGTAAAACATGTTTATTGCAATCGAATTCATATTAGTTTGTACTCAAAAGAACAATAGAAATACGTATTGGATAAAAACATATTTTGAACAAAAGGAATGAAACATAAGTATATTATTACCCAATTAATGTGGCCACTAACAAATTTGTGTCAGTATGTGTGATTTCCCACCATCAACTTCATATGTAAAGGCTTTAACCCCAAATATCAGCTTGCAAGTGCACATAAATATATGTTCACTATAATTATGTGCACATATAAATATATGTTCACTTCATATGTGCACATCAATATATATGGTTTCCAATATATATTTGGTGTCAGTCTCACGCTCACATAAAGGCAAAATCCACACACAGAAACAAAAAAAAAACACTTACTATTGTGTTTTTTTTTTTTTTTTTGAACGTCTTTATTAGATATTAGAATTTGTTACAAAGTCTTGAAATAAACAACTCCCGTCAATACATATGAGGTTTCTTACCTCTTCAACAAGTACAATTAATATATTTAGTAAAGTAATACATGTACAATTCTAAACATGCACATTTTTTGGTACTTACGGAATTCATTAGATTAGCTATTGCAATAAAAATTGGATGTGAATATATCTTGAAAATTGTCTGAATTTTTTAGAATGTCGAATTACAGTACTCGCAAAAATTGTTAAACATGCTGACACAAAAGGATAATGAAATGGCGAGACACGAACCTTTTCATGGGGAGCAATTATAGAAAGTGGGATTCCAACAAAAACAGAAAACAAAATGAAAAAGAAGTCTCCTTATCTCTCACACCCACTCACAAGTCACAAACCGTATAAATATATTGAAGGAATCATGCATCGATGACCAAAACATACACACACCACAAGTCAACAAAAAGAGGAAACAATTATCTTTTAGGATAACCCAATTTAGAAAACGTCTTCATCTTTTTCTTTTTGTTTCTTAAGACAAATTGTTCTCTCCATCTTATCATTATTATACCTCACCATTTTCTTCTTCTTCCTCTTCTTCTTTGTCTTCTTGATCGCACTAAGTAGACAACCAAACAGTTCATTTCCAAGACATTAATTGGTCCACAAACACAAAACCCTTTAAAGCTTAAAGCTTCCCATTACCAAAGCCTGTCTTCAAAAATTATAAGTTGTATTGAATGAATCTAATTATTACCTCATTTTTGATTTGCAAGGTGTCTACTAACTATTCAAGTGCACTATTGGAAACTATTGTTATCCCAAAAAAAAATATGTAAAAAATAACCAAGTACAATATTGGAAATTTTATCCTCCCAAAACTATGTATACAAATTATGCGATTTTTATATAACAAAAGAAAATCACCATTTGAAAAAATTATGAGATTTTATTGTCTTCTTGGACCTCATATTAATGTCTACCTTACAAAAGCCACTCATATACATCACTTTTAAGAGATACGAATCGAATATACGTGACATCAATCTGAAACTCTTCTAACCATGATGCGGAACTTATGAACTTTTGCGTTTGCTAATTAGTGACATAATTAAAAATATAGTAATGAATTACGTTTTGATCGAAATAGAGTTATCGAAAGAGCAGTCATGTGGTCTAAAATGTCAAAAACATAATCAATTCTGATCATATACGAACTCTTTTGAAACACAATTAATCTCATTGTCAAAGAATAAACACTAGAAAATTCCATCAAAAACAAACTTCTGCATGACGTATGCGCATATAATCAACTTTTTAACCAGCTTAGAACTAAGCCTAGTCCAACACTGATGTACTAAATTATAGTCAAATGTGATTTGATCCGATTTGTTTGCCGGTTTTATTTCCCTCCCTACTTTTTAATTTTCATGGTCAAACCCCTTTTTGGCATACTTTTCTATATTGTATTTCTCATGTTGCTAAATTCTTTTAGATAATTCAATTCGAATTTTCCAGATTAGGGTCGAGTGTATGCGTCTAATATCCTTGCTATATTCCTAACCTCCCGTTTAATATTTAGATATACTGTTTTCTGCGAACATATTAATGCACCCTATACGCCTAGCTATTATGCCTACATCTATACAACTCTATGTTTTCCACTTATGTCTTGAGTTTGTTCCCCACCTTCTTTGGTCTCCAACAAAAGATCTTCTCCTTTTCTTTTTTACTTTGTTTTCTTCTTTCTTGTATCATAACAATCTATCATTTTCTCTCAAAATTATTGTCAACTAAAAGCAAAATATAAAGGGCACTAACCATTTACTCAAAGCTACAAAACTTCATTGCATCATCCAAAACCTCATCAATATCTAAATTATTTTCCACACCCTTAACCCCACATATCTAAAGTTTTTTCAATGATACGACAAGAATCAGCAGAATTATTATTGCTAGGACTAACCCTGTCAAAGTCATGTAATATGCCATCGTGTAAATTTGTTGGATCATGCCTCCGGCTCCAATCACTATTCTTATACACAACGAGAGCACATTAATGGAAATACACTAATTAGTTTTATCGTGGTTAATCGTTTATCATATTTTTGCTAACAGATAAAATTGTTCATCATGAAAATAATGTGAACAAAAATATCAGTGGAAGATGATCAACTGTTTAGGTTAGATCAACAGTATGTAATCGTCGAGACATCTCATATATTAGGGATAACAATATGATAAAAAAAATTGAACCAGTATCCTGACTAGCTGTTTTAGTATATTTCAGTACGAGAAGTTTCAAATGCTTTTAGTAGAGGTTCAAGGCTAAAACACTTCGGCCGGAATGACCAACAACATATGAGTCTTTTCGCCCACATCAGAAATTAGAAAAAAGTTTTGACTTATAGGATACTTAAAATTCTCTATCATTTTCAATTGATTTTGATTTGAAACCTTATAATCTAATATCATAAACCTATGTATCACAATAATATTACAAGGGATTTGATTGACTGAGATGAGTAAAAAAGTAAATCATTTAGTACTTAAGGCTTGACTGGTTCAAACGCTGCGGTTGCGGGAGATTGCGG
>CM043885.1:21761112-22161339 GCA_024034495.1 Camelina laxa
AAAATATAGTTAAACAGCATAAATGATGTTCCAAATTTTTGAAAAGGTTTTCTCGTCGTCAAGAAAAATAACCTTTCTGTTATTTCATTTTCAATTAACTTTTTCTTACTGAATAAAATTTTGGCATTTAGTAGGGTAGTAGCACTTTTACCAACAGGCCACCCGTGAAACTAAATTCTCACTCTGACGCATTTCGACATGCATCTCTCTAACCATTGAATTTCACATCAATTTCATTTCATACCCTAAAATACAAATTTTTATTACTATAAAACATAATATGACCAAAACTATACAATTTTTCGCCATTTCATCTTGCATACTAAAAAAGAGAGATAGAGATTCAGATTCTTATTAATAAACCTTTTGAAAAGACATATAATGGTAAACAAAGTTAGTAGTAAGAAATAAAAACTACATTCCAAATTCTATTGATTTCAACTCTCATCATAAGATAAACAAATTTATCAACAAAAATAACAATTCACTCTTCTCCCAAAAGACCAAAACATAAAAAAAAAAAAAACACTAATTTTTTTTAGGGTTTGCAAATGACCACAAAGCAAGGAAGCAAAGCTTTAGGATTAAGCAAATAAAGCTCCTCCACATTAGTATACAAACCAACTTTGCCAGCCAATGAATCAAACCCACTCATCAGCCCATTCATCTCTTCCACATTCTCCACCGGCCTATGCACTCTCCCGGCTATAACCCTACAAACAATCAACACTTTCCTCACCGTCCGATCAACATCCCCACTCTGATGATGATCTCCACCGTTAACCAAAATCGACTCAAACGCTCTCCCACTAGTCGAAGCCGTGAACACACCAATCCCATTATTCTTCTCCTCCCGTTTCGCCGAGAACCCGTTTCTTATAATCCGACAAACACTACACTTGTCCGCCGTGCATATACTCGTTGACCCGTTTATACCTAAACCACAAGCCACTGTGGTTCCGTGGAACCTAAGCAGCTCGTTACCATCTGCTAGACATCTCGGATGCTTCTTCTGAAGTTTGCTCGCTCTGATTTTAACTGTCTCTCTGTATTCTTCGAATCTAGCTAATGTCTTTTGCATATTGTGAACTTTTAAAACTCGGTCGATCCTTCCACATTGGTTCTCTGATTTTAACCAACTCGTTCTGCATATTATCTCCACTATCTTTCTTGATGAGTCTCCTTCTATTAGCTCTGATACTGCAATTTGGAGGACAATTAGATCAAATTAACAACCTTTTTAACCTAATTACATAATCAAAATCCGAAATTTAGAGAGAAGTTTGCTAAAGTTGAACACTTTTAGCTTTGAAACGCTAATTGCAAAAAGCTCTGATTTTTCGATAAAGTTGAGATTTTTTCTCCTAAAGTTGGAAACTTTTTGTAGTTTTGAAATCCAAATTGCATAGTTTCGATTGGAAAAAAGACTCGAAAACTTTGAGATACTTACCGGCATGTTTAGAGAGATGATGAGCTTCAGCAGCTTCAAGTTTATTGAACTGTTCACCACATTTATGACAAGAAACAGAGGAGTTCGAGTTGCCTCCATTAATGGGAGAGTCTCTGTTCATCTCTAATGAAACTCTCCTGTTTGTATGAACCCCTTCTCCTCCTCTATCTCTGTCGGACAAAGCAGAGGATCCTTTTCTTGTTTGGCTCCGGTAAGAAGCTGAATGGTTAAGATAATGCATCGGTGTTCCTGGTCTCAACATACCCACATAAGTCGTTGACCGACCATTCCTCCGCCGCCTCCTCCACCACCGCCGGAATCTGCTGCTGCTCCGGCAGGTGAAGCAGCCATGTCTCCTCCAACACCAGTGATCTTAAGCTCGCAAGTTGAGTTACTAAGGATAACTTCATGAGTAATGGGATTGAGAAACTCATTGCTTCCAATAGAACGAGGACTACTTATCGGTGGTGGTCTATCGAAATGTCTTTTGCTTCCGTGGATTACGTCTTTGAGATTCGCTATCGATCTTGAACATCCTGATAAGCCACCACCGCACACGGCGGCGCCTCCGATGCTGGAGTTGGTGGAGATGGTGGAGAGGTGGTGTTGTTGTTTGGTATTATTGGTAGTGGATGGTTTAGTAGGGTCGTGGACATCAGATGGTTCGGATTTACAGTGGAGAGACTTCTTGAGTGAGAACCAAACAGTTGGGATGTTGTTCTTGTTCTTCTTCTTCTTCTTTTGGCTTTTTCTACTTGAATCTTCCATTGTTCTTTGTTTGTTTTGATATCTCTCTCTCTCTCTCTCTTTCTCTATCTTCTTCTGAAATTTTTTTGGCGATTTTTATTTTGGAAGTGGTACTATAATAATAAATATTAATGAAGAAGTAGAAGAAGCAAAATAGGCAAGTGAATTATTTTGTCTTTATACTAGTAATCTTATTATACAGTTGAGATTATTATTAAATGAGATAATGTTATTGAGAAAAGAATAAAAAAATGTTTGGTTTTTGGTATTGTAGGCATGTACGTGCATATGAATCTAAAGGATGGTCTATAATGTCTCACTAGACTCAACTCACCGATGTAATAACACGAGAGAATGTTTATTTCATTTACTGTTTTTTGCGAATCTTATAAAGTGTAAAAACAAACTAAAAAGACTTCACAAGTCACACAACACCTGTTCATGAATATGAATCACGAATCATGAAATAGTATACTCATCGTATTTCTAATTAGTGCTTTTTGTTCGTAAAACTGAATATTGAAGTCTTTTTTGCTGGTGACCTTGATTTGATGCACAATAAACAAAAAAAAAAAAGACAATCCAAATTTCATGAACTTTGCATTCATTAAGATTTTAGAGAATTAATGTGAACCATAAATCGTAATGAATTCAATAAGTTTGGTTTTTTGAAAGATACATAAAAGATCGTATTCCTATAATTACTTACCTTGTATAGAGAATTCATGTCATATTTCCAAAATTTTGGAATTTCCTTTCAACTGTCTCTTACAAAATTTAATTACAGTTAATACTATTGCTGATCTTTTTTTTTTTGAATAAAATATAAAATTTATTCGAAAAAATACTTTTTACATAAGCGTTTGGTTCTAAGCTTTGTTAAGAGCTATAACTAGTTTAAAAAAAAAAAAAATTACATAATCTCTGCGTCTTGGGGAGCTATCTCGAGACCATAGAAGCATGCAATCCGCATAGAAACCATTGCCTTGATCATTGATGGAGAGTAGTTGATTCCTTACAATACAATCGTTAATGAATAAGTGTGTTGTGGGCAGGTTCACCGGTGAAATTCTACGAATTGTAAGACTAAGGTAAAATATGTTCAAAAACAAAAAAACTATTAGTCGTAAACAAACAAATGTTATTTTGACGAATCTAATATTTGGTGGACAATTGGACTAAGCTTCTACGATGTCCGAAACCTAGTCAGGCTAAAACTATGTATTCACTCACTTATCATAAATAAGTTCATCCAAGCAATAACGATGACAAATCGTTGTTCAATGACAACTAAATGAGAATTACTAAGTTTTGAAATAAATTGATAAAAAAGAACATTGATTTCAAACTCACTTCTTTCCGCTTGCATCTGTCAATTCACTCTTAAAAGCCCACCCACAATAGCAAATGAAGCGTTCTGACACTTCTTGGAATAAACTAATCAATTTACAGTAATCATCAATATGTTATATGTACATTTTTAAGGACATTTTTATTGGGGAATTATTTTAGGTGTTCTAGAGTAAAAATATTATAAAAATAATGTAAGTTAAAACAAACAGACAGAGAAGAGAAAACCACAAATCAAATCACCAAGAGAGAGATTTGCCATTTTCGGCAAGTAAGAGTTTTATTCTAGGGTTTAAGATATTTTTGTTAAAAATTTAGTTATTGGGACAACATGTTAAAGATCATCAGATTTAATAATATAATGTTTTTAAACATATTATAATTATAGAAACTTATAAAATAATATTTAAATTGTAAACTTATAAAACATTCACTAAAATTCAAAATACAATACCAAATTTTTATGAAACAACAAAAACATTAAAGATAAAAAAAACATATTACTTAATTAAAACACATAAACATTTTATTTATTTAATATATAGTTTAATGTCCAAATTTATTCCATATATTCTCAATCAGATCGTCTTTTAATTTGTGAAAAATTGTTTGCAAAAAATTGTATCCATTCACAGCCCACGTCAACTTATAAATGAGCCAATATCAGTTCTACATCAAAAACTAAAAAAAGTGTTCTAAGCTACTATTCATTATTTTTCTATTTTTTTGGCTAAGAACATCCCTCATGTTTTTCCTACAAAGATGACATAACACAAACAAAAATGTGTACATTAAATATTGAAGAACATTTGAAACTTCAAAGATATTCTTAACTAGTAGTAATATTTTCACACATTTTAAAAAGTTTTACGACTAACTAATATACCATGTAACTTTATCACTCTAGTTAGTAAATACTAAATACAATAGTATTGAAATATAATTTTTTTTTTTTTGTTTTTCCTGAGAGGAGGACGAAATAGAAGATTAGAACTTTAGAATATTAAAACCAGAAGTTATAGTATATATTTGTCAAAACTTTCAAAGTGCATTTAATATTGACTTGTAGATATTCGCAAAGGGTGGTAGATAAATGAAGTTAGGTGTGGGTGTCGTTATAGCCATATTGAATTCTAAACGAAAGAACATTAAATTTTAGAAAGATTGAATTTTGAAAAACACATTGATAGATAGATTTGTCCTTCTGTTCTGGGTTTCCCAGTTATCCCTTAAAAAACAACAGGACCATCATTTCGACCTCACCACATTGACAGGTCTGCCCCAATCTAGCTTTTGATATCTTAATATTGTGTGACTTGCATCTACTAAATACCGAAAATTTATTAGGTGGACAGACTCACTCAGTTTCATACTAAATACTATTTCTTTGTTCTTAACTTTAACATTTTCTTAGTATGACGTTTATAGTAGTATAATTCAATCAAAGTAACATAGTGATCAAAACTTAATAATGGTTAAATTGGTGATGTATGTACAACAAAAGCTTATAAAAACACGACATTAGCAAAATTAAATTACTTTTTTAGTTTTAACTAACGTTTTATGAGGTTCTCGTGTGCTTAGAGTTGGGTCTAATATAATACACAAAATCATTACTCTAAACCCATATCTGGCCCATTTATATCATTTACCAGCCCATAATATATTATCCAATAGAATAAAATACTTTACGTTAAAACAATTTGGAAATTCCGTCGTCCAAAAAGAAACCAACAAAGAAAAAGTGAAGCGGTGCAACAGATCGTAACCATTGATTTTAGTTTTAATCAACGGTTAATATATCTACGATCCGTGTACTCTGTTCTTATTGGTTGGTAACTTTATTCTCTAACACACATATATAAAGGAATCGTCATTCTTTTTGTTTTAATTCGTCAAGAAAAATTTTCGATTTTTGCGCTGTAGAGAAAGAAAAAGAGAGAGAGAGAGAGAGAGCTCCTTTGGTTAGTTAGTTAGTTGAGAAAAAAATGGCGGGTCGTGGGAAAACATTAGGATCCGGTGCGGCGAAGAAAGCAACGTCTCGGAGTAGCAAAGCTGGGCTTCAATTCCCTGTTGGTCGTATCGCTCGTTTCTTGAAAGCTGGTAAATACGCTGAACGTGTTGGTGCTGGTGCTCCTGTTTATCTCGCTGCCGTTCTTGAGTATTTGGCCGCCGAGGTTACTTTTTTTTTTTACTTTCCCAATCTCTTTCTCGTTCTGTTTTACCTATCTTATTGGGTCTTCCTCTGTTTTTGCGTCATTAGTTCTTTTTTTTTTTTTTTTGGCGATCCAAGACGAATCTAGGCTTCTTGAATCTTCAGTAATTGGGGAATTTTAGTTTAAGTTGTAAAATTTTACATATATTTCTCAATTTTGTTTAGATTGGTGTTTAAATTGATCTTAAATGAACATACTTTTGTGTGTATTTGATTAGTCTAAAATCGATACTTTCTATAACTGTTTGCATAGATATGGATACTAATTTGATTTGTTTGTTAAAGTTCTCATTTTTGGGTATTTTGATCATTTGAGTTTTTTTTTTCTTGAATTGGGTTTTTTTTAATCGTCTTGGGATCGTTAATGGCTTTGTGGTTGAGACTGAATCTTGTGTGTTTTAAATTCATATCTACAGGTTCTTGAACTCGCTGGAAACGCAGCAAGAGATAACAAGAAGACACGTATTGTCCCACGTCACATTCAGCTCGCTGTTAGAAACGATGAGGAGCTAAGCAAGCTTCTTGGAGATGTGACGATTGCTAACGGAGGAGTGATGCCCAATATCCACAATCTTCTTCTCCCTAAGAAGTCTGGACCTTCAAAGCCTCAGGAAGATTAGAGATTCTCAAAACACAAGGATGATATAGAAGAAACACGTCTTGCTTGACTCCTTTTGTTCTGTTTTCGCTTCTGAATTGAATAAACACAATAACTAGCTAGTGCTTTTTTTTAGGTGTTTTTGTTTTCTATCAGTTGTTTAGTGTAGGGGCTTTGTTTTGGACATCTTGTTTCAGTTTCTGTGTGAATATATCAAAAGTCTCGAATATTATTTGCATAATTGAGTTCGAGTGTTTCTTGCTTCCAAACGAGTGTAACAAATCCTGATGGTCCACTTACCTAAAATGGCAACTCTCTCTTAACACGGATTACCCATTGTTGAACTTCATGCTCACAACTTCGATATAAGTCGAAGTAAACAAACCCTGCTATAACGGATAGAAACAATTTGAGAGTCACAAGATACAAACAAACTGATTGGCATTTGTTGCTCTGTTTCAGATTTCTTATAGGCTCTTTTGAGCTTCATACCAACCAAGGACGGCACACGATCTCAGCACTCATAATCTAAACTTGCCTCTACCTTCTTCTCATTTGGTCTTGTCACAGTTCCCCCAAAACTTGTTATATATGATAATGGTATTGCTTTTTCTTCACAATAATGTCATATTTATTGTCTAGATAATGGACTAGGAAATTAATTGTCACAAACCTGAATAGGGTGCAAAGTGATGTCGCTGGACAAAATATTTGTTTATATATACGGAACCACCAAGAAGACTCGAACACAAATATCTATAACCAGAACTTTTAATCATCATATCAAAAAAATCTATGCGTAAGAATAATGAATGATCTGTTTCTACCTGTTTGAAGGCAAATCCAGGGTAGTAGTCCTGAGCCAACAGCAAGGTTTTGGCTAGTTTGGTCACCAGATCAATCTCTCTTCGACAACCCTGAAGGGTTACTATTAATATCGATAACATGATGAATGCGGGGAATTTTACCGGAGGTCGAATACAGTTTCCTTATGCACTTCTCCATGAAAAGAATCCTAGTCTTGACGAAATTATCCACATGAAGCTTGGCGGTTTCCTCTCCAGTGAAATGGCTCCTCTCGAAATCATGGTAGACATTATCGTAACACATGGGGTGGCCTTCTCGGTAAATAAGAAACTCTTGTACACAATAAGATGGACACTTCAGGGACATGCTATAGGATATATAAGGAAAGGATAGCTTAGTAAATAAGAAACTCTTGTACACACTATATATTTTGTAACCCTACAATCTAATAGAATCATTCAGCCTCCCTTTCCTATATGGTATCAGAGCCTTCGATACCTAAAATTTTTTTTTTTTCACGCCGCTGCTCTTCCTAAAACATGTCTTCTACCTCCAGCGAAACCATTGCTGTCTCTGACTCTCAGAGTCTTACCTCCGTCAATATGACGAACATCAACAAACTCAAGAGTAACAACTTCTTGATGTGGAGCCGCCAGGTTCGTGCGCTCCTCGATGGTTACGACCTCACCGGTTACGTTGACAACACGGTTGTGGTCCCTTCTCCAACGGTGACAAATGCTGGTGTCATCTCTCCCAATCCCGACTACAAGATCTGGAATCGTCAAGACCGTCTGATTTACAGTGCTCTCCTTGGTGCTATCTCTGACTCCGTCCAACCGCTTCTCTCTAACACCAACACCTCGGCTGAGATCTGGTCCACGCTTACATCGATCTATGCAACTCCCAGCCGCTCACACGTCCAACAACTGAAACAACAGATCAAAGATTGGACCAAGGGTGAGAAGTCTATTGAAGATTATTTTCAAGGCCTCACGACTCGGTTTGATCAATTGGCGCATCTTGGGAGTCCTATGGCTCTCGAGGATCAACTTGAAAAAATCCTTGGGGGTCTTCCTGATGAGTACACCCATGTTGTGGATCAACTAGAGGGTCGTGAAAGGTGTCCCTCTCTTATTGAAGTTCTTGAAAAATTGTTGCACCAAGAGAACAAGCTGAAGACCGTGGTGCACACATCTTCCTCCATTCCGCTGTCTGCAAATACGGTTCAGTACCGTGGGAGAGGCAACAATCGCGGTTACTCTCGTTCCTCCTCCCGACAGAACCAGACGTGGCAGCAACAACAGTTCCAGTCCCGTCCTCCTGCTTCGTCATCTCGTGGAGGATATCAGGGTCGATGTCAACTTTGCGGTGTCCATGGTCATAGTGCGAAACGCTGCTCGCAGTTGCAACTCTCGGCTGCTCAATACAATCCTAGGTCTGCGTCCCCTATGACTCCAGTTCCATGGCAACCGAGAGCTAATATGGTCGCTGCTTCACCTGCTTCAAACCCGTGGCTGCTTGACTCGGGAGCAACACATCACCTCACGACTGACTTGAACAATCTCTCTCTCCATCAGCTTTACAATGGTGGTGAAGAAGTGACTATTGCAGATGGCTCAGGACTAAACATCTCGCATACTGGTTCCACTTCCCTCTTTACTCCTACCAAAAACCTACTTTTAAACGATGTTCTTTTTGTACCCAATATTGCTAAAAACCTTATTTCTGTTTATCGGTTGTGCAATGCTAACCAAGTGTCTGTGGAATTCTTTCCGGCTTATTTTCAGGTGAAGGATCTCAAAACGGGGGTCCGGTTACTCCAAGGGAGAACTAGAAATGAGCTGTACGAGTGGCCACTTCAGAATAACACACCCATTTCATTTTTTGCTTCATCATCTCCAAAAGCCTCTCTTCCTTCATGGCATTCTAGACTTGGTCATCCATCACCTCCTATTTTAAAACGGGGGTCCGGTTACTCCAAGGGAGAACTAGAAATGAGCTGTACGAGTGGCCACTTCAGAATAACACACCCATTTCATTTTTTGCTTCATCATCTCCAAAAGCCTCTCTTCCTTCATGGCATTCTAGACTTGGTCATCCATCACCTCCTATTTTAAATTCTCTTGTTAAGCAATTTTCTTTACCTTGTTCTAGTACTCAAAATAAAGATTTTCCTTGTTCTCATTGCCTAATTAATAAGAGTCATAAATTGCCTTTCTATACAAACACTATCACTTCCACAAAACCTCTTCAATATCTTTATTCTGATATATGGATGTCTCCTATTGTTTCACATGACAACTTCAAGTATTATTTGGTCTTAGTTGATCATTTTACTCGGTATACCTGGATGTATCCCTTGAAACAAAAATCACAAGTCAAGGAAACGTTTATCGCGTTCAAGGCGTTAGTTGAAAATCGATTTCAAACAAGGATTGGGACGTTGTACTCGGATAATGGCGGTGAGTTTGTTGCCTTGCGTCCGTACCTGGTTTCACATGGGATCTCACACCTCACCACGCCGCCACACACACCCGAACATAACGGCATATCAGAGAGGAAACATCGTCATATTGTCGAGACGGGTCTCACGCTTCTACACCAAGCCTCGGTCCCGAAAACTTATTGGCCATATGCGTTCTCCACGGCGGTGTACATGATCAATCGGCTGCCTACTGCGGTTCTTGGTAATGTCTCACCCTATGCAAAGCTCTTTCAACAACAACCAAACTATCTTAAGCTCCGGGTGTTCGGTAGTCTTTGTTATCCGTGGCTCCGCCCTTACAACAACCACAAGCTTCAAGATCGTTCTATTCCTTGTGTTTTTATGGGTTACTCTCTCACCCAAAGTGCTTATCTGTGTCTTGACATCACCACTCAGCGTCTCTACACTTCCAGACACGTTCAATTTGTCGAATCAAGTTTTCCTTTCGCTTCCTTCCTACGCAAGTCATCTCCTACTCTTTCCATTCCTGACTCATCATCGCACCCTTACATTGTTCCTGCACAGAAAATTCCTCTTCGTCCCTCGCCACTTGTACACGCTCAACCCCCCGGTAACGATTCTTCCCTCTATGTCCTCTGAATCAATCTCAACGCATGCTCTGTCTCCGGACAGTCACGTTGGTCAAGATGATGCAGCCTCGAGACAAATAGGCCGGTCTGAACAACCAGGTTCTCTTGTTCACTCCCCTGCACAACCGACTCCACACCACACACCTTCCTCGTCCTCCTCTCCTTCTACTACAGAGACAATCCCGACACCTCAACCTGGCCTTATTCCACCACCACAACCAAATCCTGACCCTCCTTCACCACCACAACCACAACCTGTTCCTGACCCTGCTCCAGAGCCTATTCATGTACCTCCACAACCACCTGTTAACCATTACCCTATGCAAACACGACAGAAAAATAATATCCGCAAACCAACTACCTGTTACAATCTTTCTGCTATCACTACCAACCGCCTTATCCCCACAACCATTAACCAGGCCATGCGAGATGAAAAATGGCGGAATGCGATGGGCGAAGAGATCAATGCTCAAATTCGTGCTCATACGTTTGATCTTGTGCCACCAAAACCGGGCCATAATGTTATACCCACGAAGTGGATTTATACTCTTAAGTATTTGCCTGATGGTTCTCTTGACAGGTACAAAGCGAGGTTGGTAGCAAGGGGATTTAATCAACAATATGGCCTCGATTACTCGGAGACGTTCAGTCCGGTGGTGAAATCAGTCACCATACGCACTATCTTGCAGCTCGCGGTAAATAACTCGTGGGCGATCAAACAGCTAGACGTCAACAATGCTTTTCTCCATGGAACGCTAAACGAAGAGGTCTACGTTACGCAACCACCGGGTTTTATTGATCAAGACCGTCCGCATCACGTTTGTCGACTGAATAAAGCCTTGTATGGCCTCAAACAAGCGCCACGCGCGTGGTATCACGAACTACGCACATATCTACTTCGGATGGGATTTAGAAACTCGTTGGCTGACACCTCTGTTTTCATCTATGACCGTGGTCCTGATGTTATCTACACTTTGGTGTATATCGACGATATTATTATCACCGGCAGTCACATTGATCTCATTCATGGCTTCATTGATGCATTAGCTCGGCGGTTCTCTCTCAAATCACCAACGGACCTACGATATTTCCTTGGTATTGAAGCCACTCGTACTTCTCGTGGACTCCATCTCATGCAAAGGAAATACATCGTTGACCTTCTTGCTAAAACAAACATGTTGCATTCGAAGCCTGTAACTACACCGTTGTCTCCAACTCCGCCATTAACACCTACTTCGGGAGAGCCCTTTGATGATCTGGCCCGGTATCGGATGGTTGTGGGTAGTCTCCAATACTTATCTCTCACTCGTCCTGATCTTGCCTTTGCTGTTAACCGGTTGTCGCAGTTCATGCACTCTCCCACTGTCCTCCACTGGCAAGCCGTTAAGCGGGTCCTTCGTTATCACGCGGGTACAGCCTCCCATGGTCTGTTCCTTCGTCCACGGACTCAGCTGACGTTACATGCTTACTCCGACGCTACATGGAGTGGTGATCAGACAGACATGATCTCCACAAACGCCTACATCATTTATCTTGGCACCACTCCAATTGCCTGGTCTTCAAAGAAACAGCGTGGGGTCACTCGCTCTTCTACCGAGTCCGAATACAGGGTTGTTGCGAATGCGACATCAGAACTAATGTGGATTTGCTCGTTGCTCACCGAACTCGGGGTTCGTTTACCAGCTGCCCCTGTCATATACTGTGATAACATGGGTGCCACTTACCTTTGTGCTAATCCAGTTTTTCATTCCCGTATGAAACATATTGCTATTGATTTTCATTTCGTCCGAGAGCAAGTTCAGTCTGGAGCATTACGTGTGGTCCACATTTCCACAGACGATCAGCTCGCCGATGCATTGACGAAACCACTAACACGACCGCGGTTTATAGAGTTGTTTGGCAAGATTGGAGTGACTCCAGCCCCTCCATCTTGAGGGGGTGTATAGGATATATAAGGAAAGGATAGCTTAGTAAATAAGAAACTCTTGTACACACTATATATTTTGTAACCCTACAATCTAATAGAATCATTCAGCCTCCCTTTCCTATACATGCAACCTAGGTCGATCTTTTCCTTCTTTCTTTCTCGAAAAGGATCAACGACTCCTCGACGAATTTTTTGGCTCGTAGGAATTTCAATAAAACTATTCTGCTTCCGTGACCATCAAGCAGTGGGATTCCCAGATCGTGCGTTCGACAGCAGGCTTCGATTCTAAATGTCAATGCACCAATAGCTTTAAGTCATTTAGAGCTTTCCTCTCTAAACCTGAAATATATTCTTCAACCACATCGGCTGATCTGGTCCCCTTTGTGGCTGATGCTCTAATGGCGAGGGTTGATTCTGAGGGTTTATATATTTTTTTTTTTGGTAAGGGAACGGGAGACTAAGTCTCCCGCAATTTATTAAAAGAAAACTACAAAAACTAACTACACCCGAACGGATCTAAGGCGGGCAGATCCGTTGGCATCGTCATACAAAATAGAGTTTACAGCCTCAACAGAGGAATCAAAACTATGAAAATCTAAAGGAAGAGAGAACGCATATAGGATTTATATTAAGACGAATCTAGGGTTCTTTAAATTTCCGAAATTGTGGTAATTTTACTTCATATTTTTAATTTTTTTACGTATAATATCACCATTTTGTTTAGAAATTTGATTTGTCCTTATCTTAAATGAACATACTTTTCGGTTTATTTTATTAGTCTAAAATCGAATTTTTTGTACTTTGTGCAACTGTGTGAATAGAACTTGGTCTAACATGGAAACTAATTGATTTGTTTGTTAAACTTCTCATTTTGGTAAGTTACTTGAATTGGGTGTGATTAATCGTGTCTACAGGTTCTTGAACTCGCTGGAAACGCAGCAAGAGATTAACTAGAAGACTCGTATTGTTCCTCGTCACATTCAGCTCGCTGTTAGAAACGATGAGGGAGCTAAGAAGTCTGGACTATCAGGTTAATCCCATCGATCATTGGTGTCATTGTATTCAAGAGATTATAAAGGAGAGGTTGTACAAAGTAGCCGTTAGGGGCTATTAACTAAGCTTCCTAATATACACAGAAGAATATATGTATTCCTATTCTAATACCCTCCCGCAGTCGAAGCGTGATGAGGATGAACGTTAAGACTGGACTTGAAGTCGTGGAACAGAGATGTAGGGAGACCTTTGGTGAAGATGTCTGCATATTGATGGGAGGAGGGAACATGAAAGACTCGAACCTGGCCCATGGCAACACGTTCACGGACAAACAAAATATCCAACTCGATATGCTTGGTGCGTTGGTGTTGGACCGAGTTTGTGGAGAGATACACTGCACTTATATTATCACAGTACACAAGCGTCGCCGTATTAAGTGGGCAATGAAGTTCAAGGAGTAGGTTGCGGATCCATATCGTGTCGGCGACGACGTTAGCCACACCGCGATACTCTGCCTCAGCACTAGAACGGGAGACAGTTGGTTGCCGTTTAGAGGACCAGGAGATGAGATTGTCACCAAAAAAAACGGCAAAACCAGAGGTGGAACGGCGTGTGTTGGGGCAGCCGGCCCAGTCCGCATCAGTATAGGCAGTGAGTGTCATTGTGTTGGAGCGAGAGATGTGTAAGCCGTCCGAGATGGTTCCTTTAAGATAACGAAGGATGCGTTTCAATGCGGTGAAGTGAGGCTCACGAAGGTCATGCATATAGAGACAAATTTGTTGGACAGCATAAGCGATATCCGGCCTAGTGAAAGTGAGATATTGGAGGGCTCCGGCAAGACTACGGTATAAGGAAGGATCAGTGACTGGAGGTCCGACAGCAGCGGGGAGTTTGGCCGAAGTGTCAACGGGAGTCGTGACCGGTTTACAGTTGGACATATTTGCACGATGGAGAATATCCGCAGCGTAATTTTGTTGGCTGAGAAAGAGTCCATTGTTGTCCCTGCGTACCGCAATGCCAAGAAAATAGTGAAGGAAACCAAGATCAGTCATTAAAAATTCAGACTTAAGAGAGGAGAGAATTGACCTGAGAAGAGCGGGGAAGAGGCAGTGAGAATAATGTCATCTACGTATAATAGTAGATAGGCAAGGTCTTTGCCCTAGCGATAAACGAAGAGAGAAGCATCACACTTGCTGTTTGTGAAACCAATTTTGGTAGCATATTGAGAAAACCGGTGAAACCAAGCCCTTGGTGATTATTTGAGGCCGTATAACGATTTCTTAAGAAGGCACATATGGTTGGGTTTTTCTGGATCAACAAAGCCGGGCGGTTGGTGCATGTAGACAGTTTCCTCAAGGTCACCATGGAGGAAGGCGTTCTTAACGTCAAGTTGGTGTAGTGGCCAGTCACGGGCAACCGCAAGGTCAAGAACAGTGCGAATTGTTGTTGGTTTGATGACAGGGCTGAAAGTCTCCTCACAATCTACCCCCACTTGTTGTGATTTGCCATTTGCGAGCAACCGAGCTTTGTACCGAGACAATGTGCCATCTGCATTAAATTTATGACTAAACAACCACATAGAGCGGACAATGTTAGTGTTCAAAGGACGAGGAACAAGATCCCATGTGCCTGCGGATTTTTGAGCAGTATATTCCGATGACATCGCCCCATTCCAATTTGGATCACGAGCCGCTTGAATATGAAAACGGGGAAGGGGAGAAATATGAGCAGTATGAAGAGAGAAGATTTGTTTAGGTTTAGTAATACCACTCTGACTCCTGGTGTGAATGCGAGGAGGTGCTGGTGGGGGAGGTGGCACTGGCGGGGACAGAGACACCGGTGGCGATGGAGACTCCGGTGGTGATGGAGGGGCCGGTGATAACGGAGATGCCGGAGGAGAAGGAGACACCGGAGGAGAAGGAGACACTGGAGGAGAAGGAGGCATAGGAGGCGTAGGTGGAGTAGGCGAAGGAGATGGTGAAGTAGCAGAAGAGGAAGGAGAAGTTGGAGGTGTGTTGATGTTCGAGATACGCAGAGTAGAGGTAGAAGATGGAGTGGAGAGTGGAAGAATAGACGAGTGATATTGTGGTGAAAGAGGGACGGTGTGAGAAGAGGGAGTAGGGAGAGATGAACGAGATGAGGAGATAGAAAACGGAAAAGTGGACTCATCAAAAACGACATGACGTGAAATAATTATGCGCTTGGAAGACAGTTCAAGACAGCGATACCCACGATGGTTAGACGGGTATCCAAGAAAGACACATTTAGTGGAGCGGGGTGAGAGCTTGTTGGCAGTGGTAGGAAGAAGATTAGGGTAACATAAACAACCAAAGACACGAAGATGATCATAACGAGCTGGTTTGTTAAAAAGACAAGTGAAAGGAATTTGATTGTTTATAGCACTTGAAGGGAGAATGTTAAAAAGATGAGCAGCCATGTGTAAAGCTTCAACCCAATAGGTGCTGGGCATATTAGCTTGAAAAAGAAGCACACGGACAAGGTTGTTAATGGTGCGAAGAGTGCGTTCAGCACGGCCGTTTTGTTGGGAGGTGTACGGGCAAGAAAACCGAGGTTGAATACCGTTTGTGGAGAAAAAATCAAGAATTTGACTATTGTTAAATTCTCCACCATTATCACACTGAAATGCTCTAATGGGGGTTTGAAAATGGGTTTTAACAAAATTAAAGAAATGTAAAAATTTGGCAAAAACCTCACTTTTGTAACGAAGAGGATAAATCCATATGAAATGAGAATATTGATCTAAAAATATAACATAATATTTGATGCCACTGATACTTGTAACCGGGGACGTCCATATATCAGAATGAATTATTTCAAAAGGAGTAGAAACAATAGTAGTAGAAGTATAAAACGGTTGTCGAATGTGTTTTCCAATTTGACAAGCGTGACATAAAGAAGAGATATCATTGTTTGAACAATCAAATAAACGGGAAGAAAGTAAATTTCGAAAAACAGAGTTGCCAGGATGACCTAAGCGACGGTGCCAAGTGGAAGCAGGAGTGGAAGTGAGAAAGGCTTCAGGAGAGGTATGAGGTGAGGGTGAGGAGACAGAGTATAGAGGACCTTGGCTATCACATCGGATGAGAGGCACTCGGGTATGGAGATCCTTAACAAGGAAACCAAACGGATCAAATTCAACGGTACAAGAATTGTCAATGGTGAATTGACGAACAGAGATGAGATTTTTTAAAATTTTCGGACAAACAAAAACATTTTTGAGAAGGAGAGGACGATAAGGAGATGAAATGAATGAATGACCGGAAGAAGTAGCAGGTATGACAGAGCCGTTACCAACAGTGACCAAAGGAAGAGGAATCTTAGAAGAGGACAAGGAAGAGAGTGTACCTGGTTGAGAGGTGAGATGAGCGGTGGCAGCGGTGTCCATATACCAACTAGCGTCGTTAGGATCCGGGAAGGTCATTGTGTTGAAAGCGTTGGCGAGAGTGGTGGGAATGAGGTCGGTGGTGGACGGAGAAGCGGTTGCAGGATGAGTGGCTGTGATGTATGCAGAACCATTCGCAGGAGGTGCATGCCCGAGGATCCCTTGTGATGGGTGTGGTGGTTTAGGACCCGCATGAAAACGAGGAGGTGGTGAAGGTTGACCGTACTGATGGTGAGGCTGAGGTGAACTGGGCCAAGTATGCATTGTAGGCCATTGAGGATAAACGGGCCATGGAGGAGGAGTGTTCCACTGAGGCTGATTGGGCCAGGCCCAAGGCTGATTTCCAGAGCCCCAGTTTCCACCGTTGTAATTAGGGTTGCCACGACCTTTGTTTCCACGACCGCCACCGCGATTGCCTCTGTTGTTACGGCCTCCACCACGATTGTATTGAAATTGCTGGTTTGAGGATGTAGAGCGAGGAGATTCATATTGTTGTTGAGAGGAAACAAGAAGAACTTGAGGGGATGAAGCATTGTCATCGTTGTTTGGAAGTGGTTGTCGTTTGGTCTTGAGCCTATCTTCTTCATTGATGAGCATGGAACGGGCCTCGCCAAATGAACAGGGTGGTGAACGATGTTTGATAACATTGATAATGTTATCAAATTTGGAACTAAGGCCGTTGAGGAGATGCATGACTAAAGCGCGATCAGTGATTGGAGAGTTGACATTGGCCAGTGTATCGGAGATGGACTTCAGTTTTTGACAATAGTCATGGACGGCGAGGTCACCGATCGTGAAGTTGCGGAGTTCGTTTTCCAACTGGATTGCACGAGCTTCTTTGTTATCCCGAAACAAGTTCTCGAGCATGAGCCAGACGTCACGAGCAGAACATTCTGTTTTTAGAACCGAAGTCAAAAGAGATTCAGAAAGAGTGCCGTAGATCCACATCTTGACGGTGTTGTCGAGTTGTTTCCAGACTGTGTCCGTCGGTCCGGTGGGGAGAGAGGAGCCATCGAGATGACCGGTGAGAGAGAAACTAAAACAGTGTGTTTCAAAGAGAATGCGCCACGAATCGTAGTTCATCTTGTTCATGTCAAGAATGATGGGGATGTGGGCACGGATCTGAGTGAGACTGGCAGCCGGTGGAGCCGTGGTGGCTGGTGTAGTGGTAGCCATAGATGGATGAGAGCAGAGGAACAATGGAAACAGAGAAGAAAAGAAGAAAAGAAGAAAAGAAGAGATCGGAGAGGAGAGGAGAAGAAAGAGAGGTGGCGGAGAAGGTTTTTTTTTTTTTAGGTGATTAGAGCAAAGGCTCTGATACCATATCAGGTTAATCCCATCGATCATTGGTGTCATTGTATTCAAGAGATTATAAAGGAGAGGTTGTACAAAGTAGCCGTTAGGGACTATTAACTAAGCTTCCTAATATACACAGAAGAATATATGTATTCCTATTCTAATATGGACCTTCAAAGCCTCAGGAAGATTAGGTCTCAACCACAAGATGATATAGAAACACGTCTTGCTGACTCTTTTGTTCTATTTCGCTTCTGATTCAATAAAAACAACAACTAGCTAGTGGCCTAGTGCTTTTGTTTTCTGTCAGTTGTTTAGGGGCTTTGTTTTGGACATCTTATTTCAGTATTATTTACATAATTGAGTTTGAGAGTTTCTTGTCTAAAGGAGTTTTACAAATCATTTGTGATCAAAGATAAAACTCGTCTCTTTCTGCAACAAGGAACTCTTGGTACTTGGATTTAGAAATTGGATTGCTTTGGTTGCAATTCAAAAAAAAAAAAGAATATATAAACGTTATTGATAGTAATATTACAACAGTAAACACAAAAGGATTACTATTCTATGGCACAACAAGATTTAAGAAGAAAACAAAATGATGAGTGTGTTTTCTAAAACTAAAGTAGAAAATGTCAGTACAAGGAAAAGAGAGTGACAGTGTAAGTCAACAACTCCAAATGCTTCCTTTGTGTTTGTTCATCTGATCATCACTGACTAAAACCTGACATCTCTGTGAGTTAATGCCATTCCACTCCCAGCAGAAAAAAAACATCTTCAGAAGCTCTCAGCAAAACCGCAGAGGAACTATGTCCTAACATGTTGCAAAACCAGAGATTTGTATATATTTTAGTCTGAATCTGAACTAGAATGATCCATGCGTCTCTCTGAAATAGCTGGAAACAGCTTCTGCCTAGGATCTACTGAAGGTGGTTGTCTTGGAGTTTCAGAAGCAGATGAGGCTGTAGAGCCCTGTTTTCTGGCCATCCTTACGGGTCTTCCTCGTGCCTCTCTGACTTCTTTGCAGGACTTATCTAAGATTATCAAAAAATCACGCACAATCACAAACAAACGCAACCCTTCATCTTTTCCAGCTTTGCCATGGAAATAGTCCCCTGTACTTTTCACCAAAGCCATTATTCTCTTCTCTTCCTCGAGCACTGACACGATGCTACCTTCAGCATTTTGAATAAAATCTTCAAGCGCTTCACGAAACCCACTTTCCTCGCCTGAACTCTTCATCTCTGAGTTGACAAAGTCCCGAGCTTTCGACAAAGCATGACCCATTTTAAGAACAGTCCCTGTTAAACCATCAGCATCTATGTTTGCAGATTTCTTTACATTTTCAAGCTCACTGCTCAACCCTGAAACTTTCTGAAGTCCAAGATTACGGTAATTCTCTTCTGCCTCTTCAGTGGTTTCCTCGGCTAAAAGATCCTCTGTTTTAACACTTGAGAAGCTTTGGCTCTCTCTGATAGTACGAGCCGCTCTTAAACCTTCAGTCCTAATTATCTCTTGAACAACGAACTGGAGGAGCGTTGTTTTCCCATCAGTGCCCTTGACGTCTGCTAATTTTAAAAGAGTGTCCAGCTTGAAAGCTTGAGCACCACCCCTGAATGTACCATCATTCATTCGGTTTCCGGTCTTAAGAACTGCCTCTAAGAGCTTCAGGAACAGCCGACTTCCCCTAAGTTCTTTACAAGCAACCTTCCATATACACAAAAGAAGATGGATTTAGATTGGAGAAGAAGCAAAATATTTGAGAAAGACTAAGAAACTCTGTAATCTGTTTTCCTTTTCAGAACATAGTATTTGTTAAAGATTAGGGAAACGTACCTCTAATGTCTGAAATGATTCTTTAACAAAGGCCATTTCTTCATGGAGTGTACACATAAATAGAAGTGCCTCTAGACGCTTGAAAGCGAAAGGGATATCAACGACTGCTTTCAGGAATCGTTCAGCGGTTCCCAGTTGAGCTATTTCACCACAGTATAATCTAAGCTTTAGTTCTTCTTCTGGTGTTGGTGCCATCTTTAACAGAGTCTGAATGAATTCTACAGGAAGCTCATTTCCTAATTCAACGAAAATTATGTTAGAGAACACATGGGACAATGTTCCACCTAGAAAAAATGAAGGAAAAGAAGGTTACCTTCGCGAAGTGCATCACACACTTCTTCTGTTGTCGCATTCAAAGCACGCAAAAGAATTGACAGATTTTGTCCTTTCTTTGGTTCCAGAATCTGAATAAACTGAGGTAAAGTAACTTGTCCAGAGGACCCCTTCTTGTCGTTTTTATTCTTGTCTGCTGCTGCATATCCGAATAACGACTCTATCATCTCTTCATTGAACCTGGAAAAGCATCATAAAATAAGTTGTATTCAGTTACTGTATGAAAGTTATAGAATATTAGGGAAACAAGCTAGCAAGTTTACTCACTGAAAAGATCCTGATCTTATATCATTCCAAACCATTGAATGTTCTGGGTTGGCTTGAACTTTATCCCAGAAAAATGGCTTCAGCTTTGTTTTGGAGGGACCATCATCCTCTGATTCCTTTGCTGGCCCAGAAGCTGGTCGGGGTGCTTTTGGGCCCAGACTCATCGGTGGAGGTGGACGTGGTCCTTTAAGTCCAGGAGGAGGTGGCGGCCTAGGCCCACTAGAACCAGGTGGAGGAGCTGGAGGAGGTGGTCGTGGAGGACCAGCAGAAGATGGCATTGGTGGTGCTGGAGCTGGCGCAGGAGGAGCAGAACCCTTTTTTGAGGATACCTTAAAGAATTTGGGTGGTTCCGGTGGAAGAGGCTCCACTTTACCAGAAAGAGACTTCCCTGAAAGTGCAGAAGCTGTTCTTCCAGGTGGAGGCTTCAAAGGTGGCATCCCGTGATTGGTAATACTACTATTATGCATTCCTTCTTGTGACATCCTTTCTTCTAACGTATACGAATCGTCAGAGTTACTTCCATCGAAAGATGATGACATTTTTCCTTGGTTTGAGTAAATGTTATAAGACTGATGACCCGGCTTTTCTCCTTTGCCAGAACCACCATAGTTGATGGAGGAACCTGAAAACGTTAAAAAAGTAGTTAGATCTTTATATGTTCAACAAAATTTCCTGTTAGATTAGTACCGTTAGAAAGTGGAAATATTATTACCAACAGAGTAATCGCTACTGCTTAAACTGAGAAGAGGCCGTTCATCATTTTTCCTGCCTCCTGAACCATTTCCACAAACCCTAGTGCAGCATAAGAAGAATAATGCAGCAAGCAAAAACGTAGAAACTGCAGTCACAACAACGGCAATGATGATTGTTTTCTGATGATCCTCTTTTTTTTTCGAAGGTGAAACAGGTGCAGATTTTGGAGTTTTAGAAACGTTTTTCTTAGCAGGAGGAGGGGGAGATCTTGATGGGGGAAGAGATGATCTCCGTGGAGGTGGGGATCTTGATCTAGTAGGTGGGCCTGGATTACGCTTAGGAGGACGGGGAGGGAAAGGGGAAGGAGAAGGAGAAGGGGAAGAGCCTGGTCTAGTAGCTAGGTTTCTCCTCGGAGTAGTATCAACCATAGATGATAGGAGCTCAAGATACTTGGGGTTATGACCATTTAACTTTCCTTTTTCTTGGATACAATCAAGAAGAGTCTGCTTTAGATGGGAATGATTCAAACCAAATAGTTCCCTATTATCCTTCGAACCTGGAAAACATAGATTGAATACTGCGACAGCTTCCTTCACACAATCTGAATCTTGCCAACAACGCTGCGACCATGATGTTTCTACCTGTCAAACATTGTACGAGAGACATAAGCTATAAAAAAAAAAGTCCAAGCACAATTGCAAATGGGAATACAAACTATTTTGCAAGATGAGAACAATGTAAGCGTTCTGAGATGAACTTATTTTTGTTATAGCAAACATGAACCAAAACCAATAACGCAGTCTTAGTCTCGAAACCTAACGCTTTCAGCAAGAGTATGACTCTGGATAAAGTCTACAACAGAGCTACAGGATCTTCTAGATATTACATTTTATCTACCTAACTTGAATACCGTAGCTACATATCCGAAACTGAGGCTTGAAACTACTTTAGAAGAGAGAGTGATCCCACTAAAAACCTGGAACTCGACAAACGTAAACTGAAAGCTACAGCAGCAACAAAATGCACTCTGAATATATACCCCCATTGATTTTAAAGCGAGCTTACAGGATATTAAATGATTGACACAAATTCGAAAACCATAGACTTATCTCGTAATGATCTACATGATCTCTTTCTCAGACACCTGGATACTTGCAGGGAAGATGAATCAAAACATAAATTTCAAATTCAGTCTCTAAAGCCTAGTTTTTTCAGCAAGAAACAGCTAATATCTAGCAACTCTCACCTGAAAAGTATATTACAGAGCTACAGGATCTCCTAGCTTCAACAAATTAAGCTCTCTCAGATAAATCCCAATCACAAATGATGTAAAAAAAAAAATCAAACAGACTAGAAAAGCAAAAAGGGCTTACCATTTGTGAATTGACCTGCCCTGTTGATGGAGGAGCCATGAATTGACTACGAAAGGTCTCATCTTGTTCTGCATTCCCTTCAAAGGTAACCACCAAGAACCCAGAAAGCAGAATCAACCACAAAACTAAACGATTCCAATTCTGATCACCCATTCCTCCTCGAATCATTCGAAACATATCTATTGCTTCTCATTTCATCTAATATACTCCAGCAACAACGACGTAATCAAAAAGACTAAAAAGCTCCTTCAATGAAACGATTAATATCACTAATTTAATGCAGAACAACCCTTTTGATTAATTTCGATAAAGATCGAAACTTTAAAAACACAACAACCAACCCTGATCGAGAAAATTGGAGCTGACTTCGACGCAATTACCCTCCAGAATGACCAATTCAATAATAAAAAGCTTCGAGAACAATGCCACCGAGAGATCAAATACACGTTTTCAGAAAACTAAGAGACAGCAGAAAAGGTAAAAAGAGTTGGTGCTAATGATTGTTATGGCCAGATCCAATACCAAAAAGCTCAATGGCGATTGTTGTCGTCGGTGCGTTCAAACCAAACCCAAAATTTTGACCAGCGAGACCAAACAAAAGTTTCAACCTTTTTTTCTTTTCTTTTTTTTCGACGAGAAAAATTCACGGAGAAATTAGCTCTCAAGCTTCATTAAATTTTTCTCCAAAAGCTTTTTCCGTTCATTTTTTTTTTCTTTCACAAAACTCAAACTCGCGAAATTTACGCAGAGTTATTGATATATTGGATTATTTATTCTGTTTTTTTTTTCTTGATTTTATTTCTTACTTCAGGGATGAAAAAAGTAATTATGATTATTTTAAGTATAATATGTTTTTCTATTTATCTTATTAATATTTTATAATGTATAATATATATAATTAGAAGAAAAAAAAATACTAATACTGAAAGCAAGCAAATATTTTTAAAATTCTTTTTTAAGTATTTCCTCAAAATTCATTTTCATATAAGTTATGATATTGTTTGTGTAATTTTCTTATTTCTCTCGTGTATTTAAGTAATGTTTTTATGTAGAAAGGAAAACATTAAACTCATAATGATTTATTAATCTTCATGTTTTAAACTAAAAAGTCTAGAAATTAAAAGCTTAAGGCAATCAATCATGTTTTGTTTGATTAGTAGAAACAAATAGTACTAATCATAACATCTGATGACATCCTTCACTTTATTCCGATATGCATGATGCATTGCATGGAGTCATGGACCATCTCTCTCGATAGTCAAATTTCTTGGGAAAGCAACGAGTTAAAATAATTAAAGACTGATTTCGAAAAAAGTTCGAATCTCGATCCAGTGCATTACGCTATTCATCTCTTTCACACTTTAGTTTTCTTTACTTTCCTTAAAGTAATGATAAATTGTTTATTTCCCTTGGTAAAGCAAAACGTAGATTCTTCCATGAGAGCAACTATCCTTTTCCCTTCATCATTGGATCCGGAAAACTCAAATCAAATGCGTATTAAAATCTAAGTTTACTGTTAGTTGGGTCAAATCTGCTTGTACATGTATCAGCCATCCCTATGGCCTTGTAATATGGATTTTTATATTATATTAATATCAGTGATCAGCAGCTATCGAGACTGTTCAGATATCCAGATTCTCTCTTTAGTCGAATTTTTAAAGGGAGATACTTTCGATATTGTAGTCCATTAGAGATACAAGTATCAAATCGACCTTTATATGGCTGGAGGAGCATGTTGGCGGCAAAACATGTTCTCTCGCATGGAATCCGTAAGACCATAAGCTCGGGGTTCAACACGTGCATCTGGACTAAACCATGGATTCTAGATACGCCAGTGCGGCCGCCACAAGGATTATCTAATGAGAGAAATCCTCTGATTTGTGTTAACACCTTGATTGATTTTAATACAAAAAAGTGGAAAATGGAGCATCTTCGGAAACTTTTTCCCCCGAAAGAAATTACCCTTATTTTGGGAATTAAACTGAGCTTAAATGCCTCGAGGGACGGGTATTCGTGGACATCTGACAAAGTCTGGAAATTATACCGTTAAGTCTGGATACGAAGTCGCGAGAGCTATATCTCGCCCTGTTTGTGACCTCCCTCCTCAGGGACCTAGTGTTACGACACTCAAGGCGCAAGCATGGAAGTTAAAAACATCACAAAAGCTGAAGCATTTCGTGTGGCAATGTGTGACTGGATGCTTGGCAACATGCCAACGCTTGCATTATCGCCATATTGGTAGAGATAAGGATTGCCCTAGATGTGGAGCGGAGGAGGAAACTATAAACCATTTGCTATTTGAATGCCCCCAGCACGCCAAGTGTGGGCTTTATCGAAAATCCCTACCCATCCTATGGTGTTTCCCTCATCTTCCCTATATAGCAACCTTGATTTTCTATATGGGAGCGGTAGAAACTATGGTGCACTTGATCAAAATCTGCGGACATTTCCTTGGATGATGTGGTACATTTGGAAGGCAAGAAACAAGAAAGTGTTTGAAAATATCTCTGAGTCTCCGCAAGATACAGTGGAGAAAGCTATCCAAGAAGAAGAAGTTTGGAGAAGAGCAAATATTAGAGACTTAGCACCAGTGGTAGTAGAAGCAGGCATACCTCTGACCCCAATTCCACAAGGATCTCTTGTATGTTTTATAGACGGATCTTGGCATACAGAGGTGGATAGAAGTGGGCATGGTTGGATTGCGTCTATCGGTGATAGAATCCTGCACATGGGGCTAAAAGGATCGTGCAGAAGCCTATCCCCTTTACATGTAGAGTTAGATACCCTTATTTGGGCTATGGAGTGCTTATTAGCGTTGGACGATAACGCTCTTTTTGCTACGGATTGTTCAAACTTCCTAAAGATGACGTCTAATATCGAGGATTGGCCAACCTTTTCATCAGAATTGAAGGATTTTATTCATTTCAGAGATAGATTTGCTAATTTTAGTATTAGATATATTCCTCGAGAGGATAATATCCGTGCCGATAAACTTGCGAAATGTGCAAGAGCACGAGGTTTCTGTTTTTTCCATGTAAGCTCGTCGGTACCAAATTGGCTCTCTCTCAAAGAAAGCCATCTCCGATAATTTAATATATATGGGGTTTGATTGTCAAGAAAAAAAAAATAATAATAATAATAATATGAGTGACCATAAAGATGAGGAATCAAAATGGTATGGCTCAAAGCAAATAAGGACACATTTCTTTGTGACCCTTGGAGCAATTTCTAACGTCAAGAGAACATATTCTCCTTTCTTTACTTTAAGCGCGTTTAAAGTGTTGTCACAAAGAAAGAAGAATCTCTCCCAACTTAATTTGGACCTATCATGTCAATCTAAGTGTAATGATATATACATATGCTACAAATATACCTCCACAAAATTACAAGAGAATAAAATGTATATGAGTAAAAGTTAGCTTTTTATATACTTCAGATTGTTTGCTAGTATTATTATTATTTTTTTTTTCATATTTCAAAGTAGTTTAAAGTTACAAATTTCTGATTAGTAAAATAGCTAAAATATCTAAAAAAAATATCTAAAATTAATGTCTAATAATTTTTGTATTAATACCTGATTTGTTTTTTAAAAAATTGTTTTAAAAATCAAAATATTAATAATTATTTTTTAAAAAGGGGCATGGAATAAGAGGTATTTTAAAAAATTCCCCTTTTTTTAATGTCCCCATTGAACTTTATTAGTTATGGCCCTTACTGTAAATTCTTTTGGTTAGCTTTTTATATCCTTTTCAGCTATCTCAAAACTCATACTATAAAACTTTGATTCCAAAACTTTCACATATACAATCAACCACATCCCCTACTTTTTCTTATTCGTCTCAATCTCTCTTTCTCCCTCTCTAATGACGAGTAGTAGTGGTAGCCTCAAAGTAGAGATCCACACCGAGGACAAGACTCCAGGAAAGTGGAGCGTACCGCTCGGTGATGATGTTTTCCGAAGGTTCTTGAGCGGAGGAGGAGGCTCGGAGAAAGCTGTGTTCTGCGAGGGATCTCTTTACAGCCCGTTTTTGTTTGGGAAATACTTTGATCCATCAGATGCGTTTCCGTTGTGGGAGTTTGAGGCTGATGTTTTGCTGGCGAGCCTGAGGAGCTTAGGACAGTGTAGAGTGGATTGGTCTCAGACCGATCAAGCTTATGTCCTTAAATCCGATCTCCCCGGTACGTATACGTATATCTTACGCTACAGTTATCTACTTTGTTTTTGGTTTGCTAACATTATGCAATTTCAAGGTGATATAATAATTCTATAGATGATGTCTTGAGGGTTCAAGAACATGTAATAGTTTTCAGAAAATGATAAAAATAAATGATGTCTTCAGGGTTCAAGAACAAAAACACTGATTAAAGTTTTGGTACTTTGTATATTAGTGGTGGGGAAAAATAACGTGCAGGTGTATGTGGACGTTAATGGAAAAGTGATGGAGATTAGTGGGCAATGGAACAGCAGCAAGAAAACAGCGGTTAACAGTGACTGGAGAAGTGGCAGGTGGTGGGAACACGGCTACGTCCGCCGTCTCGAGCTCCCCTGTGACGCTGACCCTAAAAACTCCGAAGCTTTCCTCTCCAACAACGAAGACTGCTCTATCTTAGAGATCCGAATCCCTAAGATTAATTCTAAGAGCAAGTTTTAATCTGATGTGGCCTTGATGATGAGTATTACGTTTACGGTTTTTTTTTTTGTCTCTTCATTAATTTTCTCTTCTTTTCTATTATTATATAATGATCTGTGATGAATTTATGTGGTGAACACACCAAGATGGATGAATCTTAATATTTCTATATACATAGTATATAATATATCAAAATGAAACTAAATATATTATATAGACAAATGATATATCGAAATCACACACAAGTACATGTGTCATGTAGATCTTTTTTTTTCTTATTCTTTTTTTTCTTTAATTGAAAATTTGCACAATTGCACTAATGCATGCATGTTTGCGTGGTATTAATGTTTTACTAAAGGGTCTAGTCTAATGCAGATGACGAAGGGAGGAGTCAGCATAAGAAGAAATGAAATGGACAAAGACTGCTACATATATAAGCAGTTTAGCACATAGTAGTACTCAACATGCGTTATTTGCGATGCATTTTGAGAGAGCACAAGACGTAAGGGGGAAGCACTTCACTATTTTATCAGAGGTTATGAGCCTATGGCGTCTGATATTGGACAATGTTATATATTATCTCACGTGAAATGTTTAATGGGCTTCAAACCAATAAATTCATGACCATAAAAAAAGAGATGAGAAAGGCTTATGCTATTGTCAAATGGCCCTTTCATAGATGCTCTATTAAGACGACTACGATTCAATGAAAAATGGACTAATTAAGTGGATGATGTGGTGCATTTAGTCTTTATCATGTAACAATGTATAAAAAATGGTGCTTAGTCATTGGAACAACAACAAGAAATCTGCGGTCAACATCAACTAGAGAAGCGGCCGGTGGTCGGAATATGGCTACGTCCGTAGTCTCGAACATAGCGACACGACACCAAGGCCATAAACTCCGCAGTTTTCCTCTCAAGCAAGGACGACCACCACTATACTTAAGAGATCCGAATCCCCAAGATTAATTCTGAGAACAAGTTTAATCTGACTATAAAGTTTAGGGTCGGTGGTGGGTTTTCCTTACTTTTTACTTTTTCGTTTTATTATCACACACGATGGTTATATGTGGTGGACATGCACAAAGGTTGAATAATCATCACCAATGTAACCGACGCAAATATGAACTCCATATGTCACAAAAGTACATTTCCCTTTGGTTAGACAACATTAATGTATTGTCCATAGGATTCTAACGTCTCTCTATATATGTATGTTGAAAATTCCTCTTGCATTATTATTATCTGTAAATAATATTAGTTGCACATTGTAACCGCTACTTTTTCATCACCAATAGAAGTAATTCGCATCATGTATTGTATATCCCTTGACCTTGTTTCCACCAAAATGTGGCTAACATTAAAATCTTCATCGGCATTTTTCATTCTCGGTTGAACATAAAACAAAATCCTCACGAATTATTGTCTCATAGCAATAACTATTAGCTACTTGTAGATGTAGTTTTTTTTTTTGTTTTTTTATAAATGTCAAAATTCTATTATATTATCCAAAACATTTTGAACAAATATGTAATGTACGAATATCTTTTTGCCATGTACACAGACGCATAAAAAAGCATCGAATCTGAACCAAAGCATGAACTGTACTTGGGCAGAGCAGAATGAGATAAACTTAAGAAAACTCAATATCAACGACAAAATTAAGTTATTAGAAAATATAAACTATACATAACAGTCCATCTGAGATCTGAACATTCTTTCCAGTGCATATATAAAGTTTCACTTCATTAGCAGTTGATCCCTCTTACATCAATGATGTCTAACGTAATGAGCCAACTAAACCTTACTGTATTAAAGATGTGTCAGCAGGTCAGTTTACCGGTAAGGTTAAATAAGAGTAATTATTATTTTGTAGAGGTACAGAAGAAAAAAAAAGTCCAACTTAGTGGACCACTTATTTTGGTTTTACATATATTAAAAAGAAAAAATGTAAAAGTTTGGGATACATATCCATTGGTGTTCCTAAAATAGGTTTATATGATGATTACTAAAAAATTTAATCTTCCTTTACAAAAGAATGAGATAGAGTTGTCCATATATACACTAAACATTTGTTTTATAGGAATCTCAAAACTAAGAAAAATTTTCTCGAATTTCAAATGACTCGAATGGGAAAATGAAAAACTGAATGTGTTAATATATAATATTTTCTTTAATGAATCTCATAGTGTGTTAGTGGAACAAGCTAACAAATATATGTAACAGAACAGTATTGAACTATTCTTTTAACAGAAGAAGTAGGTCTAAGTGACTAAGTTTGATGTTCGAAAATGCCTTTAGATGAAATTAACCTTGGAGCTCTCTACCATAAATTAAAAAATAGATTTGGCAACAACTTTTTCTTCATGGGAAGTGTTTGGTGCAATCCCTTAACATCTATATTTATATAGAAATATTTCATTTGAAGAAAATAATAATTGTCTGATAATATCACTATCTAGAAGTTGGTCAATATTATTATACGTTTCGACACCTATATTTTGGATTTATTAATACAGGAGATTTCTTGTTTTTTGGATTGCATCTAAAGTCTTTGATATGTTTAGTTGAATTATTATATAACAACATGAATAGTAGATGAGTGACAAAAAAAAAAAAAAAAACATGAATAGTAGATCGTTATCACAATCCGATGTAATAATTAATGTGTAGCAAGTTAGTTTGATTCTATAAGATAAATAAGTTAAAAAGACTGTATTAAATTAGTGCCAAGTATATGTAATTTGATAAAGTTAGATGAGGAGAGTAAATAATCATGGCTTAACGCTGAAGTCTCCAATGAACTAATTCACGTTTCAATAAAGTTGCAAAGAAAAAAAGTTAAGAAAAAAAATATATACTTGGCACCCATTTGACGCAATGGAGGGACTAAAATTTTATGAAAAAAATGTTAAACTAAGGAGAATATATATATATATATATATATATATATATATTAAAATTCTTCTATTTTGGCCATGATTTTTAAAAAAATGTACGACGTGGGAATTAATATTTTGTTTCTTGCTAAATAATCTGTATACATAATTTCGAGTTTCAATAGTTTAACGTACTCTTCTAATATCAATTTCATTTAAAGAAGTATTTAAATAGTTTAACATAGTTCTTAAAAAAAAAAAGAGGTTTCGGAGTTCAATTAACTTGTCTTTTTTAATTTAGCTGTAGTTTCTTAATCAATTAAAAAAATAATAATTCAAACGGAGACTACTTCTTCTAGTAACATTAAAAGTTCAGATATAAGCTACATGCAGACCACAAATCATAATAAAAAAATTAACGATTATTTTTTGAAATGCGCGTTTTATATGATCTATATATATTAATTAAACCATTTTGCTACTCGGAGTTCCAAGACTTGTTCAACTTGATATTCGACGCCACGATTTTTTGAGAAAAACCATAGTCTAATAATTTTTTGTTTAATTAATGATACTTAAAATCTTGTTAACTATTAGTATATCGTTTAGTTTGACTAAATCAAATTTTGGCATGAAACTTGCACCACCTTACTAATCACCTTTGCATAAAGTAAATATCTGCTTTATCCAGACATAATGTATTTATATATACGCTGATACACATAATGTTCAAAACCCATTTTAATAATCAAAAAATCTATTTACAATACCGGTTCGAGGGTGAAACACAAAGTTTGCAATCATGAAATGTTTTATTGAATGATCCAATTTAGGAATATATTTAGTGTGAGTAAAGCTGAAAGCTGTATAGTGTTTAGTGCGTCTAGAATGTGCACTTTACTGTCTCTCTGTCACCAATCACTAATCTCAATTTTTTTTTCTCTGTCTTTTTTCGAATTGGGTCAATACCCAATATGAGTACTCAGTATAAAGATTAAACTCAATATACATAAGTACGTTTTATAATATTCGTAAATTTTAACAAATTTTAGTTCACAACTTAAATGTTTCAACTAGGGTGGAATTAATCATCAGTTTCAACAAGGAACATCAACGACGATATTTCAACTGCCAATTCAGTTCGGAGGACCATTGAGATATAACATTGTTTCTCACTCTCACATGAAATTTTGACAACTCGCGTCGTCAGGGGTACGAGACAGAATCTAAAGAAGTTACACGACAAAAGACAATTTTTTTTGGTTCGGACAATATTAGCCCATACCTTTTCAAACCAGAGACGTGACTGCTTCGAACTAATCTTTGGAGTAATGGTAAGGGTATTTTCGGCAAAGATAAAATATCCACTTTTTTCTTCTGGTCTCTGAAAAGAATCTCTCGTCTTAAAATGCTGACGTATCGCATTTTTACCGACACGTTATAGTTAGCTTTTCTTGATATTTTTATTAATCGGTCATTAGTTTTTTTTTTCTTTCTAATTTCTTATAAGTGACATTACCGATACAACCTATGGTAAAGATATTTAACGTTTTTTTGTTGAAAACCAAACAAGAAGATTCCCATCTTAAAATATGAGCCATTTATCAAAAATTCATTTCAAGAGTTTTTTATACACAAATTATTAACCCTTTAATCATCATTTACATATTATTATTATTGATAAAATAAAAATATACATTGTTTGGTTTAAAATGATATTCTCCTGATTTATGTTGAACAAAAATAAAATTTTGATTCATGTCTTTTTAAAATTTTCAGATGTATGGATTAGTAAAGTCATAATAAGTCCACTGACCTTTATATACCCTCCTCCCACTGCCCCTAGTCCTAACATTAAACCCTTTTTTTGTGTTTTTTTTTTGCTATCTTCTTGTAATTTCTTTGTTGCTGCTTAATAAAGCAACGGCTGTGATCGTATTACCTCGGTGACTTCAGATCCAATCAACGGCCCCACGTTCATCTCTCTCTCTTTCTCTCTCTCTGAACATTCAAACAACAAATATAGAAATGTGAAGTAAGGCAAGCAACAAACAACAGCAAAAGAGAGAAGACGAGAGAAGGAACAAAACTGAAACGTGCCTCCATTTCTTAAAACCCCAAATCCTTTGTGGTACAAACTCCAAAGGACAACAACAACAACAACACAATCTCTCTCTTAAATGCCAAAGGTCCTCTTTTTATTTTCTCTTCGTCTTCTTCTTCTTCCTCTCTCTCTCTCTCTCTCTCAATACTTCTCACAAATCTGGGCATTGTTTTTATTTCATTCCCTCTTAAGAGTTTCAATCTTTAGGTTTATTTCTTCACTATTCTTTAAAGTGTTCTGTTTTTTTTTTTTTTGGGTTACTAATTTAAAAATCTCATCTTTCACGGGTTTCCTTCTTCTTTTCTCCAACATTTAACCTCATTACTCAATTTATCTTTTTTTTTTTTCTCGTAAAGATCTCTATGATAGAAGAAAAATACAAACTTTGTTTTGTGTGTGCAGGTTTATGCTTTGATTGAGAGAGGAATTTGAAGTAATTTAGGTAACAAGAAGAGAACAAAAGTTTTTGTTTTTTTTGTTTGTTATGGTGGGGGCGATGGCAAACAATGGAAGAATCCGGTCAGCTTCTCCGGTGACTAATGGGTCAAAAGATCTGACTCCGAACAGTGCTCCGGCGAGCACAACGGGATCTGAATATGGTCCTGTTGAGTTCACTAGAGATGACGTTGAAACTCTTCTTAATGAACGAATCAAGTACAAGAGCAAATTCAACTACAAGGTTTCTACTTTTTCCCTCACCCTCAATTTTTTTTTCTTTTTTACCTGAATCTAAAATTTCTTTGTGTAATGTAAGTTTTGATGTATGGAGGAAAGAAAAAAGAGTCTCTACTGTAATTTGATTGTTGAGTAAGTTTTATCAATTAGGGTTTCTATTAGCGGAGAGAGAGTTTTAGTTGGTGAAGTTTTGAATTTGAGGTAGGTTTTTTTTTACTGGCTTTTCTCGTTGGATCCGTTGGTTTTCTTAAGATTTGATTGTGTTTATAAGGCAGTTTGTGGGGGACCTTTAGTTTTAGGCAATGGCATTGAAGACATATGTGTTTGATTGATCCTTATGGTAGAATCTGAAGCTTTTAATTTCTGTTAGCTTACTGGCTTTGTTCGTTGGATCTATTGTTTTTTTTTTTAAGAAGATTTGATTTGTGTTATAAGACAATTTGTGGGACCAAAATAGTTTTGTCAGTTTGATAAAAGCATTAAAGACTTTGTTTATGTGTTTGGCTTTGGTCGCCCTTTTGTTTTCAATTACTTAAGCTTGAATTTGAATGTGCTTCTTCTTGGTGGGTTTTGTTTTTTTGCAGGAGAGATGTGAGAACATGATGGAATATATAAAAAGGCTTAGACTTTGCATTAGGTGGTTTCAAGAACTCGAGTTGGATTATGCTTTTGAGCAAGAGAAGTTGAAGAATGCGTTGGAATTGAACGAGAAGCATTGTGCTGACATGGGTGTGTTTCCATAATTAAAGTTTAGCTGTTGACTTTTTTTTCGTTTCAAATTTTTGGGAATTTTTGAATTTTATATTTTGTGCAATTTTGATGACAGAGGTTAGTTTGAGAAACAAAGAAGAGGAGCTGAATATGATAATTGAAGAGCTGAGGAAAAACTTTGAATCTGTTCAAATGCAACTTGCCAGAGAACAAACGGAGAAGTTGGTAAGAGCCTAAGAGGGCAGCTAATACTAGTTTAAATTACTCTTGTCTGTATAATTCATATTTGTGGGTTTTAATTCAATATGTTCTGCTTTAGGCTGCTAATGATTCTCTTGGGAAAGAGAAAGAAACAAGACTTGCTGTTGAAAAGGCACAAGCTGGTCTTGTAGAAGAGCTAGGAAAAACACAGGGAGATCTACAAACAGCGAACCAGAGGGTGAGAAAACTTAGAAAGGATTTGAAATGAGAATGTGCTGTCACTTGACTTAAGACTAATGTTGACTGTTTGTTTTTTTTGGGGTTTATGTTCAGATACAATCAGTAAATGACATGTACAAACTGTTGCAAGAGTATAACTCAAGCTTGCAGCTGTATAACAGCAAGCTACAAGGTGATCTTGATGAAGCTCATGAAACTATAAAACGCGGTGAGAAAGAAAGGACTGCCATTGTCGAAAATATTGGAAACTTGAAGGGCCAATTTTCAGCATTGCAGGATCAGCTTGCTGCTTCTAAGGTATATGATGATGTTCTGTTTTATCCAATCAATTGTAGTAAATGTTTTGTAGTTCTGGTCAAAATGTGATTGAGTGTCTTGTTTTTTTTGCTAGGCTTCTCAAGAAGATATCATGAAGCAGAAAGGTGAATTGGTAAACGAAATTGCGAGTCTCAAAGTCGAGCTTCAGCAGGCCAAGGAAGACCGTGATCGCCATTTAGTAGAAGTACAAACCTTACAAACCGAGGCAACCAAGTACAATGACTTCAAAGACACCATAACTGAGCTTGAGGTCTCATATCTGCTTACAATTTCTTGCAAGATATTCTCTGCCAATTGCTTTTTCTTAAGATGATGTAAATATTGTTTTGGTCCAGACTACATGTTCGTCCCAGAGTACTCAGATACAAGAGTTGCAGGATCGACTAGTGTCTTCTGAGAGGCGACTGCAGGTTTTTATCACATTCTCTAGCAAAACACATATAACATATAAATTTATTAGATTTCACAAGCTCTTAAGTTTTTAATACCATTTTTGATTGTTTATGGTTTAGGTGTCGGATCTAACTACCTTTGAGAAAATAAATGAGTTTGAAGACCAGAAGCAAAGCATTATCGATCTGAAAAGTCGAGTAGAAGAAGCAGAACTTAAACTCGTTGAAGGGGAAAAACTACGGAAGAAGTTGCATAATACCATTCTTGTACAATTCACTTAATTAAACCTCTGCCACATTTTTTCATCCCTATGTGTGTAAGCTTGACTGATCCTGGTTTATTTTTCATGTTGCAGGAACTGAAAGGCAATATACGTGTGTTCTGTAGAGTTAGACCTCTATTGCCTGGTGAGAGTAATGGTGATGAGGGAAAAACTATTTCTTACCCGACATCTCTAGAAGCACTTGGTCGTGGTATTGACTTGATGCAAAATGGTATGAAACAGAAACTTCTGAGATAGTGTTGGTTCATGCGGAAATGACACATTGATTGATTAACAATTGATGTCTTTTTTTTTGTTATGGACAGCGCAAAAGCATTCTTTTACATTTGATAAGGTTTTTTTGCCAACTGCATCACAACAAGACGTTTTCATAGAGATTTCTCAACTTGTTCAAAGTGCTCTTGATGGTTACAAGGTAACCAAAATCTGAAAATGGCAAATAAAATACTTTGTTCTGTATGTGTCACTGTTTTGGTAGACTAATTAAGGTTGAGTTAATCCATTTTGTAGGTGTGTATCTTTGCATATGGACAAACTGGGTCGGGGAAAACTTTTACAATGATGGGTAGACCAGGAAACCCCGAGGAGAAAGGGCTGATCCCACGTTGTTTGGAGCAAATCTTTGAAACGAGGCAGTCTCTTCGATCTCAGGGTTGGAAATATGAATTGCAGGTACGTTTTTGATCTTGTCTTTTTAAGTAGCTTTACATAAGATATGTCTTTATGATTTAGAGTAGATATATAATTCTCCTAGTCTTGTATCATATGTGTAGGTCTCTATGTTGGAAATATACAATGAAACGATCCGAGATCTCTTGTCAACAAACAAAGAAGCAGTCAGAACAGACAATGGTGTTTCTCCACAGAAACATGCTATTAAACATGATGCTAGTGGAAACACGCATGTTGCTGAGCTTACTATTTTGGATGTTAAAAGCTCTCGGGAGGTTTCATTCCTCTTAGATCATGCTGCTCGTAACAGGCAAAATAGCGAAAACCCTTTTCAATTTTACTTGTGAGGAAATTGGCCATAAAAAGTGGTAAATGTTGTTTACTTTTTCCTTAGATCGGTCGGGAAGACTCAGATGAATGAGCAGTCGTCTAGAAGCCATTTTGTTTTCACACTAAGAATCTCTGGTGTTAACGAGGTACTAACCCAACCGGACTTCTTACAGAATGTTTGTTTTGTGTGATGAACCAAACCGGCTTCTTTTTTTTTCATACAGAGCACTGAGCAACAAGTACAAGGTGTCTTGAACCTGATTGATCTTGCGGGGAGTGAGCGTTTATCGAAGAGTGGATCAACCGGAGATAGACTTAAAGAAACTCAAGTACGTTTGTTAGAAACATTAAACAGGTTATATGGCTTCTTGCAATTTTAGACTCTCACACTTTCTTTCTTTCTTTATTCAGGCAATCAATAAAAGTTTGTCGTCTCTAGGCGATGTCATATTCGCCTTAGCAAAGAAAGATGATCATGTACCATTCCGAAACTCAAAGCTCACATATCTTCTCCAGGTACTAAAACTGAACCATCAAAAGATATTTTTCACAATTTTTGTTCTTTTCTGGATTTGTGTCTCTTAATAAAACTACATGTTCCATTTGTAATTCAGCCTTGCTTAGGTGGTGACTCGAAGACGCTAATGTTTGTGAACATTGCGCCTGAATCTTCTTCAACCGGTGAGTCTCTTTGCTCTCTTAGATTCGCAGCGAGAGTGAATGCTTGCGAGATTGGAACACCACGTAGGCAGACTAACACCAAGCCGTTGGAAAACCGTTTGAGCCTTGGATGAGAGAAAGAAAGAGAGAGATGGGATTTGACGATTGAAGCTCTGAAGTTAATTATAATTAATGTTTGTACTTAAAAATATGGTCACGACTTGATGAAGGATGGGGATGATTCTAACAAGGAAACATGAAGACCTTTTGTTGTAATTTGTATAGTTTGGTTTAGCATTTTAATATCTGTTTGTTTCTGTAATTCTTTTCTTTTTTTTCTTCTTGGACAATAAGTAGGATTTTGCTTCCTGATGTTCGGATTCATATTAATCTTTTGTGGGATTCAAATATTATTTATAACTCTTTCTTGTGTCTACAAGTCTAATGGTATAAGTGTTTGGTCATATTTTTGACATGAATGTTTAAGATTTGTGTTCGAGTAATAGAACTATATTTACATTAGCTGTACTGACATTATGACTAATTCTAAAATTTAACATGATCAAATTAGTCCTTTTTGTTAGTAATTAGTATACCATTCGTCTTTCTTCAAATGAAAAAGCGATCAATAATATATAGGACGCAAATTTAGAAATGGAAATTACACATAACAGGATGGGACATGACGACAATTTGACCATCCGTAAGAACAATGTATTCCATTGATCAACTTGAAACAATGAAACCCCACTTGATCAGCTGATTCTAAATAAATGTTTGTTTTTTCATTTAGGTTGTTATAGATTTTGTATAGTTAAATTGAGTTACATGTACACCAGATAAAACCTAGATGTTGATATTAGATTCAATTTGACTTGAATGTGTCAATTGTAAAAACAAAATTGATTGCGATAGGGTCATACTCTATATTCCCTATAGGCTATAACAATAATTTTGTTGTTGAACAACTAGTATACATTTTTAAATATAAATACTTACCAAAATTTGGATCATATGCAATATATTTCCAAAAATGATTTAGCCATATATCTAATTTCACAACATTACACGGATAATGCATAATGTTCATACGATTAAAGATGTGGTTCGTTACTTATTACACAAAATAGATATGAATTCACTAACTAAAGCCGATAAATATTGTTCTCACCAGCTATCGCACACGCGTAATCTATTTATTTTCTAGAACATCGAACGAATATGGCCTAGAAAACGCAATACGTTATTATATGATTAAGTCAACTCCTGTTGAGTTTCATCAAAATGTAGAGATAAGGTTAAGTAAATAACATCTTGAAACATGGCAAAATTCATGCCTCCATGGGACTTGGGAAAAGAACAAGTCAAACTATAAAATATTTGCGTAAATACTTGTTTATATAGCATTCATATTATGAACATTTGATTCAAAGTGTGATAGTTTATTATTACAAATAGTCAAGTTGCGACATAACGCCACTTTTGCATACATTAATCAAACTAAAAGCAACTGGCTTAGCCGATCGAGTTTTCAAATAATAGTAGTGAAATGTTTTTTTTTTTTATAAGAAAAAAGTGATAATTAAATCTCCTGTGTATATTACTTATATTTGATTAAGATACATGCATAAATATAAATATAGAAGATAAACAAGAAGAGAAGGACGATGAATAAACAAGAAATTATAAGAATATATTTAGAGAATATACCTCACTGTATGGATGGATATCCCTAAATCAGTTGTTGATAAGTCTATTTATAAATTTGGGTTTTATATTCTTGGAAGAAAATAAGTTGACGCCCTATAAGTTTTACAAGTATTGCCTTTAAACAAAAAAGGAAACTAGGTGCTATTTGAGGGAAGATTCTTCTAATCTCTTTTTGAACAACCGTTCTTGATTAAATTACCCATGTACTGTTTCGATTTGATGAACCTGAGTGATGTCGATGGGGCATCTTATATTCATATTTTAAAAGGTTGACACGAATAAAATGATCTCAATGCTAGTTGAAAAGTTAATATTAATGTCTATCTTAAAAGTATATATATATATATATATATATATATATACAATCTATATATTACGCTATAATGTATTTTATGAAATGATACCAATCCGTAAAAATTATTAAGTTATAATGTTATGTATAGTTGTAGTGTTTAATCTGCCGTTTCTCTCCTTTGTTTGAATATTTTTAAAGTTAGAAAATTAGAATTATGTGAACTTGTAATAAATATACCAGAGTGATCTATGTACTATACTAGTATTATATATATTTTGATACGGAATATGCTGAAATCTTAAGGTATTTTCATGTATGGTTTGTACGGGAGGAAGCAGAAGAATGATATATCTCCTAGATCACGACCAAACGACCATCCAACCATGTTCTCGAATATTATCTGTTCGATCCAACGAACCTTATCACAGAAAAATACTATATTTTATATCAATTTAATTTAAAATGCTAAACAAAAAGTTTTACATACTTATTACTAATAAAAAAGTTTGAAACAAAAAATTTAATCGATCGAAAGCAGCTTAGTGGTGACAGAATGATAGGTATATAGTTTCGTGGTTATTTATTACTTATTGCTATAGTCGTCTAAACAAATAAACATACAGAAAGACAAATTCATTTTCTGTGGTTAAAAAGGGGAAATATTTTTTTCCACTATACTACACGTTTACACCCATTTAGAGAAAATCAATTCCTAGAAGCCATGTGTTGTCTCTCAAGTGCATATTGTTACTATTAAAAACTGTATATAGTCATATAAATTTTACATTTTAGCGTTTAATACAAAAAACATGAAAACATATACAACTTTTGGTTATTTACAAATAATTTAAACTTTTTTGGCTCACATTTTTCAAATTTAAATTTGATTTTGACACGGTAAAGATATTATAATGCATGTCCTGCTAAACTATATCATAATAGCATCCACCATGTTACCATGTTCAGTTACACGTTAGTCTGAAACATTGCCGTCGTCATCACCATCGTTTTGATTTGTCGTATAGTAGGATCGTCGCTAGCGACTCTTCTCCGAACAAGCCTTACGCGTTAAATAGCAACAAAAAAAAGAGATAAACTCAAACATCAGAAATCTTGAAGTATAATGTCTAATAGGAATACTAAAACCAAAAAAAAAAAAAAAAAATGTCTAATAGGAATACCATGAAAGTCATAAAAGCTTTGAATTAAATGACATATACTGTTGATCAATAGAAAAAAATCAGATTCCAACTACTAAATTACTAATCACGGAATTATGTCCACTAGGTGAAAATGCTCTAGAGTCTGTCTGGACCTCTGGTTATTTTTTTTTTCTTAAAAAGAATATTAAATTTTGTTTAAATATATACATATATGATGATGTAACACACTAATTTTTTTTTTTTTTTAAAAAGGCCAGGGTATTTATTATGAAATGAATTAAAAAAAAAAATAAAAAAAAAGAATTAAAAATGGGCCTTTAAAGCCCAAAAAGAGAAAGAAGAGTGCGCGTGAAAACCACTCTAAAAATTGTTTTCTCAGGATTCCAAGATTCGTCTCCTCTCCTCCAAACAGTATTCTTCTTCTTCTTCTTCTTTCCACCACCAACGGCAGAAATCAATTTGGCTTTAAGTTTTCCACACCTCTTCGGATCTTCTCTGATCACCACCGGGAAAATTCAATTCCCCCAGGGAATTTTACAAACCCTCGCCGTCTTTTCTTTTTTTTTTGTTATCACCGGTGGGAAAAGCTTCAGGAGATGGTTTCGCCCGAAAACGCTAATTGGATATGCGACTTGATCGATGCTGATTACGGAAGTTTCACAATCCAAGGTCCTGGTTTCTCTTGGCCTGTTCAACAACAACCTATTGGTGTTTCTTCTAATTCCAGGTTTCTTTTTTTTTTTTTACTCCTCTTTCATTTCTAAAACCGCTTTAAATTAGGGTTCCGATCTGTTTCTTAAGATATTCAAAATTGATTCTGGTGAAATCAGTCTTATTTCTTGAACTTGGGTCTGTTCTGGTATGCGAAGTCGAGTCGTTAATTAAGGAAAGGGCTGATTTTGTTGTTGTTAGTCTTTGAATTTGAGAGAAGAAACGAGACTTTTAAGTGTGAAGTAGTAGACTTTGGCTAAGTTCAAGCTTGTGGGATTGTTTGAGTGAGTTATAGAGACTTTATTGTTACTTCTTATTCATTGAAATTACTTAATTTTGGGGGGTTTTTAGCTTTGTTTAGATGTCTCTACAAGTGTGTAAAAGAATGTTAAGTTAGGAAGCGTGGCTTCAGGAGAGGATTTGGGGTTTGTTTTATCTAAAGTCAACTGTGTGTGCCTAACATGTTTTTAGTGTAACTTCTGACATGTTAATTGATTTGGGAATCGATTGATCTATATGGCTTTGTTAGGTGGGATTTAGATTCCTTTTTATGGATAGGGCCTTCCAATATGAGTGGATGGGTTGACCTTACGATGTCAATATTAAGTAATGAATTCTTCTTCCTCGGTAGTGAGTTGTTGTAAGTTGCTGCATAGTTGAATTCAGATTTACAGAGCGTATCTTGGCAATAGTTGTAATGGGTTCTGGTTATTTTCTTTCGATTGTTTGCATTGTAGTAACACTTAGTTGTTTCGATGTATTTCTTGTTGTTTCAGCGCTGGAGTTGATGTCTCTGCTGGAAACTCAGAAGCTAGCAAGGAACCTGGATCCAAAAAGAGGTAAGCTTTAATTCAAAGACCGGCTAAACAAACCCGGAAATGATAGCATTTTCCAGGATTTACTTTTTTGAGCAATCGCTTTGTACTTGTTTATGGTTCTCTTGTTGTGGGGATCTGTCTTGGCTCTCTTGACATGGTATAAAAAAGAGTAATCCTGGTCATTACTTGTCTCAGGGGGAGATGTGAATCATCCTCTGCTACTAGCTCGAAAGCATGTAGGGAGAAGCAGCGACGGGACAGGCTGAATGACAAGTAATTTTCTTCAATTTTGTACATTCTTATTATCCTCTTTTGGAGGAACTAAAACTTATCTACTTTTTAAATGAATAACAGGTTTATGGAATTGGGTACAATTTTGGAGCCTGGAAATCCTCCCAAAACAGACAAGGCTGCTATCTTGGTAGATGCTGTCCGCATGGTGACACAGCTACGAGGCGAGGCCCAGAAGCTGAAGGACTCCAATTCAAGTCTCCAGGACAAAATCAAAGAGTTGAAGGTGAAATTTGTAATCCTCCTTTCTCCACATAAAATGATCAATTGCTTACCTAGTTTCTGGAATATGTCAAATCAGACTGAGAAAAACGAGCTGCGAGATGAGAAACAGAGGCTGAAGACAGAGAAAGAAAAGCTGGAACAGCAGCTGAAGGCCATGAATGCTCCTCAACCAAGCTTTTTCCCAGCCCCACCTATGATGCCAACTGCTTTTGCTTCTGCGCAAGGCCAAGCTCCTGGAAACAAGATGGTGCCAATCATCAGTTACCCAGGAGTTGCCATGTGGCAGTTCATGCCTCCTGCTTCAGTCGATACTTCTCAGGATCATGTCCTTCGCCCACCTGTTGCTTAATCGAAGTTAAAATCATCAACCGGTTTGCTTCTTGCTTCCGCTGAAAAGAAAAGTCTCCATTTGTTTTGCTCTCCTCTTTCTCGGCTTTCTTAGTCTTATCGTTGATTTCGCTATATCGTGTTATCGTCGTAACTTGTTATCTGTTGAACAATGATATGACATTGTAAACTCCCAATTGCTACGTGCAATGTTATCTATATTCACATGTAAATTTAAGTAGAGTTTGGCAGATCGTCTCTCACTTTATGTGTTCTTCTTACATTAATACATAGAATGGGTTTTACTTCCTCGCCATTAGAGTTTGAAAGTACAAAAAAATTAGAAACAGGAGAGATTGCAGAGACAGCAAAACATGATCCGGTAGAGCAGTGAAAACTCCATGGCAGAAAAGTTTTCTACTATGTTTTGATCTGTGAATCTCTTCTCAGGGGTGCCAATGTAAAAATTGAGATTTGGTTTGTGATTATCATGATGCTCTAATGTGACAGCTCTTGATGAACCTATCAGAGGAATCAAGATACTTAGCCCAGAGAGGACGTAGATGAGGAAAAGCTATGTCAAGCCAAGGCTTAGCTCTTCCATTGTAATGTACAACAGCCGCACTTTCAGCATCAGCAAAGCTCGTGGTCTCTTGGTATCCCAGACCGAGCATATGCCAGAACGGATCTATGGTCTGGACATGACCGTGGAAAGCTATCAACCCAGGAGGCAAAGTTCCCAGCTGCCACAAACTCAGGTCTGATTTTAAGTTCTGCAACATATACATGAAAAATAGTCTGAGTTTAAGTTGATTACTGCTTGATAGTGATAGTTGGGTAGTTGTGTTTCCATTTACCTCATCAAGCCAGTGATAGTAAGTGGAGCTTATGTTAGTCTTTCTCCAAGCCGCTAGGTCGAAAACATTCATCCCGTAAGCCCAAGCACATTCCTCTGGATCAAAGTTTCTGGCAATTGTTGGGTTTGAGAAGTTGAGGTAACTCTTGAATTTCTTTGACATCACAAACTTGTCTTCTCCTCTACATGTCTCCACTGCTCCATTTACTTTCCCATTCATGTCAATGTCCCAAAGAGGTGAAAGATCTGTTTGGATTACAATGTCATCGTCTAGGAACACAACCTTGTTTAGGCTCGGAAACAACTGCGAAAAAATAGAAGACGGTTTTAGGTTGCGGGTCTAAGGCTGTTAAATATATAATCTTCACCAGTCACAGATCAAACTTACCTCTGGTAGATGAATACGGATGTGGTTCATCAAGGAGTTGTATTTTGGGCTAAGTGCCTGTAACTTAGCAGCAACAACAACGGGATTCTCGTTGTTATTAGCCACAATAACCGATGATCCACCTCTGAATTGAGACCTCACTCTCTGATCTTTCTCCATAGCTTCCAAAACCGGAACTTTCCCTTTCGATAACCAATCAAAATGATGCAAAGCCTTGACCTCAATTATTGCTGGAGACAGAGGATGCAGTGAGAACCAAGCTTGCATTGGGAAATAAGTTTTCCTATCCGTTATGATGTGAAGAACGATCTTATGAGGTCTTAAAGCGTTTTGAACCAAAGACTTGGCCACAACCGAAGCTGCAAGAATATTGTCTGAAGCCAAGACAAAGTGAAAGTAGTTGTTGTCGACTAAGGTTGGGACTAGCTCAGCTTCTGGAAGCTGGAGACGCGCAGCTGCGTTTATCGAATGTTCGCTGGCTAGTTTAAGAGCTAAACAGTGAAGTTGTTTGGGTATGCTGCTTGATGCGACGTGTCGATATAAATACTCTTGGATCTTAGCCGTTCTTGTTCTTTGTTCCATCAATGTAACCATTTCTTTTAGCTTTTGTGCAAATTCTCTTGCGTCTGATTTGCTTCTTTTGACTTCAGACATGAAATCTTGAAGTGTTTGAGGTATGTCAGTTCTTCCTTTGAGTTCTTGTTCGCTTAAAGGCTGCTGTAAAACTTGGTACATAGCTTCTGGAACATTCTAGAAATAACCAAAAAAAAAATTTACTTTCTTCAGCACTCTGTTTCACCACAGTAAATATATAAACGTGATCTATAATCTGAAGTTAGTGGGACTTACACCAGAATCAACCCTTCTTCCTAAAAGCTTTGGCTTTAGTCTCTTCCCCAAGCAAGCTGTTAATTAGAAAGATAATTTTTTAAAAATGTCTTATAAATATCTTATTAAGCTTGACTACAATACCTACAAAAATTAACCTGAAGCAAACCGACCAGCTCTTGGATTATTCACTTTTGAGCGTAAATCTCTAGAAATTATTCCACTGTCTTGGTTCAGATTATTCTATTTGTTAAGGATAATATATTTTAACTCTCAGCGCGCGACGTAATTGTGCATGTATTTATTTACATAAAAAGTATATTGTGTATTTAGTAAAATTATATAGCTATTTGTTTCAACATGTGAGAAAAAGAATTATAGTTTTAAAGAAATAACGAATTCAACAGTTCACTATTTTACAAAATTTCCGGATATAGAAATGAGAGAAACGTACCAAGAGAGGAGCAAGGAGAGGGCTCGCCGTCGATAGAATCAACGGTGGAGAGAACGAAGACGAATCGTAGTAGAAAAGTGAAGAAGAGCAGAGAATAAAACATCATTTGATAAGAGAATTTTCTAGAACCAACCTTCACTTTTATGAACTCTCTCAACCCTTTCCCTGTGACCACAGTCACATGTCTTAAGCTCGGAGATATATGCAATTGCATCTCCTCTGTTTATGTCTCTGTTTTCTTCTTTTTTCTTTCTTTCTGAATGTGTTATGTTCTGAAGGGAGATGAATGTCCGAAGAAGGAAACCGGATCTCACGTTGTTATGTATTGTATGGTTTATTTCAAAAGGGTCCATGTCATTTACCTAACCTTGCTTTGTGTTTAGGTTATTAATGGCAGATCATAACTCTGATGTTATTTCTTTTTTCATTTTTTTTTGGGATACAAAAAACTTAACTCTGATGTTTCACGTAGGGAAAAGGATATGTGTCATCATGTGTGTTTGTTACAAGTCGAAACACCTCGGTTCTATGTTACGGTTTTCTTCTGTATTTGTTAGAAAACTTTGGTTTTTTCCGGTTATGCTACTTGGTTTTTTCGGTTCCAGCTGGTGGTATCAATTGTTTGTTTATGTATCCGATTCTTGTTGGCACGTTTTGGATTCAGAGTATATTCTTTTCGTATTTGTATGAACTATGAAAAGCTTCGGTTTACTCGGTATACCATTCGGTTAAGTGTTCGAATCACAAAACTCTTCAAATTAATGGAATGCCACTTTTTGTGATGTACTGAACCTAGAAATTTCGTGGAATTTGTACATATTTATGATTCATTGATTACATGTAATTCGGATTATATTTGGTCCATTTCGATATAAGTCGGTTTGGTTAGAGAGTATGTGGATTTAGGATTTGGCTTTATGTTGAAGGAGAGAAAGTTGGAGAGACAAAAGACAAGTCAAAGGCAAATGCAACGCCCCAGATGTTAAAAAAAATATTGAGAGTGTAGATGAAAAGGAGCTGTTTGGTGGTTACAAGACATAACTTTACATCTAAATAAAGTCTTTGAACAAAGACATTGGAGCTTCAACTTCAGAATTTTCTTTTTCAGGACTAATTTCTTCTCTAATTTTGATTGCGACCCTTTCTTTCTTAAATTATTTTTAACCCTCCCTCTCCCAATCAAAGAAGTCTTTAAACGGCCTCTATGAGATACCATAATGAAATCTGTCTTGCATGGTAAGACTCTAAAAATGTATCCATTTTCTGTATTTTCTCTTCTCTATTTTTGGTTTATTTTCATGCTTACATATTCAATAATTTTTATTTTTTATAAGTAAGAAATAGTGATTAAAAGTCATTTGGTCGAGTTAGCGGCTAATTGAGGACAAAAGTTTCGAGATAATCATTTTTGTAAGATGAGTCAAATATATTTTTTTATCAACTTGAACATTTCGCAAATAAATGTTCATAGAGGAGGTTTCATTTCATGCATAAGCATAATAGAATCATTAATGTTAAATCCCTAACGTACATAGTGCACAGTTTCATTTCAAAACACTAATTTTTTAAAAAGTTTCAAAAACTAATATTGCATAGTGCATACACATAACGTTATTTTATTTGTAGATGATAAAATAATAATCACACTTATAATAATTAACATATAATTTGGATTCCTCTTCATTACGAGTAATGAGTGAAAAAGTTGTAATAGCCATTAATTAATGGAATTGGCTAACCATATCTACGTACCCATTTTTGGGTACTGGCGCGGACGCTAAATGTGGTAAAGTGACTGAAGCAGTGGCGACATAAGCACTTGCCATGGCTGCTACAACCACCCACATCATCCAATGTGTGATAATAAGAACTTCATAAACGAAGCTTCTCTATAATTAAGCTATAATGAGGAGAATGGCCATATTCATTGATGTAAACAACTCGATACTATTGCTTATCGAGAAGATTATGAAAACTAGCGACTTCCCGACGGCTAATTGACCTACAAAGGGTTCTTCTTGATTGACCCCACCAGGGGGGGTTTAGACCACATGTGAAAGTAACTGATGCAGTCAGGCCGGCCCTGGATGCAATCAAGACCGCAACAATGGTGATTGTACTCCTAGCGTTTGCGAAGCCCTTCAATTGTATCTCAATTTCTTTGTTTGTACTCACTTTACTTTAAACTCTTGGCACTTGCTCTCTTGGAGCTTCTTCAACTCAACGAATACTTGGATTTCAAGATTTCCAATTTCTCGATCACACCTAAGAGCGATAGCTGGGAAAAAATCTTTACCATCTTTGTTGAGAAGGTCAAACTTTGCAAAACCTTTCTTTTTCTTGGTGGTGACTTCTATTTTTGTTTCATTGATTATGTTAATTTATCAGCTGTGAAAAATTATGTCATTACTTTAAAATTATTAATTAATATAATTCATTAAGATTGGAAAATGACACATGGGAATCATTTGGGAGCTTCTAAGAGCTTAAACAATATAATAAAATATACAAAAAATACAAATAGTAGGTTATAAAGATAACTAAAGATAAGAAACAGAAAATGTATTAGTTTCTTATAAAATATGATAAATAAAAAATCTACTCTCTAAGAAACTGTCATGTGTTTCAGAATCTTTTGACAAGTGTCATACTATTAAATTTAAAGATATAAATTCTATTAACAATTATACAGTATTAAATATGAATTCAATTTCATATTTTTGGATCTTTTATTTATATTAATAGAGTATTATATAATGCATCAAATTTTTGCAAGGAAATTGAAAAACCACATGAAACTTGAGAGTTTGTATTAAAATTTTATACAAAAGAATTTTTTTGTAGTAAACTAACAGAATGCAAAAGTGACAATAAAAAAAAGTAGTATGAAATATGAGAGTGACAGAATGCTTATCTTATTTTTGGAATTTTTTTGTTATGTATGGTAATGTTATTATGTGATGATGATGATGATTTATAAGATTGCTATATTTCTTTACTCTTATAAATTCGAAGATTCCACATCTGGTAATTTTTGAATTTTTTTTTTTGTTATGTGTGGTAATGTTATTATGAGATGATGATGATGATTTTTGGAAATTAAAGATTTTGTAGTATTTTTGGAAAAAACCTTAAGTGTGGTATTTTGAGGAATTTCTCTTCTCAAAATTTTCATTTGAAAATCGATTACATATATCTCTTACTTTTTAATATTTTATTGATTTATTCATCGGCCTTGATCTGGTATATTACGATGATGATGATATGATTTAATATCATGTAGACTCTTTTGCCGAAAACTCTACACAGAGACGTAGCTGATCGGTTTTCCATAGTCCCAAAAAACATTGCAACTGTCGATCATTGGAGACAAAAATTGGTGGAGTATCATGCGCCATATGTTTCATTGCCCTGTTCGAGAACATGTAGCTCAGCTTTAGCTCATGTCTAAACGAGTCTAATCCGTAGTCTTCAAGAACAAGCTTAACAAGCTTGTCGTGTGTTGTGCCTCCATCTATCTGCACAACTATACACCCTCTATCGTCGGAGTTAAATACATATCTCTGTGTCTTTATCCAATTACCGGACACAACTAGTACCGGCACTGGATCCATGAAAAATAATGAAGAACAAGGTGGGAAGAAGTAGAAGAACAAGGTGTGAAGAAGAAAGTGAAGAAGAAGTAGAAGAACAAGGTGAATAAGAAGGTAAATAGTTCACTTATTAACCAGTTGAAGAACCAGAGTCAAACGACGTTTCGTATTTCCGGAGAAAAAAGATGATGACATGGAATGCTGACATGGATGCTGCGTCCGACGTGGCAAGTCAGCCATCAAACAATACCATAACTCAGCCTAACTAAAACTCAGCCACAACATGAAAAACATTACAGTAATTAAAAAGCAAAAAAAATTGCTGCCAAACTCAGCCGCTTCATCAACTGAAAATATGTAACTCAGCCGTATCGTTTGATAAGTCAGCCGTAACTGAAAAACATTCTAGTAATTAATCTTTTGCTAATAAGTCAGCCGTCAAACGGCTGACTTGTCGATAAGTCAGCCTATGACGGCTGAGTTATAGTTTTTTTTACCATAACTCAGCCGTAACAACATCTCATAAGTCAGCCTTTTTTCATAACTCAGCCAGTCGGAAAATGGTAACTCAGCCGTGTCATTGTGATAACTCAGTCAAAATTTTGACATCTCAGCCGTGTCGTAGTGATAACTCAGCCAAAATTTTGACAACTCAACCATCAGGTGAAAACTCAGCCGTAACTACAGCTGAATTATGCGCATAATTCAGCCAAATTTAATAAGTCAGCCGTAACGCTTGGCTGACTTATGAGCATAACTCAGCCAGATTTTAATAAGTCAGCCGTCCGCTCTTACTCAAATGTTTTTCCGATAACTCATCCGCAACATACCTATAACTCAGCCGCAACATAATCTGTATAGCATTACGGCTGAGTTATGGTTACACGTCAGCGATTTCTGACGTGGCGTCTGACGTGGCAATGACATTTTTGTAATTACGTTTTTTCCGGTATCATAAAACAGAGACACGCTGGATATTTTGAGTTACCCGAAATATTCTAGTAATAAAAAAGTTTTTTGTAGATTCTGATAAGATTACCTAAAATAAATAACATTTGAGTAATTCACCCTTCTTTTTATTGCGCCTTTAGTTATAATGCTCTATTTCTCTTTATTGCGCCTTCAGTTGTATACTCCTTACCAAGCTGAGATTTCTGAAGGAAGACTTAGATCTTTGCTTAATTTCCAGACAGTTATCACTGATCTCACTATGTCCAAGTCCAACGCTTCGTTGCTCGACGAAAAGAAAAAGTTATGCTATAGGAAAAGAACAAACAACATAAATTGTACTTTGTAAACATTATGTCGAAAAAAATTGTTTTCTTTCCAAACTTGATTACAAACTATACAAAGGTGTGTGAAAAAAACATGTAAAGAACTTTTTTATTTTTTATTACGTTTAACATCCTAAGATTATATAGTTCATGAATCAATGGGCCTAATAATATTCTGTAAGAGAAAAAAAGAGTAATAAAGCTATTTACATCCTAAAAAGATATGTCGAATTTCCCTTTTTCTTTTCTATACAATTTTCCAGAGTTATTTTTGTGTGTGTTCTTCTTCTGTTCTGTAGTCGTAGCCTGAGTTTGTGTGAAAAAAAAAGAAAAAATGAACCAATAGCAACATCACCTTCTTCTACTAATCCACTTCCTCATCTTCACTGTAATTCTTCTCCTCTGCAATACCTTCTTCTTTATATACAGTCTCGCTTTGTGTCTCTTCTTCGCTATGTACAGCCCCGAGATCAGTCTCTGTTCCATGACCCTCCAGAGGAGTCACTTTGTCACCTTCTGCAGTGTTCCTTGGACTCTGCGTTGATCTGTGTATCATAATATCAGTGCCAAGAAAGTGACACAGAGACAAATACAACTTTTTATGAGCATGAGCAGATTCAGAAAACTTACTCGTTTACCACTTGTTCGGATCTTGGAGATTGGAGATAGCCCCAGACTGGAACCAAGTCTCTTGTTCTTGCTTCAATTGTACGAGTTTGGATATCTTCAATCTCCATCTCCCCTCCTCCTTCACCACTACTAATCTCTCCACCCCGATTCAATACCAGTTCTTGAAACTTAAACTGTTTTGTGCAAAATAACAAAAGTATAAGAGATCATCCAAACAACATTATTAGCATTTTTTCAGATCATTTTCTAAAAAAAGAAGGAAACATATACCTTTCGCCTTGCCCATAACGGTAGCTGAGTCTGCAGATGCATTTGCAACTCTGCTTCAAATATGAACAAATGACGCTTATCCTCCACATGGGTTGCTCCTTTCTTAGTTACTTTCCAAGCTTCCTCAACGCTCTGTTTTCTAACAACCTCCGGAAACACTTTACTTCTAGAGTCCACTGATGTTCCACCTCCATATATGTCACTGTTGTGATCTTGCGTCTCCATCCTAGATTGGTTTTGGATCATGGACCACCTTCTTATTGGATCTACCGCTAGTTTTCCTTCAGTCTCTAAACCTGACTCAAAATCAAACCCTGTCATCGCCGCATTCTCATGACCAACACCAACCGAATGCTCACGTAACGCATACTGTGTCAGACATCCAGAAGGAGCAAAAACCAGAAGATTTGTCTTGGAGCAAAAATCAACAGGAGAACCATAGTAGTTATTGTTACTCTTTTCATCAGAGTAACAGAAAGAGGATGTGATTGCACCCGGAACAGAGCCTCCAACCATTCCAGCTGCTGCAGATGCTGCATCACTCATTGTTCCAATCCATCCGCTGCTGTTTTTGCTTCTTATCCTATTAATTGCAGATAAAGGAACCGGGGTATCTCCTTCTTTCTCAGGGTTAATCTCAAACAGATGACTTGTCCCTCTTGAAGAGCTCACCTCTATCAAATTGCTATCATTGCTGAAACAGATGTCTTGTATCACCTGAAAAAAACCCCGCATTTAAGGTTAAACAAAAGCACCAAAAGTTTACACATGTGTAGGTGAAAGGGCTCTGCGTACCGCATTAGTAAAACCGCGCTGAAGCCTGAACAGATGGGCAAAAGTCTTTGTGTTCACATCCCTGCTAGTAGAGATTGTTGGCATTATTCTAAAGACGTTAATATTGTGCCCCTGAATAGAAGCAGACACCAAAAGCATGCCGCTTGGATCAAAGCACAAAGCTGATATTGGACTCTTGTGTGCCTTAAACTGTGTTATGACGCTTTTGTTTGTGATATCTTTGACAATAACCTGCACACATACCAAGATAATCAACTTGAGAGCATAAACCAATTGAAAATCAACTTGAGGAAGATGTTGAGTATTACCATTCCTATGCTATCTGCATCTGGCACATTTTCATTAACAACTCCAATGCTCTTCAAACCAGGAATATATGGATTAGGCAGAACCTCTGAACAGTATCGAGACAATGACTTGTACCCTTTGTCTCCAAGATTTACTATCCCAGAGGCGAGCTGCTTACTCGATTCTCTAGCAAATTGTGCAACACTGGGTGATGAGGACAGTGAGAGAAGTTCTGAAGTGAAAATGCCAGAACTTGAGTTAGCAATACGACTTCCGCTATACGCAATCCATCGTGGACCAACAGCAAGAGGGCCATATCCAACACCCAAGGAACCACACACAATGGAGTTAGTGACAATCGTGTAATCCATTTCCAATGTTGAAGCATCAAAGCAATGTATCTGCAAATACATGTTCACATTGTTAGTTTCAGAACAGACAAAATCAAATAAGCAAAAGTGACAACAATATGACATTCGAACCTGAGCTGCTTGTAGTACAGCAACAATCCGAGAACTGCACCTAACGGAATAGACGGTAGACCGGAATTTCAAAGTTTGCACATAAGACTGAGACTTTAACGAGTAGACATAGACATTAGTAGGAATAACTACGGTTTCACTTCCGGGATCCTCAGAACTGATCTGTTTACTTGACTTATCCTCCCAAGAACTGTCACCACACACAGCCAAAAGCGGACGGCTCTCATAGAACCTATCATCTAACACTCCAGAGCTTAATGGATTGGGTAGCATTTGCATAAAAGATGCTTGACCATCATGTGCAGAAACTATAACGTGAACATTCTCAGTATCTTCAACATCCCAAAGTTGAAACCCAGACTGAAATGCTAGTAGAAGAACTCTTCGAGCATCACCATCCTCTTTCTCTAACTTATCAAACCCCGCCCATAGTACCTATTTCCAAAACCATATAAAAGATTCAAAATTCGCCAACCAAGACCGATCAAACACTTCCAACAAACCTAAAGATCGCTCTTTTTATAAGGTAAAGAAAAGTTTCCAAATTGAAACAGTTACCTGATCGTGATGAGAATCAACGTCTCTGACGGCGGAAGAAGCAGCAGAAACAGCGGAACGAGCAACCGTAGAAGCACCAGATGAAATAACCCGAAGGCAATTAGACAAAGCACGAAAGGAGCTACGAGCTGATCGTGACACAACTCCTCCGTCAGGAGACTTGGGAGAAGAACCGTCGCCGTTCTTCTTCATAATGTTGGAGAGAAACTCTTTTAAGTATCAAAAAATTAAGGCTTTGATCTTTTTAAAAACCCTCTCCGAATCAAAACTAAAGTTTCGATTTTTCTATATCTACGCCTGAGATTTTTCCCAAGAAAACAAAAACAAAAACAAAAAAGAATCTCCGAGAAAAACGGGGGAGAAGATAAAAATTGCAAATGTTTTTTTTAAAAAAATCTCCAAGGAAAAGTAGCCAAATTTAACAAATTTTGATTAGAATCTTGAAAAAAAGAGACACGCAAACTCGAAAATTTTCCTTCTTCTTCAAGTTGTCACGAAGCAAGAAACACACAATCGAAGAAACAAACAAAAAAAAGATCGAATTTTTACAAAAACCCAGAAGAAAGAATCAATCAACGATCAAAGAAGATGATTGTAATATACCTAACAAATCGAAGAAACGAAAGCAACAGTAAAAGAATTAGAAGAGATAAAAAAAAAAAAAGAATGAAGCGTCGTATCGAAGGAGTAATCTTGATTAAGACTTTGGAAACGCTTAAGAACAAGAAAAGGGAGAAAGGTTTTGAGGATAAGAGCGACAGACAGAGAGAGAGAGAGAGAGCGGAACAACAAAGACCTCCTTACTTAAGAGACGAAAGCTGCTGTTTCAAACCTCTTCATTTACGATTTTTTTCGATTCATTATTATATATATATATTTTAAAAAATTAGGGAACAAAATTTGGATTAATTAAGTTGTCTCTTTTACGTATCGTCTTTGTATTTACTACAGAGAAGAAGAAAGAGACTCACCTTCCACGTCTCTTTCTCTTATTTTTAATTAATTTGGGAATGTCTGGTTTTGTTGGTTATATATATATATATATACTTTGATACTTATATTATATATATATACTTATTAAACCAAACAAATCTAAATATTAATTGAAGTTTTTATTGATTTTTATATATGAAAGTTTATTATCGTTTATAACGAACCGTGTTTAGCTAATTTCACATTTATAAAATCTAAAGTCTAAACCAATTAAATTTACCGTAAGTACGACGACGTGCGTTAGTCTTTTTTATTTTTATTTTCCCTGTGACGTGCGCTGGGCTTAGATGAGGAATGTTGAACATTAATTTAATTTTTATAATACTAGTGTATTGGTTTAATATATAAACAAATTTGGTTCAACTCCGTTTAATATAGATATGTTTGGTTTGGTTTGGTTTAGTTAGACCGGTCACTAACTCAAATCTTGACCGAACACATTGCATTTTCAGATTGGAGTTAGGCCCCACTGGCCACTTGTAGCTTTCTACCTCTTCGTTTACGGTTGATTAATGGAGGTTTTGACCATAATTAAACTGATATCTAACTATTAAGGGGTCTAAAATTTATGTTTTTAAAAAATACTATTGACATTCATAACCAATGGAGTTGGTCTTACAGCATGTGGTATATTCTTCCAAAAATAATGTTTAATTATTTTTAATTTATTTAAATATTAAAAAAAAATAAAAACTTAACCAATTATACTAAGAAAAAAGTCTCTCAAGAGTTCTCAAAAGGGCAATTCGATTGATGGGATTTGGTATGATACTTATGAGATCGATGATATCGATGAAATTTTTTTTCAGCATTCCTAGTAAATACCATTAAAATAATTTTTTTACAAAAATACTACTAAAATGTATTTTTTTCAAAAGTACCATAAAATAAAATAATTTTTTTATATTAAAAATTAATACCTAAATTCTAAACACTAAATCCTACCTTCTAAAAGCTATATCCTAAATCTAAATTTGTCAATCCAAACCTAAAAAAAATTCTACTAATGAAAAATCAATTTTATGTGTTTGATATTTATTGGAAAAAAAAAGACTTAAATTCTGTGATTTTGAAAAAATTTTCTTTTTAAAAATTCTCATTTAAAAATAGATTATATATCTCTCTTGTTTTTAATATTTTATTGATTTATTTGTATGAGAACTTCTTTGAAAATTTTGTACTGCGCTTGCTCTTTAAAGATTCTAGATCTGGTAATATTTAGAAATTTTTTTTGTTATGTGTGGTGATGTTATTATGAGATGATGATGATAATTTATAAGATGCTATATTTACTTACCATGCTATGATTATGATTTGATCATGTAGGGTGATGATAATGTTGATGTTTATGACATACATTCAGATATATCTGATAAGAGGCTATATCACTACAAAAATGTTATTTTGAATTATTTATTTTATATATTTGCATCAGATTTAAATGATATAAATATAATTTGTATCATTTTAAAAGATGATTTACTATTTGTCGATGCAAATAATTTATATCCGCTTATTTCAAGCCGATGTTAATATTAAATTAGTTTTTATAAATGATTTTAATGTTTGGTACAATTTATGAATAATTGATATACTAATAAAAGATTTTTTTATTTTAATAATACAAAAATCGATAACAGATTTGTTTATTTAAAATTTTTCGAAATTATTTTAATATACAGATTTTGTTTTTGTGTTTCCTTGTGACATGCGCTGGTCTTAGATGAGGAATGTTGAACATTAGTTTAATTTTTTTTTAATGTTTTTTTCTATAATATTAGTTCATTAGTTTTAAATAAACAAATTTGGTTCAACTCGGTTTAGTTAGATATGTTTGGTTTAGTTAGACCGGTCACTAACTCATAAACTGATCCGAATACATTGCGTTTTGAGATTGGAGTTAGGCCCACTATTGGAGGTTTTGACCATAATTAAACTGAGATCTAGTTATAAAGATTGCGTCTGACCATAACTAAACTGAAAACTTGGCTAGCAAGTAACTTCCTGTCTTTTAATGTAGGGTTTTGGGTGGGGAAGATGTAAAACATCACCATTTCTTGCTTTTCGCTTAATTAAGAACTTTAATTATGTATCATGTCTCTACTTCAGGTTCGTTGTGGTTCGAGTTCCACAACTTGAAGGCATTTACATCAAGTTGTGTTTACCTCAAAGATATTAGTGAAATGATTCCCAAGGTTAGATTCAGATTCTTGTGTGTCCTTATAAGCAGAGACTAGCTGTTAAGTTCATGATTTTTCATTTCTATATGATTAAAAGAATTGTTTTAGTCTTTCCCTTGAGGATGTCTATATATAAACAAATTAAACTTGTTTTGCGGACTATAACAGTTTTTTTGATCAAATACTACAATCAACACTCTAGAAATAAGGGATCCCAATCTTTGTTGCAAAACATTTAAAAGGTTCCAGTAGCTATCTTTCCCAAATTAAATCTACCGTATAACTTGTGTTGTTATTGCATTTGCTTCTTCTTGTCCACGACACTACCATGCAAAGGTTTGTTTTGATGCATATATTTGAATGTTGAAACTCAAATTAATTAAGCTAGATAAGGCTTTCATGGCCAAAGAAATAGGACACAGTAACACTCCTTTTGTTTTTCGAAAAATTAGGGATGTTTGAATAATCAGTGTGTAACACACAAATCCAAACACAAAGGGACACAAATCAACAAATCCAAACACAAACCCACAAATCCAAACACAAAGGGACACAAATCCAAATGATTCACAAACACAAATCCACAAATCCAATTTGAATTAATAGACTTATACTTACCTTCGTCGAGGCTCAGAGAAGAAGAAGATGCTGAATTGAAACAGATATAAATTGCGAATCTATGCTGAATTAATACAGTTATCTAAGAGAGGACGATAACTCTCAGATTTTCTCAGGTTTCGTCAAAGAAGACGAAATTTGTATAACATGTTCTTAGGCATGGTTGTAATTAGAATTAACGAAATTAGTCATGATTGGAGACGATTGTAGGATAGATTGTTTGTTTCGAAAAGTTTTTTTTGTCCATTTTGATTAAGATCTGAGTTAAACGTTGAATTGTGGGAGATTCCATTAGTGTCTGTTTCGATTCATATAAAAATATGAGTTACACATTGAATTGATAAAACCCATTCTTGAAAACATGTACATTACGATTCTATTCTATGCTTGTATGAGATTATCCGTAAGCCAAAGGATCAACTTCGAAAATTTTGACATATTTAGCTTCTAGCTTGTTCTTGAATTTGATTAGTTTTGTTTCTTCACGCATGATTGTAAGGTTATTTAGGTTCTAATTTGTTTTGCGCATGAATTTGATCAAGTTCTCTGTTTTTTTTTTTTTTTTTTTTTTAATTATATGGAGAAACTTGGACAGATGGAATCTGCTACCTGGTCACCAATAAAAGAAAGGTAATGCATTGGTTTGTATTGTATTGATTGTCTGATATAATATTAGGTTAGAGTTGAGTCGTTTATTAATTGCTTTGTGTCTGTTTTTGTGATAAATTACATGTTGGCAAGCTAATGACATGTTGGCAAAGCTAATGAGTTTTATAGTCTCTGTTCTTTTACTTTGAGTTTAAGTTTTACAGTCTCTCTTCTTTGAAACGATCAGAGATGGTATTGTTTTGTGTTTCTATCAGTTTATGTACTTTGATCAGTTGTATGTTTTGTGTTCTTGAATGAGTTTGTGTTTCAATCAATTTATGTTCTTGAATGAGTTTATGTGACTCTCTCTCTCCGTAATTTATGATTTTGCAGGCGGAAACTGAAGAAGCAAAAACAGACCAACGACCCGAATACAGGCACTTTCAAACAGAATCAGCCTTTGGATGACACCAACAAGTCCATGAGTACAAGCAAATGAGTTTCTATTCTTTTTGTGTACTTAGTATTCTTGTATGTGCAACCTTTGAAGATAGCATCTCCTTTTGTTTCTTTTTGTATATTTATATATATTCTTAAAAACCCCAAGTAGGTTTCTACCCTTGAAGGAGGAGAAATTTTCCGAAATTTTCCAAAATTTATGTTTAACATCATTGTAAGAACCCATGAGGGGTTTTTACCATTGAAGGTGGTCTTTACATGAGCTTTTGGACTTCTTAGAAGACACTACTTTGGGCTTCATATGGATTCTCTAATAGGACACAGATATTATATAACACCCAAGAAAAGTATTTGAGCAAAGAGTTCTAGGACATGCTCGATGGTATTCTATGACGTTTCAAGATCAACAAATTTTCTTCGCGTGCAGATTTACAGTGCAAGATTATAACCTTTCCCTTTTCTAAATCGAACCTCAGAACTTCGGTGCGACATTTTTCTATGAGTCTGCGTAGGTGATCCAGATTCAACACTTCCTCTCCGTTCACCTTCTTCACCTGTTTACACCAAAAATAGTAGTATCTCGTTTTCAACACAAAAACTAATCGGATAGGAATTATCAAAACATCTATACCTCTGATTCTCAAAGATACGCATGAAGATCAATAACTTTGGGACAACTTTTTATTTGAAAATAAGCAATAAATGACTTACCTGCAATTTTTTGAAACTATAGTATCCGACGTTGATGGGATCCAATAAAACCTACACCAAAAAAACAGAGAAAAAGAAAAGAAAAGACAAAACCTAACGTTTTAACTCTTGATACAAGAATAACTAAGAAGATAATTGTTGTTTTCATGCATATATTTGAAATTGGAAACTCAAACTAATTAATCTAGGTAAGGCTTTCATGGCCAAAGAAAATAGGACACAAAAGAAGGACCATGTTAGTTCAAGTTATATATCCCCTCATCTCGTAAGTTAGTTTAGATTTTTTTAAATTAGATTGGGTAAAAAAAAGAAGCAAACCTGTGAAATGATGATAATCTCTTCAGCAGCTTTTTCGGGCCTCCTTTTCAAAGCACAATCACATATGGCGTCAGAAGAATTTTCAATCTTTGGCTTAGAAAGAGACGCAAAGATAAACCCCGCAAATATGTAACACCTTGGATCAAATGGATCATATTGGCGCACCGGAACCAGCCGTGGTTGCACCTGCATGCATGCGTATTATTTCTGATAATTATATCCTCCATTCAAATCCAATGTGAAAGCAACAAATTAAACAAGAACTAGGGGACAATAATAATTTTCACTATCTAAGCAAATATGTCACTAGGAAAGTAGATGACTTACGGAGTTTAAACTGATTTCGAGCTCATGCTCTCTTCCATCCCTTAAGACCTTAAACAGACCTTTTTCACCTGGTTTCTTCACAGAAACCAAATGATTGAAATTTATTCGTTCTTTTCCGCGTAAAAGAACTGCACATGAAGCAAATATAGATTCACTCCATCAACACAGTTGGAGAAGATTCATAATTTGAGTTCAAGAATGACACCATCGTAACTATATATTTTCGTGAGCCAAGAGAAAAAAAAAAAAAAAAACACTAACTATTACTTGTCTCATCATTTTCAATAGGAACACCATCGATTGCAAGAATGACATCGTCTTTTTTCAGAAGTTTATGAGCAGCTGACACCATGTTCATTTCATTTATAAGAACGCCTGACATGCCATGTTTCGAAAGTGTTTACGTATGTGAGAATTCTCCATAGCTTGACAGGATATATCCGGAAAATCAAAACCAGTGTAGTAACCTTTTTCTTCAACAACACTTAAGAAATGCTTAACTACTGGAGTTGGGATTAAGTACCTTCATACAAAACCACAAAAAAAAAAAAAAAGGTTAATGTTAGTCAAATATTTTGTTTGCAAAAACTTAAGCTTGCAATATATGGGTCTATTGTCCATATTTCATCTAGTAACTTGGAAAAAGATTTTCAAGATTGAAAGTTACAAACTCACTCTGTTTTTTCACTCCTAATTACACGGCCTTGGAATGCAACACCAACAGAAATCCATATTTCATCTACTTGTATTGTCTATAGCTCGGTGGAGCTGTGACAGTAATCATCAACTATAACTCTCGATACGATACCTTTTGTAACAGAAATAGTGTCACCACCTGCGTTTGAGCACTTAACAGAAATCATTAGCACTTTTACGAGTATATCATCTACCATGACCATTTTTTTACCATGTGAAAGATGATAGCAATAAAACAATAATTCCAAAAAAAAACAAAATACCTTAAGAAAGCATTTAATTTAGTTTAATGATCCCCGGGAAAAATCCAATAATTAATCTTTAGGCAGTCGTGAATGTAATTTTTTTCTCAATACCATACATGATTCAAACCTTTGTTATTGCTTCTAAATTTAGTCAATTTATCCCAACCAGATTGTTACTCTCATACAAAAAAATTAAGTCATTTGTTCAAGACGTACCACGAGGATAACCTAAAGCGTAGACAGTATCACCGATATAGGGTATGTGCTCTCCAAGCTCCAAAGGATTTGAATCCTCCCAAAACTCTTATTGGGGAAACTGTCTATGTGGATTTTGAGTCAGCATCTCTAACGGTTGACTTAAATCCGTTAACGTGGACTGTGTAATTGGCTCAATTTTGTGAGTACATGTATGAAATTTGAAATGAATTAGAGTACATGTCTAAATTGGCACTCTTTGTTTTTACAGACATCAATTCGCACTTTTGGGAGGTGTACGGGTATGAAATGGCCCTTTTCCCATGGAGGAAACTGGTAATTTCTTTCAAAAATTTGTGATGATGATAGATTTATACTATTCTCACTACAAGAAAAAGTGAATATTGTTATCATTTTTAATGGTCATAATATATAAATATTTCGTCACAAAATTTTCATTATGACTAGAATGATACGATTTTCACAATGTCACAATAAAATGATCACAAATCCACGTAGATCTCAAATAGTCACAATTTTTTTGTGACAATTGTTAACGGTAACAATTCGTCACCACTTGTGACGATATTCAGATAGTTATAAAGATGACACAATTTGTGACAGATAATATTGTAATGAATATGTCACAAAATGTGACAAAAAATGGTCACATATTTGTCACATATTAAAATGGTCACATATTTGTCACATATTAATACCATATATAAGTCGCTGATCCGTTATATGTTGCGACCAAAAGATGGTCACTGATCCGTTACATGTTGCGACCAAAGTATGGTCATAAATCCATCAGAATTCATGACTCGATTATAGTCATACATTCTTACTGCACTTGTAACAAATTGTTACGCAACTAGGACAGCGAAACCACATACAAGTTTAGTCACAAACGGTTCCAGTTTTAATTTTCAATTACCACAATCGCCATATTTTAAAAAATATAAAACAGTAGAATAAATTATTAAAATTTTAGAAAATAACAAGCAAAAGATAATATTTACATAACAAACTAACATCCAAATACAAAGTTAATCCATAAACACAACTTAAAGAAATACAAACTAAACAATAGCAAAGATACATAGAAACCATAATAACTAGATAAGGGAGAAAGGACAATCTTGGACCTCTTGGTGGTGGAGTAGGATCTGGACTTGCAAAAGCCTCAACAAGTTTTTCCATAGCTTCAAGTCTTTTCTGAATTTGCTGATTTTCTTCAAGACTCTTTTTAAGATCAGCTTCCATCTCTTCTAGTCGATGTGTTATCGTCTCTACTTCTTCAGTTTGTGGTGCACTTGAAGAGGCACCAACAGATGCTAAAGCTTCACTTATCGCTCCAAGTCCAAAGATATGCCCTTGTTTAGATGATCCCGCAACCTAGAAAGAAAGACCAAATACATAACCACAAACACTACAAAATAACTAAATAAATTAGCTAAAACTACACATCACAAGAAACACACTATCCACGACCTTATATATAAACGACCCTATACATAAACGATCCTATAAGTAAAGACCCTATACATAAATCACAAATATTTGATCTCAAACATATACTAACAATTTAGAGTTTTGAAATATTACCTTCATATAAATTTCATTTTTCTCATTCCTGTCAAGAGTTTCAGCTGTCACATTCTCTTCACCAGAAATTTCAAGTTGTCCCAAGCGTTCATGTACATGCTTCTCATAAGTTTCTGCCACTAAACGTGCTCGTTGATCAACGTATGTCCCATCAGACTTTTGATGTGTTTTCTTCATCACAACAATATAAGAGCAGTCTTCATTGTTTGCTTCCTATAAAGAAAACAATAAAACTAAGTGAACCAATACAAAACTGATCATGATTAGAAATTTAAAATGAAAAAGAATTTATAATGAAGACGACAAATGAAAAAGAACATTACCAAAACATCTTTAACTTTGACATATGAACGTGAACCAGCTAGGTGGGAATGTGGGCCTAAACCATTGCGATCAGACATTCGAGAAGCACGAGCCTTTTCACTAGTTGCTTTTGCTTTTGTTGTTGCCCAATGTGCCTGCATAATCGTCCAATAATCAGACAAAATCCTATCTGGTTTTTCTCCTCCTTCTTAGCATGGCTTATTATTCCTTTGAGGCAATATGCAGCAAGCTTAGTGAACTCATGTTCAACTTGATAGTTGATAGAAGCATCCCAGTTAAACTTTTTCTGAAAAATAAAATAGATCACAGATGATGAGCAACATTAGAAATCATTTATGAGAAGTTGCATATGAAATATATATAAAAAAAAAATAGTACCATGAAGAGAGGAAACCAAGTTCTCTTGTAGAAGGGCGGCATTCTTTTCCATGAGTACCATGGTCCCTTAAAACAATTTTGAATGACCTTTCGGACAACGGTTGATACTTGGGATGAAGCTGTCCATCTGATACTTAGGCTCCCTTGTAAATTTTAAGGATTTAGAAAATTCTAGAACCGCTTGATTTGATTACGAGGTTATTTAAATTCATATATATATGGATCAAATAAATATTTCCACCGAGAATATCTAAAATGCTTTTTCATCTTAGAAAATGATATTATTTGATTAAAACGAAACTAACGATTTGATAAAAATATAATCCTAAAGAAGGCAGTGTAATATTTGTTACCTCTCCCTGATGATATCTTCCTGACGGAAGCCGCAAATTATTTCATTCTGTAGTTGGGAAAGATTTGCTGCTTCAGTTCTTCTTGCAGCACTGACCTGCACACAAATATATTTTGAATCTCTGATCTCAGCAGCTAAACAACTTCCTAAACATGCCAGTTACGCGGGTAAATATATCTATATGCAGCCGAGACATGGTTAATTGTATTTATACTTTACTACATGATGGGAGTAGGAAAAAGTTCTCTCAGTTGCAGATATTTTAATACTTGTTGCTGAAGACGCTGATATGTGATTACTATAAAGTTCAAAACATAACATATTTCATCAACGTACAAGGCTCTAAGATTGAGTGTGTATTATAAGTGTAATGGGTTAACACAAGATGCTATAAAGACTCATCTATACAAAAAAAAATATAAACAAAAAGAAGAAGCCGCATATGTAACTGCATTCATATCAAATCTTAAAAATAAAAAACATTACGCTCAAATAATTTCAACACTCTACAAATTAACTAGAGATACTAGTTTATTGAACCATTTGGTACTAAAAACAATAACATTAAGAAACACATATGAGCAATGTAAAATAAGCATTGTAAAGGCTAGCTATTTGATATCCGTTGAAAACATTGGTTTGTTAGTTTCGTTTTAGTAACACAACAAGGGTGAGTAGATTGGATCGAAAAAATAGTACCTCTCCCAAACAACCAAAGGCCCCAATGCTACCACCACATACCAAATTTGGGTGTCCATGAAGAAGCCACTAGAATAACCTCAATATCCGAATTAGAAGGTCTCGAAGGAATATAAAAAAAAAAAAAAAAAAACAAAATCAATACATTAAGCTAACCCAAGACACATGCATGGATGGTTGTCAACCCAAAAACGTTTAACTCAAACTTAGACTAGACCAATTTAGAGGAACCCAGAAAATTTAAAGCGAGAGAGAATCAGAGAAGAACAAAACCTTGTAACTTTGAATTGATTTTGTTCACCACCCAGTCGCTGCTATTGTGAAGAAGAGTCGTCGTATTGTTGAAATAAGCTGCCGAGATGGTCGCTAGAAAATCACCACTTCACCGACAACGAAGCTCTGTTTCAGACAGGTATGGCGGCAAGTAAAGAGACTCCCGAGAAAAAAAAAAAAAAGAGTATTTGTTATTAGTCTAAACCAGAAGTAAACCAATTTAATTTATAAGGCCATCCTTAATGGCCCAAATTTATTAATAAAAAAAGAGAATAGTGGCTTTAGATCAATTTTTTTGATCTTGAATAAGAACTGATTTAATCTCAGTTCTTATTGGTCGTGGCTTCACGTGATTGGCCGAGATTTTTTGCAAAGAAAAAAAAATTCATTTCTCTTCCTGAGCATTTCGGTCTCGAAGGTTTCCGTCGTCGTCTCTTCCCGCAAACAGGTTCCCACAATCTCTCTGTTTGATTTGAAGAGCTTGTCCATGTTCTTAGTGACGGATCTTCGTACTTTGTACTTCAATTTAGTTTGATTTTGTTTACTAGGGATTTTGATTTTGCAATTTCCCAGAATTGTTTGAAGATTTTGTTTTGATCTGTTACAGAATCTAGTTGTCTCCATATTACTGTGTAGTAATTCATCTAAATTTTGACAGTTCTTTGGGATTTTTGTTGCTGTGTTCTGTGAGTTGAAGTTGTTAAAGTCCATGATTTTGTTGATTTTGATAAATTGAAAGTATAAACTGGTAGTTTTATAAGACTTATAAACTGGTTAAAATCTCCTCTTGTGTCTTTCATATCTCCAGCTTTGTTTTTTCTCCGATTTTGAAGCTCCAGTTCTATCTATTTGATATAGAAGCTCCAATGGTGCGTAATTGACTCTGTGGCTTTACTTTTGAGTTTGTTTAGTGAGAACATGGCTGGAGAAGGTGAAGAGGATGTACCTAGGGATGCTAAGATTGTGAAATCTCGCTAAGTCGATGGGTGTGGAGGACTGCGAGACTCGTGTGATACACCAGTTTCTGGAGCTATGGTACCGGTATGTGGTGGAAGTGTTGATGATGCTCAGTTTACTCGGAGCATGCTAGCAAATCCAACATTGATTGTGATGATGTGAAGCTCGCTATTCAACCCAAAGTTAATTTCAGTTTCTCTCAGCCACCTCCAAGAGAGGTATGCATTGTTGTTGACGATTCCTTGTTTCATTTTCTTTAGATTATTGTCTTAAAAGAGATGTGATACGGCCAGAGTCATTTGGTTAGCTGCTATGTGAATGGTCATTAGGGAAGTATCACCTTAGTTACGATTTGTGAACAGCTACCCTCTTACCACATAAGTTGCATTACTGAGAACCTCAAATGTTTTCGTTTGCTAAATCCATGTCGTTTGATTTTGGAATCTCAATGTCTTTGTTGTTGGATGTTTGATTTAGGTTCTGCTAGAACTTGCTACAAGTAGGAACAAGATCCTTTGCTGCAAGTAGGTTCTGCTAGAACTTGCTGCAACTATTCATACTGCCGTAGAGGTTTCAAGTGGCTTGGACTTGGTATGTCTTGTCTTACCGTGAAATGTTGAAGAATTTGATTTCTATCTTTTTGTCATTGATTGTGTTAATCGTAGATTGTTGATGACTTGGATGATGAAGAAGAAGATGAAGGTCCCGTAATCTGAGGACAAGGACAGTGATGAAGAAGAAGGAGAAGGAATAGAGGAAGCAATGGAGACAGATGAAGAGGCAAACGACTCAGCCGATGAAGCAGCTGATGGTGTGAATGATTTTGAAGGATTTACATTTTATTTATAATGTTTTTTTGTTTCATAAAAATTTGGTATTGTTTTTTGAATTATTGTACAAGTTTATAAGTTTGCAATTTAAATATATTTTTAAAAGTTTTTATAATTTGTAAAATATTTATGAATATTATATTATTCTAAGAACACCAAAATTAGTTCTCCTATTTTTTTAACATAAGATCTTAACTACTGATCTTAGATTATTTTCACTATATATTTAATTTAAGAACACAAAAAAAGTTCTCCCATTAAGGATGCCCTAATGATTTATGAACAATCAACAAACCAAAGGTCCTCTACTATATATACTAAAGAGATTTGTTCCCTTTCTTTATAGGGATCAAGCTGTGCATCTGAGTAATAAATCATGGTGTCGTTTAAATCGAATTTATGTTGAACTTTTTCCTATTTTCTTCATAATATTGAAATTATTTTCTTACTTAATTTTAAATTCACATGTTTTTATTGTAGTCACAAAAGTAGTGATAACTATGTCACAATTTATGACTAAACACAAATGTAACTAAAATAATGATTAATTGTGACACAATAGTTCAAAATATTTGTAACTAAACGTGACGTAAATATAGTCACAAAAATCGTAGAATTTAGTTACTTTATTTGGTTGCATATCATGACAAACACAAAAAGGTCAGAGCCAATCAAAATACTAGATAATCACATAAAATAAAAATAAACCTCTTCGAGGAGAGAGATATGAAACGAGATAATAAAAATAACCGTGAGAATATAGCAAAAGGCTATGAACAAACTTAGATATAATTGCATAAAAACATAAACTCTAACTCACATGAGCATAGGAGAAGCTGAAGTATAGGCAGAGTCGTTCTTTGAGGTCTTTAGATCTGAAAAGGGATAACAAAAATCAATGCGAAAAGTAGGGAAAGCCAAAAAAGAAACATAATTGCATCAAAAATCAAAACTTTTAAGCGAGAAATAAAGGAGTAGCTGAAGTAGAGGGATCTGAAGGAGAGAAACAAATCATTTCAATCCAATTAAGACAAACACAAAAGGACAAAGCCAATCAAGATACTAAAGAATGACATAAAATACAATAAAACCCCTTTATATATAGGTTCGTCCGAACCTGAAACAGAGGAGAGGATGATGATTTATAAGATTGTTATATTTATTTACACTTATGATTTCAAAGATTCTAGATCTGATAATTTTTGGAATTTTTTTAATACGATGATGACAGTCTATTTTTACTTAAGTGTGATATTTTGAGAAATTACTCTTCTCAAAATTTCATTCTTGAAAATCAATTATATATTTCTCTTACATTTTTAAATATATTATTAATTTATTTTTATGACAACTTCTTTAAAAATCTTGCACTGCAGTTGCTCTTAGATTTAATTTTGATCTCTTTTTTTTTTTTTTGTAAATTTTAAATGATTAGAAATACATTGTAAATTTTAAATTTACTTCCTATTTAGTTTTTTATATATTTTTGTATAATAGAAATAGGAAATGAATATTCGATTAACATAGATTTAAAGATTATATTGAAATATTAGGAATATTTCTCTATTTCAATGGATTGTTACATATTTTTAAATTTCTGTGTTATGATTGTAACGGCAACATCTTTATATTCAAAATTTTCCATATTTTCTATATTGTTTTTATGTGTAATTTTCTAGGGATTAAGATTATAAATAAAATTTTAAATAACCAAAACTCTACGGGTAATACACAAAATTTATTTCAAAAATGTTAATATAGATTAGCAACACACTATTGTAATTTTTTCGATTAAATACAGTTGAAAGAGTAGAAAAAAAAATACCAATTGCAATAAGTTAAAAAAAAAATTACACATAAGAAGTCAGAGTGCTGAATAAGTTTAAAATTACAACACGATGTAGTTAAACAACCAAGCTATTCCGACCAAAAAAAAAAAAAAAAAAACAACCAAGCTATTCTTTTTCTTTTTACTATAGTGTGAAATGAAAAGTCCAATGGGCTTCGGCCCATATATTTAAACACTATGGAAAACAATTTTTTTGCGATCGAGCAATACTCTCTCTCTCTCTCTGCCATCGCCAAAAACTTCTCTTTAGCTTCTTCGGGTTTTACTTAGGGATCATCAGTTGGTAAGATTGGATTTTTCTCTCATCCCATTTCTAATTTGATGCTTCTTATATCGTGAATTGATCTGCATCCTGCTGTGACCATTCTTTAATTTACGAATTTTGTTTTATATTTTTTTCGTTTCCTTTGTGATTGATAATTTTGTTGGGGGTTGGTTGGTTGTTTCAATCGAAACAAAGGTCAAGTGCAACTCCATTTATAGCCACTCTTTTCTGTTAGTAGATCTACCAGAGATTAACTTTGTTGGTCTTATTCAATCCCATTTTGGTTCTTAATTTTAATCCTAAAAAAGTGAATGTTTTTGGCTTCTTTTGTTTCTATATAGCTTTATCTCTGATCTGATCAAGTTGAATCCTTGTACTGTCCTGATGAAGTGTACTTTTCTATTTGGATCTAATGTAGAAAAAGAGTTGCCATTTCGAGAATTTGGGAGATGGCTCCGGTTGGTCCTCGATCCGGTGATGCGATCTTCTCTAGCATTGATCGTGTGGTAAGTTTAGATTTCAAACTTTCCTCCTTTTTTGTTTTGTTTTCTCTCTGTTTCTTTTGATTTTATCTTTGCCTCTGATTCATTGAATTTGGAATTTGGTATAAGCATAGGATAAGCCTTTTTCTTTGTTGTTGTAAGTTGTGTAAGGGTTTGAGAAGTAAAAACCTTGAAGCCAATTCCGAATCTTTTGTTATGGAGATAGTGTTTGATTTAGTTTTTTTGGAATCTGTTGTATTTGTAGAATGCTGAGTTGTTCACGTTGACCTATGGTGCAATTGTGCGTCAATTGCTTACTGACCTGGAAGAAGTCGAGGAAGTTAACAAACAGCTTGATCAAATGTAATTGCTTACTGACCTTGAAAGTTTGTATTTCTCATTCTCGTGTTTGAAGTTTTTTGCTGCATTTGTCCCTTTGTTCAGATATCTTTCTAATTATATGCCATGGATGAGCCGAATAAAGCATTCGACTTTCTGGTTCATACTGATGAATGTTCGATTATTTACAACTGTATCACTAGCTTTCTGCTTATTCTGCAGGGGTTACAACATTGGAATCCGTCTTATCGATGAGTTTCTAGCCAAATCTGGTGTATCCAGATGCGTTGACTTTAAGGAAACTGCTGAAATGATTGCCAAGGTATGCCATTTCCACTTACTTACGTGTTTAGTATCATGATTTTACAGTTTTCAAGTGTCTCCATGGGCGTCAAACAGCATGAAATTACACTGCAAGTTATATTATTGTTCATTCCACTTGACACTAGATAAACCTTATATATCAAACTAGAGCATAGTTCCGTTTAATCTCCTTTGGTATTATGATATTGAGAAGCAGTAACAGGCTTTACATTATAAATTACACAGGTGGGTTTCAAGATGTTCTTAGGGGTGACTGCATCAGTGTCAAGCTGGGACGCGGATGGGACTTGCTGCAGTATAATCTTGGAGGACAACCCGCTCGTTGATTTCGTGGAGCTTCCCGATACTTGCCAAGGTCTTTACTACTGCAATGTCTTAAGTGGCGTCATTAGAGGAGCTTTGGAAATGGTCAGTCTCCTCTTCTTCTTCTTTTTTATCTCCACTTCTTTGTTTACATAAGTTTGCGTTTTCAAGCTTCTCAATACATACAGAACCCTTAGAAACTTGTCAAAGAACATCTCTTACTCCTCCTATCAAGCATAGAAGAACTTGTTTGTGCCGAGTGTTTATGTTCGTTTTGTATTGTCTGCACAAAATGATCAGGTCTCGATGAAGACAGAAGTGACATGGACACGTGATGTTCTTCGAGGAGATGATGCTTATGAGTTGCAGGTGAAGCTACTGAAACAAGTCGCAGAGGAGTACCCTTACAAGGATGATGAATAAACAAAATATCAATCTCTTATCTTCCTTCTGCAACAAAGAGACGTTTAATTACTGTTTGTAGCCTCTCTCTCTGTTTCTCTGCATTCTTAGCTTTTTAAGCAAATTATACTTAATCCTACATTTCTTAGTGTTTGTTATGTGAGAAGAGTTTAAGCGTATTAATGTCACTACTACAAAAATCAATTCTGTATTCAGTAAGACCAGAGTTTTTATACACTTGCAATTTCTCATTTTCTCTAACAAAAAGAAAAATATACAGAATCAAATGAAAAATAACAGTGAGATGTCATCGTAGAAATAAATACGGCGTGGACATCATCGTCGAGGCGTAATCACAAGTTGCAGACTTTGTCCAAATTTAGAGTTTTTTTTTTTTTTTTTCTTCTTCGTCTTCAAAACTCAGATCATCATCAGATCTTCGAAAACCCAATTTCACAAATCAGGTAAAAAGTCTCCCCCTTTTTGTCTCTTTCTTGTTCATCTTCAATCCTCTCTCGTAGTTTTACCAATGTGGTTCTGTCTCTTTACGGATTTGTTAAATGAGAGTTTGATGTTTTGATGTTTTTCTCTGTCTTTTGGAACATTGGGTTTTGGTTGAAGCAATTCCTCTGTTTACATGTTCTTCTGGGTTATTTATACCTGTTGTTGCTTATACTTTTCTGGGATTGTCTTTGTCTAGGATCTCTATCTGTTTTTTTATCCGACTTTGTATATTTCATCTCCTTGACAATATGGGGCGAAAGATACACTTAAAATGAATCTGGTGACGAGGAAGATAGAATCTAGTGTTGTTTGTTGTTCTTTACTAAGAACTTCTTAGTCACTAAAGCTTTGCACTTTTGGTTCTTTGGTTGAGTTAAAGATAAAAAAAAGTTCAGGATAGATGATGATTTCATACTCTTATAGTCTGAGAATTTTAGTTTCTACTTTAATAGTCTCATCATTTTCTTGGCCAAGAGAAGCAATTGTTGTGTGCTGATATTATTGGCTTTAGGACCATTGTTCTAATTTGTCTTTCTTGAGCTCCAAATCGATTAGCAGCAAGGGAGAGAAAAAACTAACAACTGGTTTTCTTTGTTTCAGTTCTCAGTGATTTTGCAGTCTCTTTCCTATGGAAGAAGCTCATTCAGTGAGTAGTCCGAGACGAGTTTTAAGCTTCTCGAAGAGAAAGAAGCAAAATCCCGGTTACCGGGATTCAGACAGCAGAAGGTCATCTCCGTTCAAAGCATCACAAGTTCATCATGGACCTAAACCCTCAGAGGTGTATGGTTTTGTAGGTTCCATTTCGACTGTTGTTGCCACTGTCATCTTCTTGATATGGGCTTATGTACCAGATAAACTCTTGGAGTCTATAGGTATCCATTACTACCCAAGCAGGTACTGGGTACTGGCTATGCCAACGTACTTGATGGTGACTTTGATGCTTACTTTGGTTTTTTACATTGGTCTCAACTTCATCGCTACTCCACCTCCAACCTCTCTCAATACCTTGTTTGGTGAGCTCCCCCCTCTTATAGAGATTACTTTCATCTAATAGCTAGCTAGAATGTTTTAAATGTTGTAGGTGCAGCAGGGGAGTGGGGGTTTTTGGAGTTTGCTTGCTTTGATGATATTTGTTTGTTTGGTATGGCAGATGAGTACAGTAGAGAACCCGGGGAACTCGATCCTGGGATGAAAGAAGGTGAAGACAGGCCTATAGATCCAATTTCTGACATTGATATTACAAGAATCAATGATCTTATGTTCAATTCAAGTGATGCTATATATGTTTTGTGTTAATGATCTTTTTGTTTGAATATTTCTATCGAGGTAAACTTATCTTTAGCAGTTAATAATGGATTAGTGTGTGTGTGTAATTACTGTTGTTTGTAGTATCTTTCTTTTTCTCTGCATTCTTAGCTTTTTTAAGCAAACTATAAGCTACGAAACTCAATACCGTGTGATGTTTTGGTACAAACCACTTAATCCTACATTTCTTAGTGTTGTGTTGTTATGTGAGAAGAGAGCAATGTCACTACAAAAATCAATTCTGTATTCAGTATTTGCAATTTCTCATTTTCTCCATTTTAACAAAAAAAGAAATAAATGAAAAAAATTGCAGTGAGTTGTCATGATATGATTGGTACAAATAAATCCGACGTGGACATCATCGGTTATTAAATACTATAATATCTCTTGTCTTTTTTTTATCACCGTCGAGGCGTAAACACAAGTTGCAGACTTTATCCAAATTTAGGGTTTTCTTTTTTTCTTCTTCTTCGTCTTCTTCTTCAAAACTCAGATCATCATCAGATCTTCGAAACTCCAATTTCACAAATCAGGTAAAAAGCCTCCCCTTTTGTCTCTTTCTTGTTCACCTTTAATCCTCTTTCGTAGATTTACCGATTCAATTCATTTTCTTTTTTCTTTTTGCCGATCTGCGATTGAATTTGAGTTCGTCTTCAATTTTTTGGGTACATCGTTGTTTGGGTTTCGATTGAGATTGATTGAGAATTTTGTTCTAGATCCTTTTGTGTTTGTTATTGATATTCAATAAGATATGATCTTGCTTAACAATTCAACACCGATGATTGTTTTTGGTCGTCAATTGATAACATCTCGCTGTACTGTTATTAACCAATTTAGATTGTAATTGGAACTGTTGAGATCTCGATTACACATCTAAACATTTAACTTTGATTGAGTCATAGTTTTGTTCTGTGAATCTACTTTGAGGATGATCATTTTAATTGTTTGTGGCCTCTTTTTTAAGTTTATTAAATCTGGAGAGATGGGTTTGTTTGTAGTTCGTGCTTGTGTATGTTTGGTTAATGTTCTTTTGTGATCTAATCAGTTTCTTAACTCTTATGTAAACGTTTTTTTACTATGTTTATGTCTGAACTGATTGTGATTGGATGTTTTCATGTTGTATTATATGTTTCCTCCCCAATTCTAATCTAAAGGGTTTAACCTTCTTGTACAGAACTCAGCTTCCCGGTTAATTTCACCCTCAAATCAACTAAGTTTCATGTCTGAACTTGACTCCCAGGTTCCTACTGCCTTTGGTATGTTTCATCTACTGTACCAAAACTTGAGATTGTTAGTCATTGATCTTCTTCATCTTGTTTTGTATATGTTCAGACAAAATTATTTTCAGATTTTGATTACAGATATTGTATCTAGCACGCTCGTTTTCTTGTAAAAGTTTTTGCCTGAAAGATTTGCTTATATCTTTCAACTTGTTATTCAAAAGTCAAAACATCATTTTTAGTTTGAAGATTCTAATGCTGTTCTTTCTCCATTTGCTCTTGTTTGGTTTCAGATCCGTTTGCTGATGCGAATGCTGAGGACTCAGGTGCCGGAACAAAAGAGTACGTTCACATCCGTGTCCAGCAGAGAAATGGTAGGAAAAGCTTGACAACCGTCCAGGGCCTGAAGAAAGAGTACAGCTATACCAAGATACTTAAGGACCTCAAGAAAGAGTTTTGCTGCAACGGCACTGTGGTTCAGGATTCCGAACTTGGACAGGTTGGTTATATCAAAAATTCTTCATTGATCCATCATCCATGTGCTGAAAAGTGGATGATATAATATCTCTGTCGTTTGTATTTAATCATATAGTTGATGCAAACAGGGCCAGATAAGTACAAAGATAAGTACTATCTTTGTTTGGCTTGAACGAACCGAAATGCTTTGGCCGCCTCTTATCTGAACATTTGAGCTTCTCTGTTTTTAAGTTCTGCTTATGTTGTTCTGTGTTGATTTGTAGGTTATACAGCTTCAAGGTGATCAGCGTAAGAACGTCTCCACATTCCTTGTTCAGGTAAAGAACCAATAACTCTATGAGTCTGTTTACTGCTAAAACATACAAACCGTGTAAGAATGATTGTCTGACCTTTCACTGTTTCTCTGTAATCACAGGCTGGTCTGGTGAAGAAGGATAACATAAAGATCCATGGTTTCTAAGCTATCTAGTGAAGAAGCATATTATTAATAATAATAAAAAACATATCATTTCCCTCCTTTTGATTTCTTGTTGCGAATTTCGGGTTTGATTCGAGTAGAAGAAGATCATACTCTTGTCTTCTTCCTAGTGTTCTTCCTGTTTGGTATTCGAATTTAATGGCTTATGCCCATACTTATTCATCTTCTTCCCCTGTTTCTTCTGCGTTACTCTGTTTCAACTCTTATCTATGTAATAATATCAGATTGTTAAGATAACTTCTTCTAACTTCTCATAATAATTTTCTTAAGTTGAATTTTAAAATTAATATAAGTGTACCAACCTGAAGTTGTGATTCTGTCCAAGTACTAAATTGCAGATTTTGTTACGGACCACAAAAAGTTGAATGATCAAAAAGGCTGATGTATCTTCTCTCATAATTCACAAACACACAAATGTGTTGATAAATGAACTGTCTTTGTCACAAGTAAAGTCCAAAACCCGTCTCCATCGTACAAAGATATTTCACCTTGTTGTCACCACACACTCACTGCAAATGGTCACACAGGCAGGCACTGCAACTGGCTATGGATGTTTCCACACAAAAGCTTTGAGATATTTTTGTATACCTGAATTTTGAAGAATCGAAAATCACAAAGAAATATTTATGTGTATTGCTTTGAATGACTTACAAGTACTACAAGAGATTTTAGAGATCCTAATTACAATTAATGTAATATATGATCACAATCATATCTCAATCACAATCATATCCATTAACCTTGATTAGATCTTTGTTTAACTTGTTGCACAAGTTGCGGAGTTGAATCCGTAATACCCTCCCTCAAGTTGGAGCATGCCACTTGCAAATGCCCAACTTAAACTTGATCATGTCCTCATCTTCACATCTCCGTTTCGGTATTCATCAAGGTGTTATACTCCACCGTTGAGTCTCTCGATTTTTCTTGTCGTAATCTGGTTCGTCGTTGTCACAACACAAGAATTGTGTGTGACACAAGGATTCCTTTAAATCCTTCAAGTTGTGTTCTTGTTTGTCGGGTTTGTCGGGTTCGTCGGGTTTGTCTGATTCGTCGGGTTTGTCGGGTTTGTCGGATTCGTCGGGTCGCAGCATTGTGGTTGTCGAGATTCGTGGCGCCTTCAGCCATTGTCGTCATCTTCATCACCATCGTCTTTAACGATCGTCATAATCGATCCACAAGGATCGACCTGCTCTGATACCATGAAGAATCGAAAATCACAAGGAAATATTTATGTGTATTGTTTTGAATGACTTACAAGTCTTTTATAGACTACAAGAGATCTTAGAGATCCTAATTACAATTAATGTAATATATGATTACAGTCATATCTCAATCACAATCATATCCATTAACCTTGACTAGATCTTTAACTTGTTGCACAAGTTGCGAAGTTGAATCCGTAATAAATTTGAATATGATTATTCATTTCTACAAACATAATCACATCTTCTTCTTTTCTTTGGACAAAACAAATATAATCAAATCTTTTTTTTTTTTTTGGCGAACCAAACATAATTAAATCTATGATTCTTAATCTCCATGTATATACTGCACGTATCTTTTGGTTTTGGCACCACTCCACTTCATATTAGATATTAATTACAAAGAACATAGGGCAATCCGATAAATTCAGTCAAAATCATTTTTTTGAAACTGTAACATGCTTACATGCAATCAATAGTATATATTTCTTCTTTTCATACATCAAATCAAAGACTAAAAATCAGAATTGAAATAGATTATTGTCTGATAATATTTCTTACCTTATATAACAATGTTTCACGGGATTTATGCTTAATTCTTTACTAAATATGGGTTGATTTAAGAAAAGTATTTTCATTCAATCAGAACCGTGAAGAAAGGAGACCGTTACTTTCCATTGATGCAAAAAAAAAATATATATATATATATCATAAATAATAATGTGATCCCAATAATAATCTATATATAATAGCAAACCCACTTTTTTGTGTCAACTTTTAATCTAATCGATGAGATTAGTTCTATTTTTAATCCAACGGTTTAAAATTATTAATCGTGTCTTCCGTCGCACCTCCATCTTTCAAAAATCACACCTCTTAATCTTGCATCTCTTTGTTGTACCTTCTGGTTTCAAAATCACATCCATTAATTTTTACACCTTTTTATTTAACACCTCTATATATTACACCTCTTTGTTGTACCACCATGTTTCATATCTATTAACTTTTACACATTTACAATATAATAGCAAACACATTTTTTTTTTGTCAACTTTTAATCCAACGGATGAGATTAGTTCCACTTTTAATCCAATGGTTTAAAATTATTAATCGTGTCTTTCCGTCGCACCCCATCTTTCAAAAATCACACCTCTTGATTTTTGCATTTCTTTGTTGTATCTTCTGGTTTCAAAAATCACATCCATTAATTTTTACACTTATTTAACACCTTTATACATTACACCTCTTTGTTGTACCTCCATGTTTCACATCTATTAATTTTTACACCTTTACACTTCACACCTCTATGTCTTACACCTTTTTATTTATTATATACTTTTAATCCAACGGATGAGATTAGTTCCACTTTTAATCCTACGGTTTAAAATTATTAATCATGTCTTTCCGTCGCACCCCCATCTTTCAAAAATCACACTTCTTAATTTTTGCATCTCTTTGTTGTACCTTCTGGTTTCGAAAATCACATCCATTAATTTTTACACTTTTTTATTTAACACATCTATGTATTACACCTCTTTGTTGTACCTCCATGTTTCACATCTACTAATTTTTACACTTTTACATTTCACACCTCTATGTCTTACCCCTCTTTATTTATTATATATAAACTTTTCTTGACTACATAAATAACTTTCGAAAAATTGTTTTCTGAGTACTAAATAAAACTAAAGAATTGTTATATTGAAATGTTTTTTAACTAACAAACATCAATATCTAATTCAAGGTAATTTATATATTTTTACTGCAAATGACCTGTTAATGTTTCTTATATATGAGTGTACGTGGCTTTTTAATATTTTCGCTGCCGACCCGTTAGTGTTTCTTCGGTTAGATTATTTTTATTGTTAGTCGACACTACTAAGTTCATATATTAATCTTAGTTTTGTAAACTTGTAGTCTCTTATTAAATTTTAACCTTTTCCGTTTTTCCTGTTAAGCATGCCATATTTTTTGCATGGCTAATGTTTTTAATTCTCAGTGTGCAGCTTCTAAATGCTCAATTAAATCATCAAACGCAACGGATGATGTTGTTTTTTTTGACATTGCTTGTGTTATGTTCGATTATAAGTTTTCTTCGGTTAGATTATTAGTATATATAGATACGGTGAAACAATATATGATCGTATGTGGCTTTTTAATTTGTTAAGTTGGGAAAGAGTATAAATTCAAGCATATAAAGTTTGTTTATTGCAGGATAGTACTCCCAGAAGGTCAAAAATATAATAACGTCTTCTTCGCCCATAGTACGATCCGAGTTGTGGTCACTCAGCGACAGTAACTGGAAAAACCAAAACCAAAATACGAGAGGCATGATGATATGCAGTGATGCTAGTGCTACGGATAGGCCAAATTTTTTTAACAAACATGGTATAATTTTATATAAGTTCTATTATTGACTTATTTAACTTGTTTAATTTTTTAACTAATATGGTATAAATATAAATATATATATATATATATATATATATATATTTGTTACGTAGGATGTCCATTAGATATAAATGATCTAGGTTAGTTTCCATTTTTTGTAAATAAAGTTTTTTTAAATTTTAGTTGAATTTTAGTAAATCACCAATAAACTTTGCAACAAACGCACCTTGAAATAACACACATGTTATAAAATGTAAGTGCTATCTTGAGTAAATAATCTAACAACAACATAAATATAAACAGAGCACTTAAAATGAACCAAACTTTTCGTTAATCTATAATCTAATATATGAGAACAAATGGAGGAGGAAACAAAACAAATTTTTCGGAATGGACACTAATAAGTTCAAAAAATACCTTGATATAGAGATTGATGCAGATTAATTTAGAAACACTCCAATATAATAGCAAACCTATTTTTTAAGAGTCTGCTGACATCATAGCAAAATTTAACGATTTAGATAAAACTAAAGTTGATCTTACGGTTGAAAAAAGTTATGTCTTCTCACCCTTTCGCAGCCAAGGATTGCGTCCACACGTTCACACTGCTTTATTCAAGCATCACACTGCTTCGCTTTCTCATATATTGTGAACTGCTTCGTTCAAGCATCACACTCCTTCCTTCTCTCATATATGGTTAACAAACTCTATTTATTCTTTTTAAAAACTTCATTTTGCATTTAACCGTCATCTGAATGTTTTATCGTTCCTGCTATTGTAGTTGTGATTTCTCCTTTATTGTTCCTGCTATCCGAAGTGTTCTTTAGTTTGCAGGTAATTTGTTCAATTTCACGGTTCTCCTCTTTGAGTTTTTAGTTTTGTTCGATAATTGAGTTTCAGAGTCGTAACGTTTAAGTCGTGATGTTTTGGTTTGTGTCGTTTCATGTAAGAGTCACAAGTACAAAGAGACACAACTCATTATGATGTAGTGTATGATTGTTTTCTATATAAGTCAGTGTTGTCGTTGATGTAAATAACAAGTTTCAGTTAATTCTTGTCTTCTCTAGAAGATAAGAGACAAACGTTTCTTATTCTGTTACAAAATTTAGTTGAATCATTGATCTGAAGACCTCTCGGTGTTCTTATTTTTCGGTTTTGTGGGAAAAAATCAATGATTTAGATTATAAATATTTTAAAGTGTTGATCTTTTTCTCCTTGTGATGTTGTTCTTGTAACACTTTCTGGTAGTTTCTTCACCCGGGATTGGATTTGATTTTACATGTAATGTAATTTTTTACTTGTTTTGTTTGTCTCCCAATTTCCAGTGAATAAGCTTTTGACAGGAACATGCAAAGTCGGGGGAAAATCTTAGAGGGGTTTCTTGTGTGTTTTGCAGTAATGTAACAAGCCATTCCCACGGCTACAACCTCTCGTGGAGGAACTGCAACATAGACTGGTGATTATGTTGTATTTCACGGTGAAGGGATGTTGAGAAGAGATTATCTTTGGACAGTGAAACCGGAGATCCAGCAAACTCTAATCCGCATTATGCAAATCCGTTGGCTTTGTCTTCTGAAGGAGGAAGTAGTAAGGAAGGGGATGGGATCTAAGTTTCATGTTGATCATGAGATTAACTCCAGAACCTTTGGAGAGGGGAACTATGGAACCTTTAAGTAGATGCTGTTGTGAATTCGACAAATGAGGGAACGTGTGTTCATGATATTAGCATATCAGAAAACGATGACGGTATGTTAGTTGATGGTTTAGCTTAGTACTAATATTCAATCTTATAATTTAAAGGCTGATTAGAGAGAAGGATTAGTGGAAGAAGTTGGTAGAAAAGCCTGAATCTGCGACCAACGAAGAAAAAAAAAAAGGTTGTCGATTAGTGACGAAGATAAGTGAATTCTAGAGTTGATGGGCAACCAACTCTAAACTCGAGGCATCACTAAAACATAAGTTACAAACGAAGTTGATAAGTAATAGAGAGAATACGTAGGCGATTCCAATTTTAAATGATCTCCCTTAAAAAAAAAAATACCCTCAAAACGTAAAAAAGAAAACGATCGTAGACAAACTAAATTCATCGTGCGTGTTATCTTGTTTTGGTACACGACATATTGAAAATTTTTGACGCTTATATTAACAAAACTAAATTTCTATTTTTTGATACACAAATTTTTTTAACTATCATTGTAAACCTTTTGTTCCTTAAAAGTACTAAGCTATTATGTTTTCTCTCCCAAACTTTAATTGAGGTAGTATAAGAGATTAAGCATATATGTTGATATTTTTGTTGTCCGTGTTATGTGTTGTGTTGCCGTCGACTAATAAGTAGGAGAATCTAGATTGTTTTCTGGAAGGGGCATTCGAACAGAGATGAAGGAAGTTGTAATATTCAGATTTTGCTGAATACATATGTGACGCAGAGTGAAACCTGTGAGGAGAGGTTGGGGAACTGCTGACAAATTATTCAATGGTGGTGCAAGCCTCGATGATGGGAGAGTATTAAAGCCAATGTTTAGCGGCAAAGGGATGTGAGAAAAAAAAAAGAATGTATCTATTGAAAAAGTGGAAGTAGGTATTATCTTAATCATCAGATTATTTGAAATTTATACTGATATATTAGTCACGCAAGAGAAGAAAATTATATGGGCAAAAAATACATGTTTAGAGGTGAACTTAGGGATTTTAGTTCTGTACCTTTTTCTTCGTTTGTTTTCCTTTAATTTTTTTTTCATACACCCACGCCGTCGAGCTATGAGATGTTTACTCTTCAGTCTTCACATCCGACATTTTTCTCAATGTTCTCATAATAAAATAATTAAAACCTTTTGGTATGAATAACATACCAAATTGAATAAAGTGAATGTAATCACCAATAAAAAGAAAACCAAAATTATCAAATCAAACTGAAAACATAAAAAAAACCATTGAAAACACTAAAACACTAAGTTTTTTTTTTTTTTTTTTTGTAACAAGCACACACTAAGTTAAAGTAGAGTAGAGTTACTATTAGAGAATCAAGTGTTACAAAAGAAGAAAAAAAAGAGTTTTATAAGTTCAAGGAATCAATGTTAATTATTTAAAGTTTTTACTTTCCCATACGGAAAAGTATTCGATTGTATATTATGGAAGATCTACATGTGCGGTTTTTTATTTGTCCAGCTATACTCTAAATCTAAAATATGATTTACCAATGTTAATTATTTAAAGTTCTCACTTCCCCGCACGGGCCGACTTTCTAGTTATATTAAAACCAATTAAATTAAAATAAAAATGAAGAACAAAAATTCGCTGACCCTTCGTTTCTTATCTCTGACGTGGCCATCACTCTCCAGATATTTTCTACTTTGTGCTAATTTAAATACTCACCAACCCTCACTTCATTACTTCACCATCCTCGTCACTGCACCCTAAAACCAAAAGCTCGCTCACAGCAACAACAACAAAAAACATGGCAGCCATGGCTTCAACTCTCTCTCTTTCTTCAACCAAGCCACAGAGGCTTTTCGATTCCTCTTTCCATGGTTCATCCATCTCCGCAGCACCTATCTCCATCGGTCTTAAACCACGATCTGTCTCTGTCTCCGTTCGCGCCAGCACCGCTGGTTACGATTTGAACGCTTTCACTTTCGACCCGATCAAGGAGTCTATCGTGTCTCGTGAGATGACGAGGAGGTACATGACTGATATGATTACTTACGCTGAGACTGACGTCGTCGTCGTTGGTGCTGGATCTGCTGGTTTGTCTTGTGCTTATGAGATCAGTAAGAACCCTAATGTTCAGGTTGCTATCATTGAGCAATCTGTTAGTCCTGGTGGTGGTGCTTGGCTCGGTGGTCAGCTTTTCTCCGCCATGGTAAGATCTTTTTTTTTTATTTGCATGTCAGATCTTATTCTGTTTTAGTTGAGAATTAGGTTTAGATTGATCTTAATTTAGGGTTAGGGTTTTTATCTTCTGGGATTTGATTGTGTATTTTATGGTAGATTGTTCGCAAACCAGCTCACTTGTTCCTGGACGAGATTGGTGTTGCTTACGATGAGCAAGACAACTACGTTGTAGTTAAGCACGCTGCTCTGTTCACATCTACCATCATGAGCAAGCTTTTGGCTCGTCCTAACGTGAAGCTCTTCAACGCCGTGGCTGCTGAGGATCTGATCGTGAAAGGAAACCGAGTTGGTGGTGTGGTCACTAACTGGGCTCTTGTAGCTCAGAACCACGACTCCCAGTCTTGCATGGACCCGAACGTCATGGAGGCCAAGATTGTGGTTAGCTCGTGTGGACATGATGGTCCTTTTGGAGCCACTGGTGTCAAGAGGTTGAGGAGCATTGGGATGATTGATCATGTTCCTGGGATGAAGGCTTTGGACATGAACACTGCTGAAGACGCTATTGTGAGATTGACCAGAGAGGTTGTTCCTGGTATGATTGTTACCGGTATGGAAGTTGCTGAGATCGATGGCTCACCAAGAATGGTGAGTTGTTTTTCAAAATCCTGGACCAATCTATTTATTCGATAGCCATTTAAAATCATGTCCTGAGTCATTTAATATCATGTCCTGAGTGAATCTGTTATGATGTATAGGGACCAACCTTTGGTGCTATGATGATCTCGGGACAAAAGGCTGGACAGCTTGCTCTTAAAGCTTTGGGACTACCAAATGCTATTGATGGAACTCTCGTCGGAAACCTAAGCCCAGAGTTGGTCTTAGCTGCAGCCGATTCAGCCGAAACCGTAGATGCGTAAGACGAAAGGGTTCTTTTTTTAACTTCAGAAAATTTCCCTTGATCCTTCGTATGTTTGAAGGAGTGCAATAAAGGAGTTTAGGTGTTTAAGCTGTGACTATTTATGTCTTGAACTTTCTCTGGTGTCTTTGTTTCCTCTTCTCAATGAGATGTGTTTCTTCTATGTAAAATATCTTATCCGCTCATTCGTAATGCGTATGTTGTCGTTCTTCTCCTTCTTACAAGCAGCTTTGTAGTTGTCGTTGGCATGTTCTGTTTTGTAGCTAGTCAAGATATGTCTGAAATGTTAGGTTTCAAATCTTTAGATTATTTAGAATGACTTCTCTAATAGCAGGACATATGATTCATCTTTTGAGGGCTAAATCTATGTGGTAGTTATGTATAGATAGAGCTGTCTAATGTCTCTCTAGTTTCTCTGCTGATAAGTGAATAAAGAGTTTAAAGAGTTTATACTTTTAGATGTTCAGAGAACAAAGTAAAACCGTAAAATAGGAGAAAAAAGAGAAGTTTACAATTCTTTTATGAACATATTCATATGTCTGACCTGTAATTCAAATACTCCATCCTTATTTACATATATAATCCGGCTTATACAAGTGGAACAATGAGTTTAGAAAGGAGTCGATGATATTTTTTTTTTTTTTGTGGAAACAAAAGATTACAACATGGATTTGTATGAACAGTTTTTACAACGAGTAAGTTGTTGTGTAAGTTAAGGTCCATGGTTTCTTTTCCTCAGAATGCTTGCCACCCAATGAACCGTTAAATCTCTGACCAGTCACTTTTTGTCGCCGGATTTCGTGAGTTACCTCAAATATGTATAACAACAACATACAAAAACGCTACTACTCACAAATCTTCTCCAGTGCTATTTCTTTGCCTGCTGCGATTACAAAAACAGAACAATCAGAAAGACTTAGAAGATAGCTGAAGAAGGATCCTAAGAGTTTCTCATTAGAAGCAAACCTTTTTTAAATATTTCTTGTGAAGTTTCATTGCACCAGTACAGGCTTTCTTTGCATCCAAGTTCCCGGTTATGTCGTTTAAGATCTGTGCAAAACACAAGGATCGATGAGGAAGTTTATTCATTGGAAATGAGATACAAACCGGTGATATCTCTCTGCATTATTACCTTTACAACATCATCGAGTCCTCGAGCTTCTGTCATAAGCTTAGAACTCTTGTCTTTTAAAACACTAGCCACTAAGAAAACCGAAATAGGCAAAGGACCTTCTGCGCTTTTCCCTCCGTTCTTCATGTTCTCTCTCTCGTACTTCCCGCATTGGTTTATCGACTTTGGTTTACCTTTGGAGGAACCTTCAATAGTTCTCTCTCCCTCGAACTGAGGCTCCTCATATAAAGAATACATTTCTGGATCATACTCTAATGCCCACATCATCTGCTCAATGAAATAAACCCCCCAAAGATGTATCAGTCTTTAGTAGTGTGTGGTCAAAGAACAATGTTCCTAAGTTTATAAAGAGAGAAAACAAAAAACGTTACCTCCCAAAGGTACAAGGAGTCACAAAAAGAGAATTCTCTTCGAAACTGAACCATGATCATTCGAATCGCAAAGAGATAGTCACCACCACCCAATTTCTCTGCATTTCAAGATCCATAATTTTATATCAAGATCTCTCTTGCTCAACGTTAAAAGTGAGGTTAGAAAAGCTTTAATAGATACCTAAGTGATGGTGAAGTTTGGGGTCAATAATCTGAGTGATTGAAGCCAAATGAGTGAGCTGTGCTTCGACTCCAACTGATCTCCCCGTGTCCCGAAAGTTTCCTCGCTTTCAAGTTCAAGAAAAGGAAGAAAAGACCTTTTAACATTATCTGACTAGTGAGTAAAGTCAAACATATATGAACACAAAACCATTGAAGTAGAGTGTACCAAACGGCGCATCAATCGTTCGAAACACCAAAAAGCATCAGCTTCATCTTCAAGAAGCATAATCATAGGGGAACAAAGATCACTCATACCTAGTCAGAAGAAACAGTAAATAGATCAACTTTTTTTCAGGGCTTGAATAAAGGATATATCATGTTCTTTCTCTGATTTTAACTGCCTACCTTGGCAATAACCAACGTCGTTATCTATCCAGGCGTAAAGAGCTAGAATATCCCAGAGCTTAGACAAATTCTCCTTCTTCTCATAGAATACCAAAGTCCTATCTGTGCGGTTTACATCAAGACCTGAAAAGAAGAGTTATACGCTAGTGAATTGAATGATATGCAGTATTGAATCATCACTCTCACAAGTACTTTCTATTTGTGACCAAAGCCAAGTGATCACAGACCTATCTGGTGAAGTGTTAGCAACCATTGAATAACTTTCTTGTCCAAAGGTCCGCGGCTTGCAAGCTCTTTGAAGAAATCAGCACCATTCGCACCTGAGATAATACTTAACAATCAGTGCTTAAAATTTCTAGTAAAAAAACTGATGATCTACTCTACTATTCCTTTAAGCAAAAAATTTTACCTAAATTTGTTTCTTGTAGTACAAGAGGATCGTTAATGGGTTCACCCTTGTTGGTAATTACAGGTGCGGTAATGAATCCTCCACTTCCGATCACGGGAAACATTTGTTTACATTCCTCCTTCCAAGAAGCATACTGCAATCTGAAAGGATATACAGATAATTTTAAATAGAAAGGATATAGCAGCCAAGATCTTGATAAAACTAATTTACAAGCTAAGTAGGATCTTGATAGAACTAATTTACTGTTTGTATCAGTGGGAAAATTCACCTTCTACGTTGTCTGATTTGCTCTCTTTCTTCAAATGTGCTCTTTGGATCATAACAACCAAGTAAGAATTCCCAGACTTCTCCCCTAATCGATGGATGGATTCCCTAGTCCAGTCAAGAATGCAAAACAACAGTATTGGAAATGATAAGAAAATGCAATCTGATACCGTATTTGAGCAAACCGTAGTACATAATAAGGACTAAATATCAGGAATATTACATACAGAACAAATATCAGGAAACAATGTCTTGAGACTTACCCCTCGTTGGATACGACTTAGAGTTTTACCAATATCAAGGAACCCTTCTGTTGTAAATGCAGCTTGCCATTTTCTAACACTCAGAGTTTTACCAGGCTGCACAAACATATTTTTAAACATAATGTAGTGTCAGCAAAACGAGACTCTGCCATTCTCTAAAACGTAAACATGTGATGCAACTAAGAAAAGAACAGTGCTAGTCTGCTAGATATGTGGAAACGTAAACAATCATTATCATCAGAAAACATTAAACATGAACTCTAAGCAAGTCATAGCATTATTGATGTACACAACCCTTTTTAACCATAACAAGTACAGCTCTCTTCTCTTGTTTTAATCACATCAGAACAATGTCAAACAAAATCACCAAATTCCAAAAGGAGGAATCTGCATTTCTCTCTAAACACAACCCATGAGAATATCAAATTCCAATGCTGAAAGTTCCAAAAACAGAGAATTCAACTCAACCCATTCATAATAAACCCAATGCTACAGTTTAGCTGAAAAGTTCATTGGATGCTATTCACAGGAGAAGAGAATGAAACAATCAGCAAAGGGGAATCGCAAAAAGCCAAATCTCATAGATAAAACAGAAAACGAATACAAATGCTGGACAAAGAAAAAGGAACATACTTTGATCTTGAATTTGGTATTGGGGACATCAGTGCACTCAGGACGAATCTGGTAATAAGAATCTGCTGGTTCTGCGAATGCTCCCCACATTTATGTCAAATTTTTCAATCTTTCAATAAAAATGCAAACTTTCCCGGGAAAATCAAACAAATAGGATAGAGAAAACAAACAAAAGAATGGGTTTTTTTTTCTACTACAAACAAGATTGGAGAAGATGAACAAAAGAAGCAAAAACTGGCACCCTCTCAAAAGATCAATTCTTTCTTTAAGTTCTTTATCGATTTTGGAGAAGAACGAAAAAAAAAAAAACCAAATAGAGAGATCTTAAGAAGAGGGTCCAGTTTTGGAATGGGATTAAAAAGAAAAGATCAACAAAGACAGAACTTTTCTTTTTTTTTTTGGTTTTGCAATTGTTTTTTTTACTACTAATCTAATCATCAACTAGGTTCGTTTCGTTTACATGTTTTAAAAAAATTGTGTGGTTTATGGAGAAAGCTATGATTTTTTTTTTTTTTTAATGGTGATTAATTAAGAGAGGTCAAACAAAGCTCGTTGATCTGTCTTTTTTAATTATCTCTATCTCCCACTTTTAGTAAACGAGTTTTCAAGAGAGAGATAGCGATGAGTTTGTTGACGTACGGTGGGGTGTTAAATGGCCCAAACCCATGACCGTTCTTAACGACATTGTATGAATGTTACTTTTGGTTCGGTTATAGCTTGGTTAAGTCTTCAAAACCCTAGAAAAGAAGGTTTAGAAAACTGAACTGTTCAGGTCACATAAACCACTCTCTTAGTTTTTTTCGTCGATTTGATTTGGTCCTTGTTTTTGATGTGTTCAACAAATGCTGACTTCGGCATTAGTCGTTAGAAAGGTTCACTCATCGTTTCAGCCAAACGACAAAATTAGATCCAAGGGCCAAGGCTATAAACTTTGGCCAAAAGAACTATTTTTATTTATGAACAATAATAATGGATCAAACTATATTATTGATGAGAAAGAAAAAAAAAACAGAAAACGAAACAATAAACATAGATTACATTATGTTTATTAGATAGAAAACAATAAAAAGTATCTTAGATAGACATAGTCGAATTGACGTATAGTCACCGATTATGAAGGATCATTATTTGTCTCTTCTAAAATACGCGTAAAACACAACGATGGCGAAGCCTATAAAGACTGCAAAACAGGCAAAGAAGGCTATAAACCCCAGTAGCCCCACGCCCTCCACCATTCTTCTCTATTATAATCTTTGTTTGTATTGAAAGCTGAATAAAAATAAGTATATTCAATCAAGAAGAAGAAAAGGTCTTATATAAGTTAAATTAGCTTCCAAAACAATTAATGAAAAAAACTTTGATGACAAAAAAAAATGGAAAACGTTGATACAATTAGCTAATTGAATCTAAAGAAATGGTAAATTATTGAGCGAGTAAAAGGATATTGACCTTTTAGGACCCAAAAAAAAACTGAGGTTTAAATGCTTATCTCAAACACGTATATTCAATATATAAGCGTATCCTAAACATGCCATGTTAGGTTTAAATGTTTTCCAAAATTCAGAATCGTATATTAAATAGAAAAAATTCGATATATAATAGAAAGCATGTCATATATATATACCATCATAATTGATAACGATTATTTATATGGCAGGCTAAAGAAAATAGAAAGCCGGTAAGGCGGTAATAGTTAGCAATCCAAAGATGAAAGATGAATATAAGGAAGACTGTTGCAATATCATAGCAATTAGTATTCTTACTAATAATTTCGAATCTAAACTCTAAACTAATGTTAACATCATACACAATTTCTTATTACCAAACGTTTGTGTGAAGCAACAATATTTCCTTGTTCCTCCCATAAGAAAAAACAAAAAAAAATTGTCTCTAACAATTCTCTTTAGAACAGATTCATACCTATGTATTTAGTTTGTATCTCGTACTTAGATTTCTCACGTTGTGGCTTTTAAAGCACTTCTGTATGTTTGTCAATGAGGGTCTCTCTCAAGTCTGTCAATGAGAAAGCCGTCTTAAAAATAAAGTAAAATTAAAAATATATATTCATTGAAAATGGCTAGATAAATAGATTTGTTTCTCAAATGAGAGAGCCTCTCTCTCATCAAAACATGATCATATGTTTTTTTTTGTTATTGATTCACAGTTTTTTTTTTTTTTTTTGACTTTTTTACATTGTTTAGATTTGAAATACTATTTTTGGTCATTTGAGAAAATATATTAAATTTGAAATATAGATAATATTTGATCTTAAATATTAATCAATTACTTCAGATATTATTTTTTATAAATAATAAAAGAAAATTATCTTATATATTAAGCTCCCCTATATAAATTTTTAATTATCTATTAATATTATTTTCATTGATATTACTTAAAGTTGATCTAAAATCTATATACTTATTTAAGCAACCCTTTAAACAAATAACCCTACTCCATGTAAAATATTACACAAAATGCCATTATATTTTAATAGAAAATATAATAACAGAATCTTAATATTCATTTATTGTAATCTGAAAATGATTATCCAAAAAAATAGTAATTATTAATTTATTAGATTACAAGAAATCATTAATAAAATAATTTTGAAATTATTTAATAAAATAATAATAAAATTATTACGAAATTATGTAATAAAATAATTAAACAGATTCTATTTATTGTTTCAGAAATCTTAGGAAACAATAACAAACTATTTAAAAAATTATAAAACTTAAATTTATTTATAAAACTAAGATTAAATATTTACATATCTAAATCATTTAATAATAACAAATATATATTAAAATTAGGATACAATATTGTTTATATTTTAAAAATATATCTATATACTTATTTAACCAGTTATGATGTGACATATTACAAAAATACTATTATATTTTAATTATTCTAATAACTAACAAAAGAAAAGTTTAGATTTATTTACAAAATAATAAAACTCTATTTATTGTTTCATAAATCTTAGAAAATAATAACAAACTATTTAATTGGCTAAAACTTAATTGTTTATACACAATATTCACTATATAAACAATACTAAGTGTATAATGTTGATAATATACATAACCTAATTGTAATTTTCACCTATAAAATTAATATACAACATGTTATACCAATAACTTCAATTTGTAAATTTGGTATATTAAGATCTCTAAATACGATCATCAATTTGTAATACCAAATCACGGGTCAATACATGTTTTGTTGGATTTTTTTTGGCTTTACCGAATGTATAATTCACGAATTTGATATTGCACCAAACCAAAATAGTAGTACCAACTACGGGTCGAAATTAGAGTATGACCTTAAGTAAATTAAATATATGATTTTATAAAATGTATAGAATTAATAAACTTTCTACAATTATTTTGTAACAAACAAATATAAATTTACATAAATATTTCCTCATGCTGGTAACATTATTCTACAAAATATTAACGTGTATTTATGATTTGGGTAATAAAACGGGTAATGAGACGGGTAATGAGATGCTCAAAAATTAAATTAATATCTGATACTCAATTATTATTCATGGATAATATAATTATTATACCCTTCACTCGACCCTAAAGCTGCGGGTACCTTTTTTGGGACAGATACAAACCGAAAAACGGGTCTAATACTGGTATCGGTAGTAGTTTCTAGGCCTACCTATTAGTAGTTTAATATGAATCAAAACTCACCATATAGTACTATATTATATAACATGTAAATGAATGATACAACATAAACATAATATTAATATCTGATACTCGATTATTATTCATAGATAATATAATTATTATACCCTTCACTCGATCCTAAAGCTGCGGGTACCTTTTTTGGGACAGATACAAACCGAAAAACGGGTCCAATATGGGTATCAGTAGTAGTTTCCAAGCCTATCTATTAGTAGTTTAATATGAATCAAAACTCACCATATAGTACTATACTAGGTTCGCACCCGCACGTACGTACGGAGTTATGTTTATAAACAAAATTAATTTTGTATATATAATCAAACTTATACTAATTGAGATTTTAGTTTGATATTTGGTTTGGTTTATTAATGTTTGAAAAATTAAAATAATAATCATTTCACCAGTATCTTAAAATTTGGAACAACATAACGGTTAGACTGGTAACAAACTAAATCCAATAAATGTTTGGTTAGATTCTATTAAATTTGTGAAGTATCAAATTGGATATATAACCGCTAACAGCGATGAAAACCCGTTTGAAACATATACAAATATTTAGGATGACCGTAACTCTCTTTTCGTTTTGTCAAGTTCTATTATGTCTTATACCAGTTCTCAAATTTTAGTTGCATAATAGAAAGCATTCCCAATATGGGACATTCCGGATATGGGAAAAAATTGTATTTCCGATTGAAAACGGGAGGGGACCGGACGAAAACATAAATTGTTGAACTCCCGTATGAAATAAACATAAATATAATTCATAGTATATCTATATATCATATGTTTTAATAAAAATATTACTAAATTAATTGACTTCTTTATTCTTACTATTTTATATATGTTTCACCTATAGATTATGTTTTTTAAAATACTTTTAACTGTTATAGAACATATTTTATGTATTTTTTTTTTTTGAACTTATACAGTTCAATTGAAAATAGTAAGATTTATTTGAAAAAATTAAATGTATTTTAATATTTAGTAGAACATGTCAAGAATTAAAATTATTTATTTAGTATGTGTAAACATGTTTATATAGTATAACTTCATTAACCCAAAATTTTGTCATTTTAGTTTATGAATATTTGGGTGTTTGAGTGCTAAATCAGTACTTTAAGATTTGGATTAGAATTTTTTATACTATGAGTCATCGTTACCTTGAATATTTCATTAGAGATTCAAGGTAACCATGACTTAAAAGTCTATAAAAATTTAAAAAGTTTTGAGATTAACACTCAAACACTCAAATTTGAAGGAAAAATTTAATAAACTTTTTAAAGATAACATGATTTAAAAACAAATTTTAAGGTGCTCATGTTATAAAATTTTACTGCCATGTGTGTGTTTTTTTTTTCTTTTCCATATACATCCCAAATTATAGTGTCATTTTAATAAAGACTGTTAACATCATATATTTGAAAAAATAAGAACATAATATAATTGAATACATACAACTGATTACAATATAGTCATGGAAAATTAATTGTACTTTTGTAGATTATGTATACATTACAATACAGCTGTATTTGCTGGTTTCAAAAGTTAATTAATGTTAATGCAAAGCTCAACTACATACTCTAATAAGAATTTCTTACAGAAGTTTTTTAAATAAATCTATATAAAAACTGAAGAAAACAAACACTAATATGCGGGTTCATATAAAAAATGTGGATTTCTTTTAAGCAATCAAATGTAATTTTATTGTTTTGCAGATGCTATGTCAATTGGATGAACACCCGTTCATACCACAATCTTCCCTTATATACAATCTCTAGGTAGAAAAATGTATGCTTTAAAAAAATATCTTGATTTATAAATGCTTATATACACGACAGAAAATTATAAATTTAAAAATCATAAGAATCATAAATCATAAACTGGACATAGAACATACAGTATTGACGAACTAAAAAAAGAATATAGTAGATGTTAGCAAGAGGTATATTATGCATACTCAATATAGAGGCACTTTTTTATTTTATTTTTGCAGAAACAAATAGATACAAAAATAGTGCTAGAGTGGTGTATAATTGTATATGTTCCCTGAATTTTACGAATTTGGTAAATAATTACTGATTTTATTTCAAGATTTCTTAAAATAAATCATCTATATAAATTTAAATTAAGTTATTTTCATAAATACTATTCGAAATTAATTAAATTCATTTGTTATGGAAATCTTGTTAAATAATAAGTTACATATTTGGTATGTTATTAATTGCGGAAAACTCTTATTATTTTATCAAATTTTAATAACTATATAAATTCAAGAAATTATTAATAGAAATAATTTCGTTTTTATTCTAATATTTTAAATTTCATTTTGTAATCTTGTTGGCTTTAATTTTATTTAGAAAACTATACATGTTTAATATTTAATTTAGAAAAATATTTGGAAAACTTAATATATTCGAAATTAATTATTTATGTTTTATGCCCATAACAAAAAATAGATACCAAATCTATAACAAATTATAAAAAAATTTAATTATTTATTTCTTTAATAGTTGTTACCATTGTTTTAGGAAAGTTTAATTTTTTTTTATTATGTAGACAAATGGGTCTGTTTGACAACATGAATATATGATATATTTTCTTTCTTTTTTTATCTCTAAATGTACTTCCCAATTAATAGTATAGATTATATAACATGTAAATGAATGATACAACATAAACATAATATTAACAAATAACAAAATATAGAAAGAAATTACATTATCTAGTTATTTGTATTTGAGAAACGGTGGGGTGTGTAAAAGCCAAACCCATGACCATTCCTAACGACTTCTCATCTCTATAATTACGAAATTTTTGGTTTAATTATACCAAAATCGATTTTGGTTTGGTTAATTGGTTTATATTCAATATATCTTCTGTTTATATATTTCGATTTGGTTTATTTATTTATTTATTTATTTTTATAAAGGAAATTAGGTTTAGAAAACTTTCGAAGAAACTAATCAGGTCACATATATGTAAACCACATCCTAGATTTTTCGTCGAGTTAAGTTGTTAGTTGTTTTGTTTCAATAACTCTGACATTAATTAGTAGCTAGAGAGAGGTTTAAGTCACGTTCATCGTTTCAGCCAAACGACAAAATTAGATCCAAGGCTCTATAAACTTTGGCCAAAAGAACTTTTTATATATATATGAACAAAAACAATGGAACAACAGACTAATATTGATGAGCAGAAAAAAAAAAACTACATAGACAAAAGTATGTTTCTAGAAAACAGATTATGAAGGATTATCGTCTTTGGTGGTACAATATATGTAAAACACATAGATGAAGATACATAAATAGAATGCAAAAACTGCAAAAAAACCTATAAGCACCACTGGCGCCCAGCCCTCCATTCTCCCTTATCCCTTCTCTTTTTATTTCTGTGTTTTGGTTTTCCGTATTGAAAGCCGAAGAAAGTTTTACAGATTCTATCAAAAAGAAGAGGTTTATATTAATAATTAGCTTCGATATTAGTGATGACCAAAAAATGGAAAACTTAGATACGACTAGTGAATGATAAATCTTCCTTTTCTTTTTTTTTTTGGGCAAACGAATGATATATCTTCCTATTATAGCTCTTGTATCTAAAGAAACGATAAATTATGATGTCAAAAAAAAAAAAAAAGTTAACTATACTTTAACATTGATACCCAAAGAAAAGAAAATGTAAATTATAGAGCGAGTAAGGAGATTGAACTTTTAGGGGGGAAAAGTAAATATGATTACCTTTCGAAAACAATATAGAAACTATATATGCATATCTTAAACATGCCACGTTAGGATTAAATGCTTTTCAAATTGAAAATCTTATATTACATATACAAAATTTGAAATGCAGTTTATAGTAGAAACTAGAAAGTATGTCATATGCCCCTATATTTTTAGTGAATCATAATCACCATTCTCTTTAGAAAAAAATTTCAGACCCATGTATTTGTTTGTATCTCGTTTTTAGTTTTCTCACGTTGTGGCTTTTATTCTGGTGTGGAGAATAAAATCTATAACAACATGCATGGTCATCTTGTGACCTATGGCGGTTAGGTAAGTACTACCACATTTGTCAAGAATGTGGTAAATAGACAACTGATCTTTGATGCATAGCCAGCGAGACAACATAAAAAAAAAAAAACATTTTTGAGACTTTTCTTAATGATTGTGTGAAGAATTATAACTCATAATCCAAATATATATATTCCAGTGAAAATACGAATGCCCCCGTACAACTCACTTGCCATATGTAATTGGTTACACAAGCATATCTCAACAGTTACATTACATATATGACTGCAAATATCTACCAAATATTTATATTCTAAAAGGAAAAAAATTATTGGAAACCAAAAGAATGAATAAGGATCATTATATATAATGTCAACCAAGATAGTTGGTGACCATCGACAAAGGAACTAAACACAGTCCTTTTTTCTCCAAGGCTACTGATAATCCACCTTGGTTTTGCAACGCATTCTCTCTTTTCTCCTATTGAAAATTATCGTATGGTATATTATTTTTAGATATCGAAAATAATTCGTATAACATATATGCTTGATCAACTCTACCGTTAGCGATATAAAGTTAAAAATATTGTTAGTGTACATGTTTCTTACATTAATTGTGTCATCACCAACGATGCAACCCCCGTGTCTAGTTTTGTTGTCCAATAGGTGGTTCATCATGCTATAGACCTACAAAAGGAAGAAATAAAATCACAAACTGTTAATTATTAATAGCCTAAATTAGTTAGGTACATTTGACTTCTTAAAGTTGATTATTATACACATTGATGTCAAATAGGAACTTAAGAAATGGAACAGATTGTTGCATCATGTTGTTGTTGTTTTTTAAAAAGTATAATTCAATTATGAGTCAAAACACAAAGTATTTAAAATTTGGTCGCCTCTCTTGGCAAAAAAAAGAAAAGAAAAAGAAAGTATTCCCTTATCATTGACGTCTAATTAACCTTATCAATCCAATGTCCCCATAATCAGAAAATGAATAGATAAGATATTATAATTATATATGTATCATGGATAATAAATAAACAGTCGATCGAGTGTTTTTTGCAAAACTAATAGGAGGGAAAGATTATCTAAATTCACGTTGTTAGAAAAATCATACAACGAAAATAAAAATTAATTCAAAAGTACGTAAATGAGTAATGCTATAACTAAATGTAGTTCTTAAACTTTCCATTAAAGTGTTGTGTTCTAAATTCTAATACGTAGTGTTTCCACGATTAAGTCAAGGTTTTTTTGTTTTTACCGCATAATTGTGAATAGTAAACTCGATCTTTCGTGTTGATCAACGCGGCGAAAACCACTAAATTATCACCATTTGGTTGTTAAAATCGTATTCATATATTCGTAGAGAGAATGAGATAGAGAGAGAGAGAGAGAGACTGACGTTAGGGCTATGAGAAGGAGAAGAGGCAGTGTCTTCAAGATCATGATGACGACCAAAAGGAATCTCTCTATTTCTTGTCCTCTTGATGTTCATGGAATAACTATTAGATCCTTCTTGCTTAGACACGTGGAGGGTCTTCTTAGTGGCCACGGACGACGCTGCGTCGGAGATGGAGGAAGAGCTGCAATCTCCGACGTGCGCTATGCTTGAAGAAGCCTCGAAGAAATCCTCAAAGTACATAGTCCAGCTGCTTTCCTCCGGAGTTTGGTCGCCTGAAAACGCCGTTGTTTCATGTTTGCTCATAGCAAAACCATTGTTTATTGAACTCTCCATGAAAAATTCGGAAGAGAAAACGAAAAAATAAAAAAGAAGAAGAGAGTTTTCTTTGTGTGGTTAGTTGGTTTGCAATTTGGTGGCAACAGATGAAACATGCGTGAGCGTGTATTATATACATAGCAGAGTTTTTGAGAAATATATGTTTTTAATAAGCTTAGTGAAGTATTTAATGAATTAATCAAATTATTATATATAATTGTTTTCTTACAAATTAATTTTATTTTGCTGTCAATGATGGGGAATGTTGGCTTGGAATCTTGGTTTGTGGGGTCGCTCTATCTGTTCTTTTCTCTACTTGGTTGTAATAAAAGTTTGTTTGAACTTTGAAGTGTTCAAACCAGTTTAATACTGTGATTCTACAAATTAAACACACAAATATGAATTTTTACATACATAGTTAATTATAAAATTCAAGCTTGAGTTATGAAAATTTATGAGTAGTATTGAATTATCAAAGTGTTGTAACATCAATAATCTAGAATAGTGTTTCGTATTCTTAACAAATGAAAATAGCCAAACTATAAAGAAAGAAAAATGATGTCGAAATTTTGTAATATCTTAATCAACGGCTATATATATATTTGTATATGTTTACACATATAAAAAGTGCTCATGAGTAAGGTTCCAAGTTTTTGGACATGTATTTTCCCTCGAACTACTCTATGATTACTTTATAATCTCTATCGAATAATCGTTTGGTGCATTATCCCCTAATTATAATATATAAGTATTATATATATAGATATAGATATATTAACGTATAGATATCTAAAACAAAAGCGAAGCCGGTACCCATATTATAAATAATGTTATGCATTCCAGTGTGACGACTGGAGGAAGATGTGTCACATTTTGCTCCATATAAATAATATGAAATGGAAAATGAGGAGCAGGTATAATTTCAATAATTAATCAATATACAATTTAGTTTTGACAAAAAAAAAATCAATATACAATTTAGTATTTACACATAAATTTTATAAAAAAGAAATTAAAAATTTATAGATGTTTTAAAAGGAGCACGAAAATGGATATTTCAAGTGCATCATATAAACCTAGCTTAAAATTTCGTATTAACACTTTTTATCTTTGTATGTGTGTGGAAGGAAAAAAAACATATGTATGTGGAAAGAAATTTAAAAACTGCTTTTCTCTGTTTTTTCTTTAAAATAATACTTTCAATTTGGGTTGCAGTAGTTTTAAATTTAAAATTGTACATTATATATTGTTTTATCAAAATTACTTCATTTTCCTGTATTTATCTGTAACAACTTGTTTAAATTAATGAATTTTTTGTGTTTTATATACTTTTATATAAAAAATATTTGATTTGTCAAAAATATATATATATATATATATATATGTATGATAGAAACAAAGTTCTTTGGTTGACTAATTTAATATCATTGCAAAAAAAATATGTATCAGGATTTGTGCTTTTATATAACATGTTCATAAATCGATAATGTTGTATATTGTTTAATTTCACAATAAATATAATATTTTTTCTGTTTGGCAGTAATTGTTGTATTGACACTTTTCATATCAGTTTATTAGACAAATTACAGGATTTTTTTTAATATATTACAATTTCTCTTAATAAATTATATATTGAAATTCAAATTGAGTATGATATTCTTTTGTAAATCTGAATGAAATTAAAAAATTTATATTAACTTTTACATTTAAAACCTAAAAAGAACATTTCTTAAAACAATGCTTTTTTCAGTGGGAAGGAATAAAAATAAAAGATATTAACTTACAACTGTAAATTGTATGACATCTAGTTTCGATCTTTCTTTATATATATACTAGGTAAACAACCCGCATGTAGTGCGGATAAATCAGTTCAAATAAAATTATTATTAGTAAAATTATTATTTGAGATTTAAGATTTGTTTGTATAAAAAAAAATATGCAGTTATTATTCACATTTGTGACTATAATGTGTAAAAATACATTTCACCCGTGAAAAAATTGAATGTAGAAAAGAATTTTAACATGGTGAAGAAATTTGTATGGACTTTATTTTAATAAAATATGAATAATTATTAATTTTAAAAAATAATTTGTTGTTTTTTAAAGAATAATAATATAGTTTCAAATTAAATGGCTACAAATAGTTTTCATTTATGTAATGAATTTTGATTTAAATCTATTGTGGCATAGATGTAATTAGTATAAAATGTGCTGATGTGCTTCGAACTCTCTGGCGACGACACATCAGCATTTTTTGAAGAATGTTTCTCTATTAATATATAGGGGATATGAATAATTATCAATTTTTAAAAATAATATTTTGTTTTTTAAAGAATAGTAATATAGTTTCAAATTAAATGGTTACAAATAGTTTTCATTTATGTAATGAATTTTGATTTAAAAATATAGTGGCATAGATGTAATTAGTATAATTACTGAGGGTTATTTGCTAAAATGTGCTTCGAGCTGTTTGGTGACGACACATCAGCATTTTTTCAAGAATGCTTCTCTATTAATATATAGGGGATATATATGAATAGAGTGGACTGAAACATCATTAGATTCCTATTTAAATTGTTCTCTTATTTATCCACTTGTTGGTCCATAAGAAGCGCCCACAATTGAATAATCAATTTACTAACTTCTGGAATATGAATAAATCAACGAGTAAATGCGCCGGTTTCACATTATCCACAAATAGATCTAATAATTAAACCTATACTACTAAACTATTTTTGTATGGTGATAGTAGAGACTCAATTCATTTTTTTCTAATAATAATATAGTATCAATACCTTGAGGCTTGAGGAGCATGGTTCATGATTTAAGAGAAGAATATCGAAGGCTGTCATGCTGATACTAAATTTAATTTTCGACACATTCGCTGTTACACTTCCAAACAAAACAAAAATTTTGGATTAAGAGGGAAAATATATGGATGTGATAGCATAAAATCAAACATTTATCGATGCATGTGAGAGCATATATGTGAATGTTGAATGAATGAAGTTACAAACCTAAACTATAAAGAAACATGGTGCAAATTGATTATAAGTCCTACTTTCACCCGACATTAGTTGACATCCTAATTGTCTTTTGTTTTTGTAATTTTTTTTTTTTTTTTTTTTTTTTGTCAATTTTCATTGTCTTTGTGGCCACTTTCTTTCCAATTAGTTTGTGTGCATGTGAACTCATGGGTTGCTTATAGTTGTAAATCTTATGTAGGTCTAGTTTTTTTCTGTAAATATATTTATGGTAAGTCATTGTAATAAAAGGAATTAATGTTTTTCTTACATATTTTAACATCAATTTACGCTTTCGTTCAAGCCTTCAAGGCTATCAATTTATATGTGAAATTTTGATTTGAATTACCGTAATATCTTGATTTGAATTATCCATAGATAAAGTTACGTCTTAAAAGGATTTGAATTACCGTAATACCTTGCATGTTGAAGCTCGAATTAAGTGTATTGATCTCGGAAAAAAAAATAACGAGAGTGAGAACAAATGAACAATGTCCACAAATTGAATTTTTTTTTTTTTTTTTTTACATAAGTTTATTCGGTAATTAATATAAAAAACCAACAAAAAATGATTTTAGAATTTGTCAACCTCTAATTTAGTAATCTATCGTCATTGACTTTGTAAAACTCTTTGACATACGTCAATAGAAGATCTTGCCAAGATTTTATTTCATTTAAATATACAACTATTCTATTATTGAGATGCCGAACTTAGGGATTAATTATATATATATGTGTCCTTTATTGCTTTAATTGTTATTTGGTCAGGTTATATATATTCTTTGTTTTACACGATTACTAACGTGAGAGTTGAAACCGGCCAAGACTGTTTTTTGTTTTGTTTTTTGTTTATTTTGATAAAAATCTAGAATAGAACTCGGTTAATTTTGAAGGTAGACGAGTTGGTTGGATATAATAAACGCGCCATGGTAATAAACACAGCTCGTCCAAAAACAATGCAAATGTTCCAAGCCGAAATAATTTGAGGGTGTTGGTTTTCTTTTCTTTAGCATCTATTTACATATAGGCTGAAGATTATAAATATACAAAAGGTGACATAACTAGTGGTTTGAAAGATACATCTAACAAATAAGCGAAGTCACAAAAATGTGTTTTCCTTTTTTGGTTGTCGAAAGCATTCTGAAAGTAAAACCATCGCTGGTTTGAAGTGCTTTCCAGTGACTATTAGTATTTAGCTTTGATATAATAATGGAACTATATAAATATATTTGAAATTAGTTATTGTTTTGTAACACATATATTGTGTATTAATATGATAATGTAACCAAATTTCAAAAACGAGTATACATTTAAATTCGAACGATGATACAAACCACACTAATGTAAACTATTACGATATATATCTTAGCACTATTGAAAGTGAATTAGCACTATACTTTCCGATGATTTATAAACTGCCGTACTATAGGTACATAACATATTAGACACACGAAATTTGGACAATCGTTTTTTGGATAATAGAGAAAATAAATTTGATGTTTTGTTTCTATTGCATGCGGAGATGGTTGTGTGAACTTGTTTAAATTTTTCTTTTTCTTATTTTAAGTTAGTCTGAAAGCATTTTAATTTTGGATTTTATTTCGTGGCTTTTATCAGTAATCTTTCTTTATTGGTAAAGTGTTCTATAGAAATGCCAATCGATTACCCACAGAGAAAAGTTCTTAGTACGGTTGCTTTGGTTTCTATACTATCTCCTATGTAAATTTTTATTTTTTTCTCTAAAATAAAATATTATATTTTTATAATTTATTACTCTATTTTTAACTCTAAAACAGAGTTAATATAAAAAATAGAAGTGATAATAGAGTTGTTAAAATAATTTTATCATTTTTTCTATTTTAATTATTCTATAATAAAATTTTTATTCTAAAATGGAACGGATCGGAGATGCTCTAAAATCTTTTCTATATGTTATCTTTTTAGGTCTTCTTCTCCTTCTCTGGACGTTTTTATGTATTCACTAGGTTTAATTTCGAAGAAATCTTGACCCTTCTAGAGGTTCTGTATAATTCAACTGTATTCTTTTTTTGTTTGGGACAAATTTCAACCGTATTCTATTAATGAATTAGGATAAAAAGAAAAGAAAAAAAAAAGGTAAGTAATATACTTACTTACTAGCTTTGCATAAAGTCTACGTGGCACTGGAGGGATTAGTGGGTTTCCAATTAAAGCTTTAAAATTAAATAAATTGCGATCAAAGGAATCTTTTGTTGAACTAAGGAATATTACTTTGTACTTTACACATAATCAAATAGGTCAATGGTTTTGTATATACATATACAATTAAAGTATATCATATGGTTACATAAACATACAGCTTTTAGCCTTTCAACATATCATATGGTTGTTAATCGTAAGTTAGCATTCGTACTTACAAAATTGCATCTCTTTTCTTGATGTATAACTGTGTAAGTATAATCATAGATTCATAGAGTAAATCTCATATGTGTGTTTTTCCCCATTCTAAATTTCTTCTGAGTTAGGCCAAATAAGGAGAAACTAAGTGAAATTGCAAATCGACACGTATAGCAATGTGCCGCCACGGGAAACTGAAATGCACATGCTATGACATTCGCATGTGTGAGCCACCAAAGATTCCGAAGTTGTTAAGCTAAACATGATCATGAGAGAACGGTTAAGGCCAATGATTAGGACTTAGATTGTTTAAGCCGTATCCAAAGAGAAAAATATTTTCTATTTTTCGTAATACTTTGTCTATTTTGTTTAATGTTAGACAATATTAAAATAAATATAACTATTTTAATATTTTTCTGGCACCCCAAATTCTCACTGCTAGGTGAAGCGATTCTTTCCGACAGGACACCAGATCTCTCATATACATGCATTGGATGCTCCAACCTATGGAATTGAGCGGAAGCTCATAAGTCAAAACTGCGCTTAAAACAGAACACAAGAGTTAGACTGGTAAAATTTAGGAAGTATAGTCTTGAAAATGAAATCAACATTTTGAATAACTAGAAAATTCTTTTTAATAAGATGTTCGAAATGATAAAACCATCACATCTGTGTTTCTCTAAAACTGGGGTGAAAGTGCAAGTTTGTGAGCTTATGAAAAAATTTGATTAGTTAAGTTATGTAATCAATTAATTAGCTGCAAAGTTTTTGTTTTCCTGAGTATTGATGCAAAATAAGTTTGCAGATAATGAGTTTTGCGAGTGCTATAACTATTAAGAATAGCACTAATTAAGATAATCAAATTGTATTAGATTCTGAAATGATTGAAACACAATAACGATTTTGGTGGGGCTAATGGGCTTCGGCCGGGCAAAGTTATTATAACGTGTATCTACAATTTAGTAAAGTTCAGTTTCTGTCATGTACTAAAACACACACACCTACTCCTAGATGTACATATAACTTGGGGTGTTTGTCCATATGGGCCTTTGTGCAGCCAAAAGTTTCAAATTGGGCATTTTTTCCCGTGCTTATAGGATTAGGCTTTTCTGATGGGCGAAATGACAAGTATACCCTCCTTGTCGATGAGCGAGAGGCTGTACCTTCAAATGTGTTAATCATATCGTCTACCTCCATAAATGATGCGGGTGTAGCAGCGACATCAGCACTCTTGGCAAGTCATTTCTTGAGTTCATCGTGTACCTGTTCATAAATGTAGTAAGTTTTCGTAAAAAATAACAATTTGGTTTTCCCATCAAATCATGACCATATGCAATACGAGGAAGAAGGGATAAACTAAACCCTAAGGCCTAAAGGTATCTAGAACCCAAACCTAATCACATAGCAACCGTTCATATCAGATATACCACAAATAGAGCATAGCAACCGTTCAGTAAGAGGAGAAGATTAAAAATAAACCCTAAGGATTGTAAGAAAGGGAACCCAAGGGAGAAGAAATCTAAGGGAGGACCGGTTTGAGGAGAAGATTAAAAATAATCCCTAAGGATTGTAAAAAAGGGAACCCAAGGGAGACATGAGATATCATGGAGGCACAAGGGGTATAGTAAAACCTACGGGACAAAGGCAATGGGAACCCAAACTTAATGAGATAAGACAGGATAGTGCAGAGAGACCACATTAAGCATAGAAACACCAAACTGTTTAAGCATATTATCTACCATAAATAGACAAATCGCAAAACAAGCAAGAGAGACAACACATTGATAACACCTAGCCAACGAAGAGGCACAAAGGGTTTACTAAGCCCTAAGGGAGAAAGGCAATGGGAACCAAAACAAAATGAGATAAGACAGGATAGTGTAAAGAGACCACATTAAGCATAGAAACACCAAACTGTTTAAGACTTTTTAAGCAGTTTATCTACCATAAATGGACAAATCGCAAAACAAGCAAGAGAGACAGCACACTAATAACACCTAGCAGGGGAAAATGAAGACAGTGTGAAATAAAGCCTTAGGGCCAAAGAAACATTAAACAGAAAGACAATGAGGTATAGTTGAAAGCTTATACCTGATGACACATAAATACTATGTAAGCTACGAGAGGAAGACATGGGTTCCAACTGAACCTACTCAAGATGGATAAAACAACAACATATAAAATTGTAAGACAGAGTAATCTTGGAGACGCCTCTGAAGGAAGAAAAACATAAAGAAACTAAAGAAAAAAATTAAAATTGTACAAATATGGAATACAAACTTACCTGCAAGCGACAATGGGCGGAAATCGTCGAGTTGCAGGCGAAGTTTGCGATCTGAAAACTTGGAATAGGAGATCGGACTGAAGATCTGGAAAGCTGAAAAGGTAGATTGTGAGGAGCAAAATCAGATTGTGAACTTCAATTCCACTCACACATATTGTAAAGAACATGACTAACAATGCCTAAACCCATTAGATTCGTATATTTAGTACAGAAAAAATCACAACCCAGGCAAAGATGACATAAAAATAGAGCTCACATACCTCTCAAATTCTGGCGATTCTCAGATGGCTTCCTGCGATACAGAGAAGCGACGAAGATGGTGAAGCGCTGTTGAAAAATGTAAAAAAATTGGGATTTTTTTACCTTTGAATTAGAGAGACATGAAGTGTAAGTTTGCTAACTGATAACGAACCTGACAGTTTGAAACTCTACGTTTCTTCTACCCAATTAAAAAGGGGAAATTACATTTGAGAAAACTTAAAAACCCTAGAAAATTGAAACTTACTTCTCCAGAAACTTCTCTTTATTGACGTTTTTGAAGAGCTAATTCGTTTGGGGGATCATGGTTGTGTGTAGTTGGAAGGAGAAGATTATATCATATTCTCTTTTCTATGGCTGAGTCGACGAAGTTGTAAACCAGAGTTGTGTCGAGAGAAAGAGACGATCAATTGTGTGATGTGAGAAGGGGCAATACTGTCTTTTCGTCATCCAAAAAAGCCTAAATCTGTAATCACGGAAAGAAAGTCTGTATTGAACAATACCCATAAGAATAAATGCCGATCTCGTAATTAACTCCATATAACTTTTGAAGATGGTTGACACTTGAAACTTTTTTTTTTTTTTGGCAAAAGACACTTGAAACTACGGTGACCAATCCGATGGTTACAGTTTTCTACTCGTCATTGATCAGAGTTTTCAAAATTTCTAAACTCGTTTAATTCTTTTACATAAGTTGAGATTTAGTTTCAGTTCAAACTTCGTAAATCTTTTTAAATTTTATATTACACTTCTTTAAAAGATGGTTTCAATTCAATGAAGTTTGGTTGAACCAATGGATCTTACCATTACTATTCGTGTGAAATGTTTGGGGCTGAACCGCTGAAGCATGAAGGCACACTGACTCTTCTTCTTTGGTTCAAGTTTATGAGATACTTTCAAAGCAAAGTAACTTGAGATGCAAACTTTTGAGTTGATACGTACAACCACCATTGACCTTTTTTTTATTATATATTACGAAGCATCTTATTTTTTATTTTTTATTTTATTTTTATTTTTTTTGTTAGAAAAGCATCTTATTTCATGACTGAATTTTTTTTTTTTGCCAAAAAAAATATGATGTAAGCTGGAAGCATTTATATTAATTTACAAACAACAACAACAACAAAAAAATCATATGAAAATAATACATCATTCCAGGCGTCTCTAATTCTATGTGATTTTTTTTCTAGGGTAATCAAAAATGATTCCCAAAGTATGTCATCAATGCAAATTACATAATTATAACGCATAAAAAAATCATGGTATCTGTTCATAACACACATACGATTTTTAACACAACGTTATTTTGAGAAACAAAATCTCCAAAATTTGATTTTTAAGTATTCATATATATTTCAAATATGGTAACATTTTGTCATAACACATGAAAAGCAAAAAAAAATACCAGAACTGAAACTGTAACCATAAACTCCAAAATCTATTTAAAAGTAGAGTATCTTCTTTAACCATACGTGACAATTCCCTTTTTTTTTTTTTGGGTCAGTAATAACAATTTAAATAAATAAATCAAAATCGCATATATACTTCTAATAAGTTGTTAGAAGTATAAATTCACTTTCTCATAGTCTATAAACTAAAAACATAGCGAACAAACAAAGACCATCTAATTTTACTTTCTAAAGATCTCTGTTTCGTCTTTATTTGAATTGTTCTTCGTTTTTTTTAAAGATTCTAGGTCAAAACTTTTGATCCATTCTTCTCTCTCTCTCTCTCTCTGTGATCGAAAGGTTTTAACTTTTTTTAATTATTTTAATTCGACGAAAAACCTCTCCGGCGATGGTTTTATCGGCGAAGCAAACTTTCTCAACAAAGATCGGACTTTTCCGACGAAACCCTTCTTCACTACACCAAAGATCTCCTCTTTCTCTCTCCTTTCCATCGACGACGGAGCTTCCAAAACGCACCGTTTTATCCGTCTCGAAGCCGCTTCACCTCTCTTCTCTGAGAGCCAAGTCTCCCTTAGTGAGACCCTGTGAAGCTTACGAAGCTGACCGATCAGAGCCAACGCCTCCGATCGGTGGTGATGATGCTACGGCCGCGGCGGCGCTGGAAACGAAATCGGAGGCGGCTAAGCGTTTGAAGATCGGGATTTACTTTGCTACTTGGTGGGCTTTGAACGTTGTGTTCAATATCTACAACAAGAAGGTCTTGAACGCTTACCCTTACCCTTGGCTTACCTCGACGCTCTCTCTTGCCGCTGGTTCGTTGATGATGCTTATCTCTTGGGCTGTTGGGATCGTTGAGACTCCCAAGACTGATTTCGATTTCTGGAAAACTCTTTTACCGGTAAGTGGGTTGGTGGGGAAATTATTTGAAGTTTGGTGGGTTTGGTGAGTTTTTGCTTTCGGGGTAAAAAAAAAAAGGTTGAAACTTTAGGTTTGATTTCGATGTTTACGATGACGGGTATTTGAGCTTTAAGGTCAAATTGATGCAGATCTTGCAGGAATATTTGTTGTTGTTTTGTTGTTACCTGAGTGATATGCTTAGTTTTGTTTGCTTCCTGTAATAAAAACTACTGAGGGAGAGAGAGGAAAGTGATGTTTTTTTGGCTGTGTTTGTGTTGATAGGCTACTTAATTTTGTTGTTATAATTTCTGAATTTCATAGCTAAATTCTGAAATAATCTAGAGTCATAATTTAGCTTCTAGTATATAGTTTTAAAGTACTGAACTTTTTGATATTTTTGTTGTACTAAAAGTTTGTTTTTGTTTGGATTTGCCTAAAGGTTGCTGTGGCGCATACGATTGGTCATGTGGCTGCGACGGTGAGTATGTCAAAGGTTGCGGTTTCGTTCACTCACATCATCAAGAGTGGTGAACCTGCGTTTAGTGTGCTTGTCTCTAGGTTCATTTTGGGTGAAACCTTCCCGACTTCAGTGTACCTGTCTCTCATTCCAATCATTGGTGGTTGCGCTCTCTCTGCCCTTACTGAGCTCAACTTCAACATGATTGGTAACATATATCTCATGTTTTTTCTTCATCTTTTTTGTTACATATGTTCTATATTTTGATGTGTAATTGGGGCTGATCTATGAAATGGATTTGTTTGTTTAATTTTGGCTTTAAATTTGCGGCTTCTGCTTTTCAGGTTTTATGGGAGCTATGATTTCAAACTTGGCTTTCGTCTTCCGTAACATCTTCTCCAAGAAGGGAATGAAGGGAAAGTCTGTGAGCGGAATGAACTACTACGCCTGTCTCTCAATGTTGTCTCTACTGATCCTCACTCCCTTTGCGATTGCGGTTGAAGGACCTCAGATGTGGGTCGATGGTTGGCACAATGCGCTCGCTGCTGTCGGACCACAGTTTGTTTGGTAAGTTCCTTTTAAAATCTGTTACGAGAAGATAACTCTTTAAACTCTAAAGATACATTTTTTACGTGTTATTTGCATTCTTGTCTTGTTCCTTGTTGTGAAAGACCCACTTGTCAAGTTCTTGTCTTTAGCTCTTATTTTTATTTTGTTATCATCCCAAAGGATTATGTATCCTGGAGTCTTTTTTAGTGAGTGAATCCATCCCATTCGCTTATCCGATTTCATGTTTTCTTTAATCAAATTTGCAGGTGGGTGGCCGCGCAGAGTGTGTTCTATCACCTTTACAACCAAGTCTCTTACATGTCTTTAGACCAAATTTCTCCCTTGACATTCAGTGTTGGTAACACGATGAAACGTATCTCCGTCATTGTCTCCTCCATCATTATCTTCCGCACTCCAGTCCAGCCAGTTAACGCCCTTGGAGCTGCCATAGCTATCCTTGGAACCTTCTTGTATTCCCAGGTACAACACTCAACACACAAACCTTAAAATGACCAGAATACCCCTGTTATCATATGAAACTACATGATAAATAAGCGTTTCTTGGCTTTTCACTTCACACCCACATGATGAACCTCAGCCATATGATTAGACTCTTAAGTCACTTAACTATTACTTCCTCAGACATTATCAAGAAACCGTCTTAGTTTCTTGGTTTCAAGAATCAAGATTTTGATCGGCGTCCTAATATTTCTATATCTTCGTGCAGGCAAAACTCTGATTTGGAAGACATAAGGGTGTACGGGTGTGGTGTTGAGCTAGTGAATTCGGTTTAAACCGAGGGAAAGAGCTTAATGTAGATATCCTCAATAATGAGATAAGACACGAGAATGCTTTTAGAGTGTGTTAGGCAGTTTTTTAATTTGAGTTTTTCTTTTTTGAATTTGGGAGAAGTGAGAAGATTGCCTCTTTTGTAACTAAAGTGGGATATAGATATTGTCCCCTTGAGAATAAGACGACACCCTGAAACTCTCTTTTCAACTAAGAGAGAAAAATATCATTTAAAAAAAGAAATAGAGAATATATTATCTCCAGATTATTCTCGTTTTGCTGTCATTATGCATACATAAGGTTCCAGTTTAACGTTCATGAACTAGTTATGTCGGGAAAAACTGATGTCCCACAAGTTATATTTCTATACTAAAGAGTATTCTATTGACAAAAGAACCCCAAACAGACAACAGTAATCAGTAATGGATTTTATTACAAAAGTAACGTTGATGCTTGGAAATGGAACAGAGGCATTAGATTTAGTTCAGACTTGGAAAAGAGTCAGAGAGATGTCTATTGGGAGTTCAGAAGAGGCAGAGAGATGTTTGTGGTGAAGAATATACTAAAAAAATATTCTCTCTCTATCGTAATTTGCAATTATCTTGTTTTATTTTTATTTATTCATCAAAGTCACCACTTTTCTTTTTATTTTTTGCTTAAATCGTAAGGATCACAAGGGGAACATGACACAGTAGCAGATGCTATAGTATATGCGAATATATATGTCTTCCAACAATTGGACCTCTTTCATTCTTTTATTTCTAATGTAACATTGGGATGTAGTAGTTATTAACCGATTAAATTAGCTGCATTTGTCAGTCTCACAGAGGTCTTCTTGAAGGTAATGTATCATCAATGCATAACCATTGAGATTCGTATTTTCATGTCTGTTGTATCTGCCCAAAAGTAGGTTTTAGTTTTGATTATGAGAAATAAGAAAGCAAATTGAGGAACAAAACACTCGAGCTCTTTCAAAAATATGAAGTGTGTTTTTATTGATAATCATACATTTATTCAAATTCTGTTCTATTCGTTTATCATTTTCTATTTCCAATTTTTTTGTTGGAAACGTTCTTGACCAGAGATAAGCAAAGTACAAACAGATAGATTACAAGTACAAAAAGGATTTCATTGTCTGAAAACTAAAAAAACATAAGCAAAAGTGTTTCTCTTCAAACTTCAAGATATTTAGCCACTGTCTGAACATCTTTATCTCCTCTTCCACTGAAGTTCAAGACCACTCTCGTACCGTCTGCTAACGTGGGGCAGAGCTTCTCGAGGTAAGCTAATGCGTGTGAGGTCTCTAGTGCTGGAATTATTCCCTCTAACCGCGACACTCTCTTGAATGCTGCAAACCGCAAATCAAAGGGAACGCAAAAGGCAAAGTTACAAAACAAAGAACAGATTTTCGAATACAGAACTAAAGACTATGCATTGATACATACCTTCCAACGCTTCTTCGTCGGTTATGCTATAGTATTCAGCCCGTCCCATGTCTTTAAAAAAACTGTGCTCGGGTCCGACTCCAGGGTAGTCCAATCTGTAAGAAAAAATCAAACCATGTTCATGCAATCGTGGCTAACTAAGTAGACTATTAGATAATCTGCATTCAACCATATAAATAAGAAAGTTGCGATGGGCCTAAGATGCCCGCCATGGATAGGTCAACTTGCAGTTTGGCCAGGCCAAGTTCATTCAGTTGCCTTTATATTTGGCCAAATCAGAGCTGGCTCAGTATGGACCAAGCTAGGCTAGCTCATCACAACATCCCTACTTATGATGGCTAGTGGATCCGAATAGAGAATCTCACTTACCCTGCACTGATGGAGTGTGGTTCAATGATTTGTCCATCATCATCTTGCAGCAAGTAACTCATAGCCCCATGGAGGACACCAACATCTCCCTTTGTCAACGTAGCAGCATGTTTGCCACTGTCTAATCCGAATCCCGCTGCTTCCACACCGATCATCCGGACTTCTTTGTCGTTAACAAATTCATGGAAGAGTCCCATAGCGTTTGAACCACCGCCGACACAAGCCACCAAGACATCTGGCTTCCCGCCCCATTTCTCCAACGCTTGTCTCCTAGTTTCTTTACCGATCACAGCATGGAAGTCTCTGACCATCATCGGGTAAGGATGAGGACCAGCTACAGATCCCAATATGTAATGGGTAGTCTCCACATTGGTCACCCAATCTCTTATTGCTTCTGATGTAGCATCCTTCAATGTCGCTGTTCCAGAGTGAACTCCTCTCACCTGTAACACCAGAAACCCGAGAAAAAGGTTCAGAAACAATGTTTCTCGCATTAAAAAAAAACAGAGCTAATCAATGAGATAAGTCTTAAGCATCACCTCAGCACCAAGAAGTCGCATTCTGAACACATTGAGTGCTTGTCTCTCCATATCTTGAGCACCCATATAGATAATACACTCCAGACCAAAACGGGCACACACAGTAGCTGTAGCCACACCATGTTGACCAGCTCCTGTCTCAGCAATAATCCTCTTCTTCCCCAAACGCTTGGCGAGAAGAGCCTGAGCCACAGCATTGTTAATCTTATGAGCACCTGTATGGTTCAGGTCTTCTCTCTTCAAGTATATAAGCGGCCCTTCGCCATTTTCACGCCGGTAATGCTCAGTTAGCCTCTCCGCAAAATACAGAGGGCTTTCTCTACCCACATAGTCCTTCAAGATCCCTGCCAACTCTCTCTAACAAAGGATTCATTGACACAAAACACACATGAATCAGCCATTGAAACAAGATTCGTAATTATATCATTTTCGCACTGTTCCCTAAAATCTCTAACCATTTCATCTATAAACAGAACTCAAATCATTCAGGTGCCCTAGAATTTACATTTCACATCAACAAGATCCAAACTTTTTTTTTTATCAATCTGCAATGGTAAACGCAAAAGTGTATCAATTTGATTCCATACCTGGAAATCATCGTCAGTGGCGAGAGCATAAAAAGCTGATTCGAGCTCAGAGAGAGCGTGCATAAGGGTTTCAGGGACATACTTGCCACCGAACTTCCCAAACCGACCGAACGAATCGGGTCTTTGCCAGAGAGCGGGGTCAGATCCGGGGGCCATAAGAACAGCCGGGTCCTTGGCAATAGTGCAGGAGACGGAGAAAGATGGTGACTTGGAGCTGCGAGACGATGGCAGAGGCGTAAATTTGAGAGCTTTGAAGGGTGATGATCTCAAATGGGCGAGCTTGGAAGAGGAGGAAGAAGAAGACGAAGGAGGAGATGAAGAAACGGAGGCTCTGAAAGTAGCAGAGGCTGCCATTACTGAATCTCTCTGAGTCAAACAAATTTATATATTCTTCTTCCTTCTCCTTTGAGATACCTTTCAAAGTGTTTTGTTTGGGTGTTTTTATAGATTTCATTGATAGATTCTTTTTTTTTTTTTTTTCAAAAACAATTGGTCAAAATTTCTGACCACAAAAAAAAAAAAATCATATTAAACTAGTATTATTATTGTTGAGCAAATCAATTTGGTTATTTGTGGTCTTTTATGAAGCAAAAACATATACTTGACTTCACCATTGATTAAAATTATTCAAATCATTTGGATATATATTTTTTTGGTATCAACAAATGAAAAATATTTTAAATTTGGATATTCAAATATCTCTATTTCGTATTGAAGATATAAGTAGACACATATGCGTATTTATATATTATAGGATAAATAGACACTTATGAAATTTATAATTACAAAGTTAAGAAAATATAATAATTAATTAAACCCGGAAGACGGGATATGATTTTAGCCAAATAAGACTTTTACCAAAACGAAAAAGTTGGTATGACTCCGAAAATGAAAAGAGTATTTTAACACATGGTTTTGAAAGAAAGAAAAAACATATCCAAATGAGCCATCATCACCTACCCTTATTCATGAATCTTGAGTCAAGAATCTTGACTCTACCCTTGAAGCACTTTTTTTATTTTTAATTTCAGTTAGTATATTGAACTATAGATTGTTAAAAATTATTCTTGGTTGGTTGGAACATGTATGCACTTAAGGTGATTCCACCGCATGAAGATGAAGGGCCTTGCTCTACTGCGTTGGAAAGTATATTGAGATTTACGTGGCAAATGGATTGGTGGATGACGAAAGGGCCTCCTTGCTCTACTCGTTTTATGAAACGTTGCTTCACCGTACCGTGTTGTTTTTATGACAGAACATTAAGATTATCCAAATTATTATTTTTCAAAACCATATGTTTTGTTTCTCGAAAACCCTTAAAATAACTAGAAAGAACTTCTCTTTTTACATGGTAATCACCAATGTATATCCGAACTCTCTTTTATTTTATATTAATATATTAATTATATATATATTTTTAAATATAGTTTTTTATTTTATTTTAAAATTTATATTAATAATAGATGGTTTTATATGTTTCAAAACAGAGGCGGATCTAGGATAATATATTATCTGGGGCACAAATGATACTATATAATAAACATCTTAAAATTAAATATAAACATATTAAATAAATATATCTTTTGATAATTTGAAAGTATATTTTGCATCTTTAGTGCCAAAATTTTATAAGCATTTTTTATTGGTAAAGAAATATATTTTTATAAAATAAGTAGATAAATGCATAATTACAAACTTACAATTCACTATAAAATAGATAATTAAAATTACTTATCTAACCATGTCACACAAACTAGCTTAAATCCTAAAATAAAAAATGATAATAGTTTTTAATGTTACTAATTAGCTATTTTTACCATCAATTTTTCAGTTAAAAATATATGTATACTATACAAAAAAATATGAACTAACTAATTAAAAATTAAACTGGAAATAGAAACATTAAATATAACTAAAAACATATAAGTTTTGGTAAAAAAAATTATAATTAAATAGAGTAAAGAAAATGCAAAATGCATATGATAGCAAGGAAAGAATAAAAACGAAATGGCTAAACAAAGACATAGAGCAGTTTAAAGGGGATATGAGGTTTGAACTCATGACCATATATTGTCACTTAGGTGCCTATTTGCCAAATGACTAAAGTATAATTACATGAACCTATTACTGGTTAATTCTCAAAAAGTAGTATGGGGCACGTGCCCCACCCTCTAATAGCCTAGATCCGCTCCTGTTTCAAAATAAAATACTTACACATAAACGTTTAAATATGTAATATCAGAAAACATTTATTTATAAAAATTAATAAAAAAATGTTGGTCAAATACTTATGAATAGATTTTCTTGAGAATTATAGTATCTAAAATTTCTAAGAAACTTGAAATAGTAAGAGTTTTAGGAGAAAGAACTTAGAAAGTAAGTATGATATAAGAATTGAAAATGCAATATAGGTGTTGACCTAAAGACGTTTGATAGTAAAAAAGTTAAGAGTTGAAGTAAATATTTAATTTAACGAATGTAGGAGGGAATCATGGTTTCGAGTATTTATTTATTTTGACTTAGAATTCAAATTTCGAAACTGCTAACTTAAGTTCTTATGGTAATTAGTATAGGGGTTTGGAATATTTTATATTGGGAGACAAATATTTTAGGGATTATTTTGGTAAGAACTGAGTCTTCGGTAATTAGAGGTCAAAGTCATTGTTTAAGGGATTGGCTATAATTAAAATGAGTTAACCAATAATTTATATCACGTGATAGGCCGGGGTTACTTGGTCTGCGCTGACTTATAATCGTTTGGATTTGTTTCTGTTGCACTTCGAATAGTGTGTTTGTTCTCTGTTGTTTGTCATGTGTTTTAATTTGATATTGATTTTTGTTACTCTTTAACTGTCGTTTCGATTGTTTTGTTGCCACATAAGAGCGTGCTTGTATATATTGTGTCATATTAATATTTAGCCTAATTGTTGTATTCATCGGATTTGTGGTTGCTATAGTGTGCCAATGTTTTTTTAGTTTTCCCTCTGTGTGTCATTTAAGTGTTTGTCAGGCTTGGCGTGCTGCTTTTTATACTCGTACATAGTGCATGCATGTATATTATTTTCCTTTCGTGATTTGTTATTTATTTGTTGTCGTAATCATTGTTTGTTGCCGTTGTGTGTTTTTGCAGGGTTTAATAGTTGATCTGATTCTTATCATTATTATATAGTTTGAATATTTAACCTGAATCCCAACGCCTATATTTGGGGCTTATCTGTGTATTTTTTTGTTAGGGTTTTTGAATGGGATTTGTTTTTCTAGAGGGAATCGTTTTTGTGAATGCCAAATGTCTGTCTTTACGATTGACTAAAAGATATTAACTTTATTTTATTATTTAGTAAATGTACTAAGATAAGTATTAATAGTATAGATTGTGTATAACCTCTATATATATATATATATATATATCCCTTCGATGACGGTTTTTTTGTAATTTGTCAAAATGTTTTGAAGACAATTATGGACTAATGTTTCTGAGCTTAAACTAACTTTCCATTTATCAGAAGTGAAGCAATGTTTCTTTAACAATGATGAGGATGGCAATATTTCTATGTTTTTAGGCTTGGTTCAATTTGAATATGATCAATTTACTTGTGAGAACGCTCACATATGCCGAGATCCCAATTTTTTTTATTTAGGACAGGCAGGAGAAACGTTTTAAACTTAAGGGAAGAGGGTTTCAAACATGAAGGATTGAACATGTGCTTTTGCGCAGGAGTAAGAGCAAAAGGATCTGATTCATCACTTCCCTGAAAGAGTAGAGGTACAAGAACTTTCATCATTTTCTTCACAAGACTGAGAAAGATACAATTACTATTGCATATCACCCATGGCAAAGGCAATGAATTATGTCCATAGCTGACGCGATTTAGAGATTTTACCATTGCTTGCGATCTCTTAGTTGGGGACGGTTTGTTGGAAGTGCTTCCTTGTCAGGAAAATGGTTGCTGAATTGCAAAATCGAAAGTTCATAACAGAATTTAGGAAATTACTAAAAACTCATCTCATAAAAGAATGTTACTCAGTTCAAAATTCTGCGTCTAACCTAAACAGGGCAAGGAATGAGTTTCCCGAAAGCTTCGGCGTTGATATAACTTGCATTGATAGAAAAGAGAGGCCTCTGCTCGTTTAGGAAACCGATATCCTTTCTAGACACTTATTGCAGGATATGATACTTGAAACAAAACAAATTAATGATCGCGAAGTCTCAAAATTAAACACTACATTACACCTTTAGGTGAGAATTCTCATCAAAGAATCAATTCGAGACAACAATCAAAGTCACTTCAAGGTAACATTTCATCGGAAGCATCAAAACCCTAGCTGCTGAGATTCATTACGACGCGGTTGACTCAAACCTCTGCACAGAATTGATAAAGACATAATAAACCCCTAAAATTTCATTCGCATAGCAAAAGCAAAATGCAAATTCAAAAACAGATGGCCAAAAGAAAAAAACACCTTGAGAAGCATCGACACGAAAACCGATCAGAGCTGGACAAGCGGTGACGCATCTCCTCGACGAAGAAGAATTAGAAAAAGAGCACAAAAGCAGATTTGGGAGGCCTAGGGTTTTTGAATGAAAGAAGACGAAGTGTGGTACAATTGGAAAAAAGGAAGAAGAAGTGAAAAGTTGAGGATTAGCGTCAATTTCACGAGAGTTCTCAATCACCAGCACATCAGTTGTAACAAGCTTCTCCGCATCTATAGCATGTTGATCAAAGGATCCAAGCTCTAACTCTCCAGATTCCGATCTAGGTTCCAAAGCCGGCCTCTGATCGATTTCAATCTGTCTCTCTTTAGAAACTTTGCCACAATCTCCATGGAATCAGACTCCGTCGTAATAAAGTAGGGTATCTCTTAAAACTTTCTTCCACAGCTTGACATGTAGCTATTGTAAAACTGATACCTGTCCAAAAAACTTATTCACCAAAAAAATCTATTAAACTACCAATAAAACACATTTAATCAGATAAATATAACTCATAATTTAAATATAAAACAAAAATATATATTTTCAATTAATTCACAAATAAGACATTTAATCATACAATTTGAAATCAAAGTTTCACATGAAACTAAAATTAAAAAAATTCTAATTAAACCATAAATAAAACACACTTTGTCGTATACATTTAACTCACAATTTAATATAAAACTGAAAATATGTCCAATTAAACCACAAATAAAACATATTAAATTTAACTCACACTTTAATATAAAGCTAAAAAACTAAATTAAACCATAAATAAAACACATTTAATCATATAGTACAATTAACTCACAATTTAATATTAAAACTGAAATAAAATAAAATAAAATATTTCCAATTAAACCACAAATAAATCATATTTTGTCATATAAAACTAAAAGCTATTTCCAATAAAACCACAAATAAAATATATTCAATCATATAACTTTAACTCACACTTTAATATAAAACTGATAAAATTATTTTCAGTTAAACCACACATAAAACACTTTTAATCATATAATTTTTTTTTCTCAACGCCAAAAAGGCAATTGACAATCGATTTCAATAGGAAAAGAGAGTATGAGAAATTGGTTAACAGAAACTAAATTCCAAAAATCAAACAACAGATTTGGATAAAATAGAGTCTAAGGAATTGAGCAGATAAAGGGGGAGGAGGGGGGGGGGGGGTGAAGAGAGACAGACGTAGAAGAAGAGAAGACGGGAACTCACAGATTTCATCGTCGTTATTTTTTCTGAGGATAAATAGATAAATTCGCAGAAGATGATAAATTTGGTAGGCTTAGTTAACGTGGCCCATTAACCATCTTACGACAAACATAACACACAACCCATTAACAATTGATTAAACATGAGATAATGAGAAAAAAAAGTAGGTGTAGGATTTACAAGGAAACCACGTGACAAGCAGTTGGAGTTTCTAAGGAAGTGGAAGCCTACTTTATTATATAAGATGAGATTTATTCACTCAGCATTAAAAAAAACTTCCCTATTATTTGGGTTGGTAAATTTTTTAAAAGGAAGAGCAAAATAGGTGATGGCTATTGGCTCTCTTAAACAAAATTGTAGAAGAAAATCCCATAATATATTAATTTCATTAATTATTCTTGAGAGTAAGAGATTTTATATATTCTTTTTATAAAAAAAAGTTGGTCACATTTCTGACCACAAAAAGATGTATAATCAATAAAAATGCATTTTTAGTAATACCAAACAGATTTTTTACCAAAAAGAAAAAAGCAAATAAGTTAACCAAATTAAGACTTTTGACTTTATTTTTGTGATTTTAACCAAATAATTTTTTTTTTCTTAACAAATAATTTGTTTGCTGTAATAAAAAAAAAATGAGATAAGATGTTAACACCTATATATCCAAGTGAGCCAATAGCCATCACCTACCTATATTTCTTCCCTTTTAAAATATTTACGACATTCACTATATGAAGAAACTGACTCATCAGAATTACAAAATTACATATTGATTAAAAGATAAGAGAAAAAAACTCAAATACAAAGAAAGAAGAAAAAGTTTCAGGTGCATCAGTTCTTCTTTTATTTTATTTTTAAAAATCGTTGTTGTTATAATATTTTTATTTGCTTAAATATTATGACATATATGTGCTGTATTTACATTTTAATGATCTGCGTCAACTGATTTTGAATGATAAAATTGTCATATCGATTGTGGATATGAATACATACAACATCTTTTTTTTTTTTTTTTTAATGTTCACCAATATTTAGCATATTTTGTAGAATTCGTTTACAATTCATGGCCAGAATTTGAAAAAATAAATTTATATTGACATTTGAGATAAGAAAAATAAATTGTTTAGAAAATTTTGCCGAGAGAGTAGTTATAGTTTAAAGTTTTCAATAGTTTTTTAATTATGCTTTTGAAACAGAGGTAAAATAATTGTGTACCAGTATGGAAGGTAACGGATATGGTGACAGTAGAGAGTTGAAACCTCTGTTTAGTTATTAGCTTTAACACAAATGTATTCTTATTGTAATTTTGTTTTGTTATTCCTCTTTAAAAGTTATAAATAAAGATGTCTTTTTGTTTGATTGTTTTATGGCTAGTGCAATAGATTCGGAAATGTTTATTGAAAGTTTAAAACTGTAAATGCAAAGGAGATAACTTCAATTCACTAACGATTTTTGTTATATGCATATTAGGATTTCGATTGGAAGAGATGACTTCTAAGAGAATGGCTTCAAGTATCGAACTAGGCACATTATCCAATCTACCGGATGTACTTCTGATTTTGATCATCTCTTGTTTGTCGTTTAAGGAATGTTTAAGGACCAGTCTACTCTCTAAGAGGTGGAGGTATCTCTGTCGTGAGACAAGAAACATTTCTTTCAAGGAGTCCGAGTATGTGGACCGCTCTGTCTCCGACAAAAGATCCAAAAGGATTTCGTTTGTTAACTATATGCGTCAATGGGTCTCTCAATATCACGGTTACCGCATGGAAACCTTCGAGATTAAGTTCTCTCTTCCATGGGAATTTGCGGCAGAGATGGAGTCCCTGATCGAATTCGCAGTCTCAAGACAAGTCAAGAACCTAGTTCTTGATTTCACAGACCTTTTGTGGTCAGTCACTACCGATGCGTCAAGGTATTTCGAGGTTTATGTGCATTTACCAGCAAGCCTTTACAATCTAAGAACCCTCGAATCGCTGAAGATATATTCGTGCGGGTTTGACCCCTCGCAGTTAACAAACTCTGGATCGCTTAGAAAGCTCTCTATAGGTTGGATCGAACTCACAGGGGATGAGTCTTTGTTATTAACCTCTCCTACGCTTTAGTTATTGTTGGGGTGTTGATATCAACAACATAGCCGGAGATATCAAGGAATTTGTATTTGAGAACTGTGCATTCTCTCTTTACATGATTTGTTCCTTTGATCTGCCTAATGTAGAGATATTCAAGTACTCAGGCCAACTGCTTGCTTTTGATGTCAAGAAAATGAATAAGTACAAAGAAGTTTATTTAGATTTTGAGGCAGAGGGCGACTACGAAGAACCCAATCAAAGAACCAAATTTGAAGGAACTATTCTCTCTGGCTTCCTTAACAGTCTTCGAGGTGCGAGGACCTTAAGCGTATGCCCTTTTCTCCTTCAGGTATATATTTAACTCCTAACATCATTTTCACGTTATTAACATATCTTTGAGAATGAGAAGTGAGCAAAATATTTTACTAGGGGATATAGGTTAGTTTCGAAATATAATGGTTCTCCCTGTGAAAGTTTTTAATAGCCTAGTGGATAAAAGGAATATGTAGCAGTAGCTAATATAGTAGTATGTGTAGTATCTTTACCTTATAAGCTATTTCGTTGCAATTGATGGATATAAAGACGGTTAGTTGACAGTTATCTTATCTGATCGTAAGTGCATGAGTTTTTCTTTTTGAAGGCTATCCAAGAATGTGATGATCCGTCTTCTTTACTTCTTCCTATGGAAACACAACATTTGGTGCTGAGAACGAGGTTGCATGTCATGGAGTTTAGAGGAATTAGGCTCCTCCTCGATAATTGCCCTAACCTGGAAACGTTAACTTTCGATATCATCCGTCGAAGCCTTTTCTCGGTAAGATTACTATATATAGTAGTAGTGAATTTGAGAACAATAGTTACATTTACTATGTATGATTTTCCCTAAAGCTCAAAATGTTTCGCTTTGATATATTGCAGTACGCTAAGTCATATTGTGGCGTCGGTCCACGTTCATATTGGAAAAAAAATCTTACCTATAAGAATCTTCCTAAGACACTTAAGGTCGTGGTCGTGAGGAACTTCAGTGGTTGCTTTGGAGAGCTAAATGTTTTGAAGATTTTGATTCAGTCGGGAAGTAGACGTTGTCCCGGACGTGCGCATGGGCCTGTACTAAAAATAGTGGAGCTTTACGTGCGTAGTGATATGGCGGAATGTCAGAAGATGGAGGCACATGATGGAGCCAAGATGTTACAGAGTATTTCAGGGGATGTGCAGGTTCTTGTACACGATCCTAAAAGAGTTCCAGAGCTATGATCAAGACTTCTCAGTATTAGTGGTTTGTTTATTTGTCCCATTTAATGATGTTGTTCTCTGTTTGTTTGATTTTCCGAATAATTTGAACTTCTTGGAAAGAATGAGGACTTGTTCATCTATGTGAACCATAGATAATAAAGAATTATTGAGTAATATTAAGATTTAATATATATCTTGTTTTTATATATTTTTAAAAGAATTATAAGATTTTCGAAATTAAATTTTCTATGATTTTAGAAAATAAAATAAAGTATTTAAAAAAAACCTCATCTTCGCTCATACTTCGAAGTGACCTGGACGGAAATCATCAAAACTTGATCGATTTACCCGATTGCGTTTACAATCAAACGAACATTGAGTCACTAAAACTCTACGCTTGTGGAATCAACTCGACTCTGGGCTAAGAAGCTTCACAATCGGTTGGCTTCAGATCTAGATCACTCAACAAATCTAACATCTTACACACTCATGATCACTGATCAGACCTTTGATTATGTTTTCGTATTTTTTTTTTTTCTTGGGAGAAAGATGGTCCAAAATGTGGAGGATGAAGTTGCAGCATCTGGTGTTAAACAGTTGAAGACAAAATTATATGTCGGTTTGGATTTACAAATGAGATGATTAGGGTTTAGATTTTACAATTAGAACGAAATTATATGTCGGTTTAGGTTTATAAATGAGATGGTTAGAGTTTAAAATTTATAATTAGAATAAAAATATATGTCGGTTCGGGTTTACAAATGAGATGGTTAGGATTTAGATTTTACAATTAGAATGAAATTATATATCGGTTAGAGTTTATAAATAAGCGGTTTAAGTTTTTTATTTTATAATAATGTATACAGATTTTGTTTCCTTATTTTATTTTATAAGGAGGTGAATAAATAGGTTCTTAAATATATTATGACATGTCAGATTCTCATTGGCTAAAATAAGGAGAAGTGAACAAAAGGGTTCACTTATTATTGGTCGGAACATGTATGCACTGAAGGTGATTAAAAAATGCTGACGATCCTTTTATATGCTAAGCATCTTCGTTTTCATTACCAAATCCAAATGTTGTGTATCCCACCGCATGAAAGGTCTTGCTCTCTGTGTTGGAAAGTATATTGAGATTTACGTGGCAAATGGATTGGTGGGATTAGGCCTGGGCGTTCGGATATCAGATCGGATTCGGTTCAGATTTTTTGAATTTCGGATTTTTTGGATATTGACTTATACATCTATTCATGTATTTATATAATTCGGATCGGTTTCGGTTCGGATAATTAGGATTTCGGATTGGTTCAGATATGACTGTCGATAACCAAAATTAAACCAAAAGTTATTAAACAATGTTTTATTCAAATACTTTTAATCTTATTATACCCAAATAACTATACTAATGGAGTATTAAAACAAAAGAAAAAGATATAAATTAAGTAAATGGCAAGGTTCTCATAAAACCATACAAATACAAAAAAGATATGATGCATATCTATCAGAATATCAAACTATTTCTTATATGTTCGGTTATATTCGGATATCTATTGGATATTGGTTCGGATCGGATAATATCCGATATCCAAAATAATGAAAGCCAATAACCGATCGGTTATTTCCTTAATATCGGTTCGGTTTTAATCCAGTTATTTCGGTTCGGATACGGTTCGAATTTTCAGATTCGGATTTTATGCTCAGGCCTAGGTGGGATGATGAAAGGGCCTTGCTCTACTCGTTTATGAAACGTTGCTTTACTGTGGGAATCAAATGACAAAACATTAAGATTATCCTTTTTTTTTTCTTTTCAAAACCATATGTTTTGTTTTTCGAAAACCGTTAAAATAATGAGAAAGAACTTCACTGTTATTTGGGTTGGTAAATGTTTAAAAAGGAAGAGCAATTTAGGTTAATGATATGCTACTGTAAAAGATAAGGGTAGGTGATGGCCATTTGGTTCACTTGAACAAAATTATCGAAGAAAATCCCATAATATATATTTCTTTAAATTATCCTTCAGAGTAAGGTATTTTATATATTCTTTTTATAAATAAAAGTTGGTCACATTTTCTGACCACAAAAAGATGGATATAATCAATAAAAATGCATCTTTAGTAATACCAATAAGATTTATTACCAGAAAGAAAAAAAGCAAATAAGTCAACAAAATTAGGACTTTTGACTTTCATTGAATTTGGGATGAGATTTTAACCAAATGAGATTTGTTTCTTAACAAATAATTTGTTTGATGTAGTTCAAATTCAAAAAATGAGATAAGATGTTAACACATGACTTATCCAAGTGAGCCAATAGCCATCACCTACCCTTATATTTTACAGTAGCATATTCATGTACCTATATTTCCTCCCTTTTTAAACATTTACGACATTCACTATATGACTATGACTCATCAGAATTACAAAATTACATATTGATAAAAAGAGAAGAACAAAAAAACCCTTCAAAAATACATTAAAAAAAAAAAAAAAGAATTCTTGAGGTCTTAAACAGGCATAACCGGAAGAAGACAAAGTTTTCAGGTGCATCAGTTCTTCTTTGATTTTATTTTTAAAAATCTTTGTTATTTATCTTTGTTATAATATTTTATTTTTGTGCTGTATTTACATTTTAATGATTTTACTTTAGTGTTTTTCTTGCTCCACCATCTGCGTCCACTGAATTTGAATGATAAAAATGTCATACCAATTATGTATATGAATACATACAACATCATTTTTTTTAAATGTTCACCAATATGTAGCATATTTTGTAGAAATCGTTTACAAGAATTTCATAGCCAGATTTTGTAAAAAAAAAAAAACTTATATATATTGATATTTGTGATAAGAAAAAAAAAGTTTAGAAAATTCTGCCAAGAGAAGAGTTATGGTTTTTTCCAAAAAAAAAAAAAAAAAAGAGTAGTTAAAGTTAAAGTTTTCAATAATTTTTTGTTTTTTAATTATGTTTTTGAAACAAAGGTAAAACAATTTGTGTACCAGTATGGTAAGGTGCGGTTAAACATATTACATGCCCCTGGGCAAACTAAAAAAAAATGCCCTTTAACCTATAGAAAAACTTACTGATATTTTTTAGGTCTCTTTGGTTCATATAATTTTTTTTTTGTGCCATTTTCTAGCTTATAACCTTTTTTTTTGTGCCTCTTTAACTTATAAATTTTTTTTTGTGCCCCTATTTAGCTTACAAAGTTTTTTTTTATGTATCTTTTAACTTACAAATATGTTTTTGTTTACAAATTCTTTTTTTACCCATTTAATTTATGTACCCGGACGGTCGCACTGCCCGCCCTCCTAGTTAAGCCAACACTGGTAACGGATACGTTGACTGCTGAGACCTCTGTTTTTATTTTATTTCCTTAGTTAATTTAGTTATAAGACAAATGTATTCTTATTGTATTTTTGCAGTGTTATTCCTTTTTATCAGTTAAAAATAAAGATGTCTTTTTTTAGTGCAATAGATTCGGACATGTTTATTGAAACTGTAAATGCAAAGGAGATAGCTTTAATTCACTGACCATTTTTGTTTTATCCATAGCAGGATTTCGATTGGAAGAGATGACTTGTAAGAGAATGGGTTCAAGTGTCGAACTAGACGCATTATCCAATCTACCAGATGTACTTCTGATTATGATCATCTCTTGTTTGTCGTTTAAGGAATGTTTAAGGACCAGTCTACTCTCTAAGAGGTGGAGGTACCTCTGTCGTGAGACAAGAAACATTTCTTTCAAGGAGTTCGACTATAAGGACCGCTCTGTCTCCAACAGAAAATCCTTGAGGATTTCGTTTGTTAACTATATGTGTCAATGGGTCTCTCGATATCACGGTTACTGCATGGAAACCTTCGAGATTAAGTTCTCTCTTCCATCGGGATTTGCGGCAGAGATGGAGTCCCTGATCGAATTCGCAGTCTCAAGAAAAGTCAAGAACCTAGTTCTTGATTTCACCGACTTTTTTGGTCAGACGCTGCCGATGCGAGGTATTGCGAGGTTGATGTGCATTTACCAGCAAGCGTTTACAATTCAAGAACCCTCGAATCAGTGAAGATATATTCGTGCGGATTTGACCCCTCGAAGTTCACAAACTCTGGATCGCTTAGAAAGCTCTCTATAGGTTGGATCGAACTCACAGGGGACGAGCCTTTGATATCAACCTCTCCTACGCTCAAGAGTCTAAGTTTTAGTTATTGTTGGGGTATTGATTTCAACAACATAGCCGGAGATATCAAGGAATTTGAATTTGAGAACTGTGAATTCTCTCTTTACATGCCTTGTTCCTTTGATCTGCCTAATATAGAGATATTCAAGTACTCAGGCCAAGTGCTTGCTTTTGATGTCAAGAAAATGTATAAGTTCAAAGAAGTTTATTTAGATTTTGAGGCAGAGGACGACTACGAAGAACCCAATGAAAGAACCAAATTAGAAGGAACTATGCTTTCGGGCTTCCTTAACAGTCTTCGAGGTGCGAGGACCTTAAGTGTATGCCCTTTTCTCCTTCAGGTATATATTTAACTCTTAACTTATTTACATTACATTTTCACGTTATTAACATATCTTTGAGAATTAGAATTGAGCAAAGTATTTTACTAGGGGATATAGGTTAGTTTCAAAATATAATGGTTCGAGTTTTAAATATCCTAGTGGATAAAAGGAATATGTAGCAGTAGCTAATATAGTAGTATGTGTAGTATCTTTACCTTATAAGCTATTTCGTTGTAATTGATGGATATAAAGACGGTTAGTTGACAGTTATGTTTATCTGAGTAAGTGCATGGATGTGTTTTTCTTTTTGAAGGCTATCCAAGAATGTGATGATCCGTCTTCTTTACTTCGTCCTATGGAAACACAACATTTGGTGCTGAGAACAAGGTTGCATGTCATGGAGTTTAAAGGAATTACGCTCCTCCTCGATAATTGCCCTAACCTGGAAACGTTAACTTTGGATATCCTCAGTCGAAGCTTTTACTCGGTAAGAGTACTATAAATGGGAATTTGAGAACAATATTTACATTTTCTATATATGTATGATTTTCCCTAAAAGTCATAATTTGTCGTTTTGATATATTGCAGTACGCTAAATCATATTGTGGCGTGGGTCCACGTTCATATTGGAAAAAAAATCTTACCTATGAGAATCTTCCTAAGACACTTAAGGTCGTGGTCGTGAGGAACTTCAGTGGTTGCTTTAGAGAGCTAAATGTTTTAAAGATTTTGATTCAGCTGGGACGTGGGGGTTGTCCCGATCGTGCGCATGGGCCTGTACTAGAAAGAGTGGAGCTTTACGTGCGTAGTGATATGGCGGAATGTCAGAAGATGGAGGCACATGGTGGAGCCGAGATGTTACAGAGTATTTCAGGGGATGTGCAGGTTCTTGTACACGACCCTAAATGAGTTGCAGAGCTATGATCAAGACTTCTCAGTATTAGTGGTTTGTTTATTTGTCCCATTTAATGATGTTGTTCTCTGTTTGTTTGATTTTCCGAATAATTTGAACTTCTTGGAAAGAACGAGGACTTGTTCACCAATGTGAACCATATGAGTTTGTAGGGTTCAAGATCGAACTTGATTTGATATACTAAAAGCAGTAATCTTCAAGTATTCTGGAATAGTTCCTTACTTTTACTTCCAGAGAGTTAATGAGCAGATGCAAGAATCATACTTCGATTGGAGACAACATATAATATTGGAACCGGAGAAATCCTTTCTTGTCTTGTAACGACATCTCTCTTATGCTAAGACTTTAACTGTCTGTTCATATACAAAATCACTCAACATATCTAACATCTTACACTCATGAAACCTTAAGTTACGTTTTTGTTTATTTTTGCGAGAAAGATGATCCAAAATGTGGAGGATGAAGATTTGCAACGTTGATTTGGAACACGGCATCTGGTGTTGAAGACGAGTCAGCATCCATATGAGTTTGTAGGGTTCAAGATCGAACTTGATTAATAAGTACTGTCCGGATTTGGAATCTCTTAATTGGATCCTCCAAGACCAATTATGAATGTAATTAATTAAGTTACTATACTAGATCTTGTAATTGTTAAAACATACAGTAAAGCAAGATGTCACAAGAGGAAAGATTGAATTTAATGGATTGATTTTTGATGTGGCGACGCTTTTGTTTCCAGTTGAGATTGACCCAAGTAAATATATTGGCTTTATCATATCAGTCTAGAGTGTCTGGAAACGACGCTTAAAGTCGTTGAGGTGAAGGGTTTTGGTGGTGGTTGGTTCGAGTTACGTGTACTGCAGTATTTGATTCGGTACGGTCGTGTTATGGAGCTTGCTTAATCTGTATGTGGACGAAGCTCAAAGGAACAAATGCACATATTGGAGAGCTTATATGGTTCAGCAAATCAAGAAAGCTTCCAGCCGCTTACAGGTTGTGACTATATATATACAAAACAACGTTTGAAATGAAACCCTATTTTTGAGTCGGCTTTGGAATGTTTTTAAAAAACTTTGGTCAAACTTTTTAATCCTTTTTTTGTTTTTTTGGTGATTTTCCCGAAAACTCAAAAATTTTCGTTTTGATATATTGCAGTAGGCTAAGTCATACTGTGGCGTCGGTCCACGTTCATATAATCATATTGGAAAAAAAATCTTACCAGTAATCAGTGGCGGATCCAGAACTAAAATTAACATGGGGCACATATTACTTTCTTTTTATATATATTATTTCATATTTTAAAAATTTAAGTTCTTTATAAAATTTTCATTGATTTTTTACATTTTTTGAAATATTAATTGAATCAAAAGTTATAATCTACTGAATTTACTTGATATATTTATTATAAATTTTACATGTAGAAAATCAAATAAAGAAATAAACAAATGCATTTTAATATATAAATAAAAAAGAAAAAAAAAAAAAGGTAATTGACATTGACAACCAGTTAAAATGTAAGAAATATAAAATTGAGCATCCAAAATAAAAATATAAAACATGGCATAAGAAATGAAAAACAAATGATATTGGAAATATAAAACATTTCATCCCTAACATCTACTCGGACACTTGAATTGATATAATAAGCTATAAGCCTATAACAAACAATACTCATTTTTTCTTTTCTTGATAATTAGCATGGGGCACGTGCCCCACCTAGTCTCTCTTTGGATCCGCCCCTGCCTGTAATAATCTTCCTAAGACACTTAAGGTCGTGGTCGTGAGGAACTTCAATGGTTGCTTTGGAGAGCTAAATGTTTTGACGGTTTTGATTCAGTCGGGACGTAGGAGTTGTCCCGGACGTGCGCATGGGCCTGTACTAGAAAGAGTGGAGCTTTACGTGCATGCGTAGTGATATGGCGGAATGTCAGAGGATGGAGGCACATGATGGAGCCAAGATGTTACATAGTATTTCGGGGGATGTACAGGTTCTTTGTACACGAACCTTGAAATGTTGAGCTACTCAAGAATTTAATTATTTTATTTTATTTCAAGACTTCTCTCAGTTGTGGTTTTTTTTTGTTGTAGTCCCATTTAATGATGTTCTCGGTTTGGTCATGTATGTGAACCATAGCTAATAAAAATTTATCAAGTGGTACAAAAAGATATTATGTACATCTTTTTTTTATATATTTAATCAAAATATATGAAGCTTGAATAATGGCGGAGCCACTTAAGTCTGATGACCAGACACTATCTTCGAATATGAGTCGTGACGATGTGACAAACCAAACATATATTAAATGACCGGCAAGGTCTGATGCTCCTAATATATGAAGTTTGAATAATGGCGGAGCCACTTAACTCTGATGACCAGACACTATCTTCGAATATGAGTCGTGACGATGTGGCAAACCAAACATGAGTTGTACTCTGATCGGTGGCTTGAGCAACCAATGAGATGGTTTTCATAGGAGAGTTGCCATTGGCTTTTCTTGAAAGTATGGCCTGGAGACATTTCTGCAACAAGTATGTCTTTATGTTTTCTTTTGTTTGTTCCTTTAACTGCATATATTTGGATTTCATTGTTAAACTAGTACTAATATGTTTATATATGTATATGCTTGTGATACTAGGATTTTTGTGTGTCTATCCTAGCAGGTTCAATTAACCTTATGCAGTTATAATACTTAAGATGTCAATCCAGTTTGAAAACTTTACTAACAATTGAGATGCAATCAAGCAATCACAAGTTAAGCCAAAAAGAGTGTTTTTCTAACAATTCTAGAATGGTCAAAATACAAAACGGAAACGAATCACAGAATCATAAACGAAAATGTATGACAAATACCGAACAAGAATAAGTGAAACCGAAAACGATCCTAAGCATGAACAAATGAAACAGTTCCAGGAATGTAATAAAAATCAGAAAGAAAGAAGTCTTAAGGATGGGGTAATTGATGTCGGTGGAGTATCCTAGTCTACAGAGTGTTTAACATACCACAAGCAAACTATCCCTAAACAATGAACATCACAACTTCGCTAATCCAATCTCTTGGCAAAATCTACTCAGACTCAACCACTTCCAAACCTAGCTCTCGCTAGACAAACGTGGTTGAGCAGGCATGACAAACAAGTTCATTCACGTCAACAAACATCCTAGACAACTAATCTCTTAGGCTAGGAACGTAAGTCTCTGACACTAGTTGGTCAGACAATTCATCAAACACCTTTTGGGTGTGGAAATGCCTCGAACCTAGTTCCAATTGATCAGAGAGAAACTAGCAATTCTAACTCTAGTCTAGAAGGGAATCATACAAATCAAGCTTAAACACCCTACATCCTAAGATCCTCCACCTAATCTATCCCATCCTCAAGAACTACCACACTACTCAGACCCGAAAATCATCGTCAAGGATGCAAACACAGAAAACATTGAAACAAGCATTATTAGGTAGATAAAAATAAGATGAACAACTTTGTAAAAGGAATTAAATGCAAAATCTGAATAAATCTCAAAGATATCGGAATACAAGTCTCAGAACGTATTTTTGTGGCTAGCTTAAAACCTTCTAGGAAAGAAAACAATACGAGATAAAAGATAAGATGTCTCAGCAAATACTTAACAAAATGTATATATAGTAGTCCAGCATGAAAAGCCCTAAAACTTAAAACGACAAGGTAAAGCGTCGGTTCAGTAATCTCTAGAAGCGTGTGAAACTAAACGTCTTCCTTCCCGACATGTGCGATCGAGTCCGTGCGCGTTGAATGGAATGCAATGTCGTCATGGCTCGGACGGACGGCTGAGGAGCATGGCTCGATCAGACAAGCTGGAGTGCGAGGCGGGGGAGCATGGCTCGATCAGACAAGATGGAGTGCGTGGCGGGGGAGCATGGCTCGATCAAACAAGCTGGAGTGCGTGGCGGGGGAGCATGGCTCGATCAAACAAGCTGGAGTGCGTGGCGGGGGAGCATGGCTCGATCAGACAAGGTGGAGTGCGTGGCGGGGGAGCATGGCTCGATCAGACAAGCTGGAGTGCGTGGCGGGGGAGCATGGCTCGAGCGTGGTGTATACGCATCCACTAAAACGATGATAACTCTTGAACCACACCTCTGATTGGCTTGAAATAAACGGTGTTGGAAAGATAACTCAATTCCCTACAACTATGATGAAGACGTCGAAAGCTAAATCCCACTCGAGTGGAACGGCTCGAACGGATGGCTCGGTTGACGCTTCTCGGAGATGGCTCGGTTGACGCTTCCCGGAGATGGCTCGGTTGACGCTTCCTAGAAGTGTTGTGAGATTGGCTCGAGAGACGGTTCCGGGAGTGTTGTGCAGCGGATGGGTCGAGCGATGCGATTTCAACGTCTCCTAAATACCTGAAATACTCCGAAATGCATAATGTATGCAAGGATGATGCAAGAATTACCTAAAAATGCAAAGTGTATAGAAAGGACTAGAAAATGATGCAAACCAATGAGTTATCCTAGCTAAATGCATGATAAATATATGCTAAGGAGAGACAAAATATAGACATATCAACTCCCCCAAACTTACTCTTTGCTTGCCCTCAAGCAAACAATCAGGAACAGAGTATGGAAGAGATGTGTGAAGATGGGGTCTCGGAACCTAAAACATGCTAAATAAAATAGTTAGAATCAATGTCCTTGTTTTTAGTTCTATGATGCATGGTGAAGGAACTCTATATTGTTTCTACACATACAATCCTATCAATCATTCCCTTTAACATTCATTTACAGAGAACCGTGAACGAGCTAAGCAATGTCGTTAAACTCATTTGGCTAGGATAAAAGGTTAGAGACTTAGATGGTCTCCTTCTCAAGTGGTTTCGTCAATTCAGAACAAGGTTCTCTCACGAAAAGGAGTTGAGCTTAAGAGAAGGCTAAAGGTTGAAACCAACTGATACATACAAGAGCAGCGCCCTGTCTACCCAAAGAACGTTCCAAACCGAAGTTGGTTCTACCCTTCATCACAAACATTGTCTCAAACCCATTCTTTCATTCTTTACACTTGGTCTTAGGAGGAGTTCACTTATCATTCTAGCGGATTGGGAGATCTTTATTATCAGTAAGGTTCTTTTTCTTTTCTTCTAATGAATCTAGACATCTTAAACATTTTAGTTTCTTTTCTTTGTCTAATCTTTTCGTTTTATGCCCAGAACCAATAACTCATTATTTTGCTCAACCCAAATCCTTTACTAGACTTGTAAACCTTGAAAATACATCCCCCTCCTAAAGACTTTCTACCCTTTACTTTCTTTTTACACTTTACTTTTTTGCACAAATCCATACCCAATACCCAAAATCGAGTTCTCACCTAGTCCTATTAGTCTGGATAACGCGAACTAGAACAACACAGGATCCTACTCTTGTCGGTTAGAACCTAACACTTTCTAACAAGCTCAACTCGGAAAAATGCCTAACACTCAAGAATACAATTGGCTTGAAAGAACGGTTGGTTAAGGGTGCGGGAAGCTGTTCCAAAGATGGGAATCAGCTACGTGGATTGACAAGGGTGGTAAAAATGTGAAAGACAATCCAAGTATGTATATGGTATCCATGAGTTCAACTTCAATGCATAACAGGATAATTACAAGTCAAGATTAGGTTCAGGTAGATAGGGAATGATATCGATTCAAAACATGCTTCAATCTTAAATTTTCAAGTTCAGTCAACAAGCATCTAAGAACTAAGAACAAGGGCCTTGATCCTATCCTATTGAATCCAACATGCTAACAAGGTTACAATCATCATCAACCCCTATGCTAAATGCAACAACCCTATATGAATAACCCTAGACTCAATCCTAATATGCAAGTGCAAACTACATGAACACTTTGTTTTTGTGGAAATTTTCGATTTTTTTTTTCAATTTTTTTTTGGTTTTTCTATGCAAATAGGTGGATGCAAACTCAAACATGATATGATGCAAAAATTTGAAATAAGAATCACAAAACACAACATCATATACATCATCTCAAACCCTCCCCCAAACTTAAATTACACAGTCTCCTTCGTAAGAAAAATTTGCAGAAGAATTTGAGAATCACAACAAAAACAATGCATGGATGAAATGGTGTATACAAAGGAAAGGTGTGAGTACCTCAGTAGTAGAAGTAGTCTGTGCTCGCCCAAGGAGGAGCGTTATATTGACTTTGTCCTTCACCTTGTTCCGGATCCGCAGGGGTGTCCTCAGTGGTTTGGTCGACGTGCTGCTCAACCGCTTGCATGTTCTGATACATGTTCGACTGCTCGTCACACTGCACGTTGTCGACTATGGACTCGCCATGATCCGATACTAGCACAACCACTTCTGTGGGCTGATAATCCCCTTGATGTTTGATCTGCTGCTCAACTCCGTGCATGCCCTGATGTGGGCTAGAGCGGGTGTCGTGAGTGGCTTGAGAGAGGAAGTCGGAATGTGGCTCGATTGAGGCAGTTGGGAAGGTTGGCTCGATTTGTCGGTTCGGAACAGCGAGAACAGCGGCTCGAGCGGGTGTCGTGAGTGTGATGTGTAGGTGTCGGTCGAGTCGAGTTTCGCGCGTGTTGAGCTTCCTGGTCGATTGGGCCTTTTGACTGCTACTTTCACTTTTCCTTTTGTATTGCTCATACTCCCTTCTGTAGATTCCTGAACACAATAAAACTAAAAACCAAAATCAAAAACACAAGGATCCTAAAAAGTATATATAATGATACCTTTCGGACTTCCTCCCAAGTGAGCTTGTTTAAAGTCCCTAGCTTGACTTTGCATACTCCTTATGCCTTGGGACGGTCATAGAGAGGTTTTGTAGACCCCTCTAGGATGTCTTGTCTAACCATATACTCTTTAGCATTCTGCCCAGATTCAATAAGAAAAGATATTTTCTTCTTCATTATCCCCAACCTCTGTCTTGCTTTTCTTGGAGAAGAAATTTTAACTTTATCCTGGAGCTGCATGATTTGCCCTCTAATCTCCTCCAACATGGTTGTTAACTCTGTCACTGTATCCCTTAAAATCTTGGTTGTTTGGGTTCAGACAAACTGTCAAGCGCGGGAGGACTTGTCTCTTGCGGTTGGTGATTAGGAAGTAGGTCTCGACGCTTAGGGAGGGTAACGACTGCACTCGAGTTGGAGAATGGTCGAGTGACACTTTGAGTTTTCTCTTTGGTTACCAAAACCTCTATTTCTGCCTCATTCACATCCTCAAAGATGTCAAACCCAGATTTCTGGAATTTCTCTTCAATCACGAAGGTCTGTCCATCAATAGTTGGTTTCTTCCTAGAATCCCTGATATTAAACTTCATCTTGAAATTTTTACCCAGATTGAGATCAATCATCTCCTTCTTGACATCAATTACTACTCCAGCTGTAGCTAAGAAAGACCTTCCCAAGATTAGTGGATCTTTAGGTTCTTCATCCATTCCCAGCACCACAAAGTCAGTAGGAATCTCAGCTTGTCCAATTTTGATGGGCAGGTTCTCTAATAGACCATGAGGCAATCTAGTAGCCCTATCAGCCAATATTTAGTGGAGGTTGCATGACTTGTATTCGTTGAATCCTAGCCTCTGAGCTACAGAGAGTGGCATGAGGCTTACTGAACCACCAAGGTCACATAGGCACTTTTTGAAGGCTAATGGACCTAGAGAACAAGGCAAGGTGAAAGAACCAGGGTCCTCTAGCTTCTTTGGGATAATCATTTTCCGAATAACAGCTTTACATTCATGAATAACCCCACCTATGTCATGCACTACCCTCTCATCTTCCAGAGCATTAGCTTGAGCTCCTTTAGCTATCTCATCCTTCTCTTTGGTCATTTCTATTACCAAATCAGTTAAAAACTTTTGACATTGAGGCACAAGTGCAAATGCATCAAGCAAAGGCATCCTAAGTTCAATTTCCTGACTTGGTTTTCGAACAGAGCTTTATACTTCTCAGTAAGCTGCTTCTTAAACATCACTGGAAATGGTAGAGGTGGCTTGTATGGTGGAAGAATGAATCTCACAGGTTTATCCTTGGGAGCAGAGGGTTCTTTAGTATCTTCAGGATCAGATTGCTTGGCTGACTTAATTGGATCATTGAGCACCTCGACAAGATCCTTTATCTTATCTTCATCTTGAAGAAAATCCTCCCCATCTAAACTCTCTGTGTCCTCAGTGAGCCGTACATCTACAACTTGGGTGGTGATGGCATGGATAGTAGCATAGTCCTTGGGGTTTTGAACTGCTTTTCCGGGTAGTTGGCCAGTTGTTGGGGTAGAAGTAGAAACAGTCTTGCCTTCCATGTACTTCATCTTGGAGTTAAGAGCTTCAAACTAGACATTTAGATCATTGTAAGAACATTCCATCCGCTGACTGAGTTCAACAAATTTCTTAGCAGTATCCATAGAACCACTAGCTTGACCTTGAAGAAGTTGTTGCAGCATGTGCTTCATTTCTTGATCTGGAGCTTGAGTAGGTTTAACTTGTTGAGGTGAAAATCCTGGTGGTGGTCTGGAAGGAGCGTGATAACCTTGCTGGAACTGTTGCTTAGGCACGAATCCTTGATTGTAAGGAACAAAAGGTTTTTGCGGACCTTGTTGTTGCTGCTGAGGAGGGTACACCTGATCTTGTGGATTTGCAACATTGGTGCTCCGGTAAGACAAATTGGGGTTCGTCTTGTAGGGATTATAACCCTTGTTGTATCCACCTTGATTCTGGAGGTAGTTGATTGCTTCAGACTGCTCACCCTTCCCATCCTAAACTTGAAAAGGGTCATCCTCAGATACGAAATGGACAGTCTGCTGCTGACTTAGCAAGAGGCGGTCAAGCTTGTCATTGACATTCTTAAGGTCCCTCTTGTACTTATCTCAGACCAAGCGTCACCTCTAACCGTGCGGTCGTAGTCTTCATTGTAGTTACCGTCAGACTGGGTGAGATTCTCAACCAGTTGCCATCCTTCATCAACGTCTTTGTTCAGGAAATTACCATTGGAAGCAGTGAGCAACATACATATCTTTGGTAGTACACCACAGTAGAGAGTGCTCAGCAGTGACTCGTTGCTGAAACCATGGTGTGGACACTGGCTGTGTTAACCCTTGAAATGCTCCCACGCTTCACAGAATGATTCTGAGCTTTTCTAAGTAAAGCTAGAAATCTCATTCCTAAGACGTGCTGTTCTGGAGTTGGAGAAGAACTTGGCCAAGAATGCTTTCTTGCAACCATCCCAGGTGGTGATTGATCCCTTGGGAAGGTTTTTCTCCCATTGATGAGCTTTGTCTCCCAAGGAGAATGGTAAGAGGCGCAACTTGTACCCATCCTCACTCACGCCGTTAATCTTGGTGAGACTGCACAGACGGTCAAACTTGTCCAAGTGGTCGAGTGGATCCTCTATAGACAACCCATGAAACTTGTTTCCTTGGATCATGGAGATCAGACCACTTTTGATTTCGAAGTTGTTGTTCTGCACGGCGGGAGGGACGATTCCAGCACGCTGAGTATGAGTGTTCGGTGCATCCCCAGCACCAATGTTTCACGGTCCTGGATGTGGTTCATTCTGTTGTTCCATGGTGATTGGTACGGGATGATCGTTGGAAGTACGAGCTTGCCGTGGTCTTTGTAACCGATTGATGTCGTCAATAGCAGGAAGGAAATTCTGATGCCCTCTTGATCTGGTGTGCATGCAAGGTTGCAATCAATAGGTACCTGAGAAGCAAAACAAACAAGCAGAGAGCCAAAACAAGTTAGTACTCAAAATGAAGTTATAACAGAACTTAATCTTGCAAAACTTGAAATCTTAAATGTAGCAAAACAATTCCCAAATGGCAACGACGCCAAATTGATACTATGCTTTTTGTGTGTCTATCCTCGCAGGTTCAATTAACCTTATGCAGTTGTAATACTTAAGGTGTCAATCCAGTTGGGAAACTTTACTAACAATTGAGATGCAATCAAGCAATCACAAGTTAAGCATATTCAAAAAGAGTGTTTTTCTAACAATCCTAGAATGGTCAGAATACAAAATGGAAACGAATCACAGAATCATAAACGAAAATGTATGACAAGTACCGAACAAGAATAAGTGAAACCGAAAACTATTCTAAGCATGAACAAACGAAACAGTTCCACGAATGTAATAAAAATTAGAAAGAAAAAAGTCCTAAGGATGGGGTAATTGATGTCGGTGGAGTATCCTAGTCTACAGAGTGTTTAACATACCACAAGCAAACTATCCCTAAACAATGAACATCACAACTTAGCTAATTCAATCTCTTGGCAAAATCAACTCAGAATCAACCACTTCCATACCTAGCTCTCGCTAGAGAAATGTGGTTGAGCAGGCATGATAAACAAGTTCATTCACGTCAACAAGCATCCTAGACAACTAATCTCTTAGGCTAGGAACATAAGTCTCTGGCACTAGTTGGTCAGACATTTCATCAAACACCTTTTGGGTGTGGAAATGCCTCGAACCTAGTTCCAATTGATCAGAGAGAAACTAGCAATTCTAACTCTAGTCCAGAAGGGAATCATACAAATCAAGCTTAAACACCCTACATCCTAAGATCCTCAACCTAATATATCCCATCCTCAAGAACTACCACACTACTCAGATCCGAAAATCATCGTCAAGGATTCAAACACAGAAAACATTGAAACAAGCATTATAGGTAGATAAAAATAAGATGAACAACTTTGTAAAAGGAATCAAATGCAAAATCTGAATAAATCTCAAAGATATCGGAATACAAGTCTCAGAACGTATTTTTGTGGCTAGCTTAAAACCTTCTAGGAAAGAAAACAATACGAGATAAAAGATAAGATGTCTGAGCAAATACTTAACAAAATGTATATATAGTAGTCCAAAAAGCCCTAAAACTTAAAACGACAAGGTAAAGTGTCGGTTCGGTAATCTCTTGAAGCGTGTGAAACTAAATGTCTTCCTTCCCGAGATGTGCGATCGAGTCCGTGCGCGTCGAATCGAATGCAATGTCATCATGGCTCGGACGGACGGCTGAGGAGCATGGCTCGATCAGACAAGCTGGAGTGCGAGGCGGGGGAGCATGGCTCGATCAGACAAGCTGGAGTGCGTGGCGGGGGAGCATGGCTTGATCAAACAAGCTGGAGTGCGTGGCGGGGGAGCATGGCTCGATCAAACAAGCTGGAGGGCGTGGCGGGGGAGCATGGCTCGATCAGACAAGGTGGAGTGCGTGGCGGGGGAGCATGGCTCGATCAGACAAGCTGGAGTGCGTGGCGGGGGAGCATGGCTCGATCGTGGTGTATACGCATCCACTAAAACAATGATAACTCTTGAACCACACCTCTGATTGGCTTGAAATAAACGGTGTTGGAAAGATAACTCAATTCCTTACAACTTTGATGAAGACGTTGAAAGCTAAATCCCACTCGAGTGGAACGACTCGAACGGATGGCTCGGTTGACGCTTCCCGGAGATGGCTAGGTTGACGCTTCCTGGAAGTGTTGTGAGATTGGCTCGAGAGACGGTTCCGGGAGTGTTGTGCAGCGAATGGGTCGATCGATGCGCTTCCAACGTCTCCTAAATACCTGAAATACTCCGAAATGCACAATGTATGCAAGGATGATGCAAGAACTACCTAAACATGCAAAGTGTATAGAAAGGACTAGAAAATGATGCAAACCAATGAGTTATCCTAGCTAAATGCATGATAAATATATGCTAAGGAGAGGCAAAATATAGACATATCAGCATGTGAGTGAATCTATATAAACTCCACTTTAGAAGGACTGCCACGAAGAACATTGTTGAAATGTTTGTTTAGAGAAAATCTGCTATGAGGAAATGGTTCATTGCTAACAAGCAATGAGTCTCACATACAAAATATATTTGGGTTAGTGATATATGTGACAGGTAATGTCATATGTCCTTCTTTTACTTAAGAAGTTCATTCTTTATTTCACTTATTTTGTCTTAATATTGATTAATATTCACAGGTGCAAGTTATATGGTTATAACAGCACATTCCATTGATCCCTATTGGCGGTTATAGAAGCTTATAATAGGATTCAAGTATGTGACAGACCACAAAGGGAAGACAATTGCACTGTGGCAGATCCAACAATAAATTTTATCCGGGGAAGTAACATTCACCCTTAAAAAATAATTAAAAAATAATGACTGTTATTAAACAATTTTATGGACTTGTTAACAATATATAAATTGAGGTTTGTCTAATATTTGTATGTAATGGACTTTAAATGTTAATATAATTATATACAAATATACAACACAAAAGAGAAAACGTGTGTATTTTGTAGAAAAAAGGGTAATAAGGGCACTAGTTCTTAAATTTTAACAGAGGCAGAACTAAAATTTCTTACCAAATAACACTAGTTCTTAAATTTTAACTGTGACAACTGCCCCATTTTACCACTACCTATGTACGCCCTTTCAATTGCAGCTACTCTTCTTGCATGCGTACTGAGTGGGGCACAGAGAAGGTGTTCTCTGTGACAGTGGACAATGCAACCGCAAATACAAATCCTTTGAGTAAGTTTGAGACTGCTTTCTCTCTTGTGTCTGATGAGTCTTTGGTTATGAAAGGAGAGTTTATGCATGTGAGATGTGCTGGTCATATCATTCATTTGATTGTGAGAGACGGGTTTGATGTAGTAGATGAGAATGTAGTTGCAATCATGAATGCTATATCGTATTTTAGATCCGACACAAACAGGCAAAATGCATTTGTCCAGAAGATAGATTATGTTAGGATGACAGGGGGTAGTTTGCCTTTGGATGTCAGGACTAGGTGAAATTCGACTTATTTGATGTTGCAGAGGGTAATTAAGTATATGGTAGCATTTGATAAGATGGAGACAAAAGACAAGTTATACAATGATCATTTCTTGGACATTGACAAGGGAAGAAAGAGAATTGGACCTCCTAACTTGAATAATTGGCGTTCTGTTGAAAGGTTGGACAAGTTTCTGGATATTTTCCACAACTCAACATTGATTTTCTCGGCTTCTACTAGACTGAATGCGAATAAGTGTTATGGGGAGATAGTCAACATTTCAACAAATCTTGACATGTTGTGTTCTAGTTATGATCTTGAGTTGAAGAAAAAGGCTGATGAAATGTATAAGAAGTTTGATAAGTATTAGGATGACATTAGTAATATCAATACGATGTTGAATATAGCGACAGACGTAGGAGAAGAGAAGACGGGAACTCACAGATTTCTTCGTCGTTATTTTTTATGAGGATAAATAGATAAATTTGTAGAAGATGATAAATTTGGTAGGATTAGTTAACGAGGCACATTAACCATCTTACGACAAACATAACACACAGCCCATTAACAATTGATTAAACATAAGATAATGAGAAGAAAAAAACAGGTGTAGGATTTACAAGGAAACCACGTGGCAAGCAGTTGGAGTTTCTAGGGAAGTGGAAGCCTACTTTATTATATAAGATGATATTTATTCACTCAGCATTAAAAAAAACTTCACTGTTATTTGGGTTGGTAAATGTTTTAAAAGGAAGAGCAAGGTGATGTCTATTGGCTCTCTTAAACAAAATTGTCGAAGAAAATCCCATAATACATTAATTTCATTAATTATTCTTGAGAGTAAGAGATTTTATATATTCTTTTTATAAAAAAAAAGTTGGTCACATTTTTGACCACAAAAAGATGTATAATCAATAAAAATGATTTTTTAGTAATATGAAAAAGATTTTTTACCAAAAAGAAAAAAGCAAATAAGTTAACCAAATTAAGACTTTTGACTTTATTTTTGTGATTTTAACCAAATAAGATTTTTTTTCTTAACAAATAATTTGTTTGCTGTAATAAAAAAAAAATGAGATAAGATGTTAACACCTATATATCCAAGTGAGCCAATAGCCATCACCTACCTATATTTCTTCCCTTTTAAAATATTTACAACATTCACTATATGAAGAAACTGACTCATCAGAATTACAAAATTACATATTAATTAAAAGATAAGAGAAAAAGAACTCAAATACAAAGAAAGAAGAAAAAGTTTCAGGTGCATCAGTTCTTCTTTTATTTTATTTTTAAAAATCGTTGTTGTTATAATATTTTTATTTGCTTAAATATTATGACATATATGTGCTGTATTTACATTTTAATGATCTGCGTCAACTGATTTTGAATGATAAAATTGTCATATCGATTGTGGATATGAATACATACAACATCTTTTTTTTTTTTTTAATGTTCACCAATATTTAGCATATTTTGTAGAATTCGTTTATAAGGAATTTCATGGCCAGAATTTGAAAAAATAAATTTATATTGACATTTGAGATAAGAAAAATAAATTGTTTAGAAAATTTTGCCGAGAGAGTAGTTATAGTTTAAAGTTTTCAATAGTTTTTTAATTATGCTTTTGAAACAGAGGTAAAGTAATTGTGTACCAGTATGGAAGGTAACGGATATGGTGACAGTAGAGAGTTGAAACCTCTGTTTAATTATTAGCTTTAACACAAATGTATTCTTATTGTAATTTTGTTTTGTTATTCCTCTTTAAAAGTTATAAATAAAGATGTCTTTTTGTTTGATTGTTTTATGGCTAGTGCAATAGATTCGGAAATGTTTATTGAAAGTTTAAAACTGTAAATGCAAAGGAGATAACTTCAATTCACTAACGATTTTTGTTATATGCATATTAGGATTTCGATTGGAAGAGATGACTTCTAAGAGAATGGCTTCAAGTATCGAACTAGGCACATTATCCAATCTACCGGATGTACTTCTGATTTTGATCATCTCTTGTTTGTCGTTTAAGGAATGTTTAAGGACCAGTCTACTCTCTAAGAGGTGGAGGTATCTCTGTCGTGAGACAAGAAACATTTCTTTCAAGGAGTCCGAGTATGTGGACCGCTCTGTCTCCGACAAAAGATCCAAAAGGATTTCGTTTGTTAACTATATGCGTCAATGGGTCTCTCAATATCACGGTTACCGCATGGAAACCTTCGAGATTAAGTTCTCTCTTCCATGGGAATTTGCGGCAGAGATGGAGTCCCTGATCGAATTCGCAGTCTCAAGACAAGTCAAGAACCTAGTTCTTGATTTCACAGACCCTTTGTGGTCAGTCACTACCGATGCGTCAAGGTATTTCGAGGTTTATGTGCATTTACCAGCAAGCCTTTACAATCTAAGAACCCTCGAATCGCTGAAGATATATTCGTGCGGGTTTGACCCCTCGCAGTTAACAAACTCTGGATCGCTTAGAAAGCTCTCTATAGGTTGGATCGAACTCACAGGGGATGAGTCTTTGTTATTAACCTCTCCTACGCTCAAGAGTCTAAGTTTTAGTTATTGTTGGGGTGTTGATATCAACAACATAGCCGGAGATATCAAGGAATTTGTATTTGAGAACTGTGCATTCTCTCTTTACATGATTTGTTCCTTTGATCTGCCTAATGTAGAGATATTCAAGTACTCAGGCCAACTGCTTGCTTTTGATGTCAAGAAAATGAATAAGTACAAAGAAGTTTATTTAGATTTTGAGGCAGAGGGCGACTACGAAGAACCCAATCAAAGAACCAAATTTGAAGGAACTATTCTCTCTGGCTTCCTTAACAGTCTTCGAGGTGCGAGGACCTTAAGCGTATGCCCTTTTCTCCTTCAGGTATATATTTAACTCCTAACATCATTTTCACGTTATTAACATATCTTTGAGAATGAGAAGTGAGCAAAATATTTTACTAGGGGATATAGGTTAGTTTCGAAATATAATGGTTCTCCCTGTGAAAGTTTTTAATAGCCTAGTGGATAAAAGGAATATGTAGCAGTAGCTAATATAGTAGTATGTGTAGTATCTTTACCTTATAAGCTATTTCGTTGCAATTGATGGATATAAAGACGGTTAGTTGACAGTTATCTTATCTGATCGTAAGTGCATGAGTTTTTCTTTTTGAAGGCTATCCAAGAATGTGATGATCCGTCTTCTTTACTTCTTCCTATGGAAACACAACATTTGGTGCTGAGAACGAGGTTGCATGTCATGGAGTTTAGAGGAATTAGGCTCCTCCTCGATAATTGCCCTAACCTGGAAACGTTAACTTTCGATATCATCCGTCGAAGCCTTTTCTCGGTAAGATTACTATATATAGTAGTAGTGAATTTGAGAACAATAGTTACATTTACTATGTATGATTTTCCCTAAAGCTCAAAATGTTTCGCTTTGATATATTGCAGTACGCTAAGTCATATTGTGGCGTCGGTCCACGTTCATATTGGAAAAAAATCTTACCTATAAGAATCTTCCTAAGACACTTAAGGTCGTGGTCGTGAGGAACTTCAGTGGTTGCTTTGGAGAGCTAAATGTTTTGAAGATTTTGATTCAGTCGGGAAGTAGACGTTGTCCCGGACGTGCGCATGGGCCTGTACTAAAAATAGTGGAGCTTTACGTGCGTAGTGATATGGCGGAATGTCAGAAGATGGAGGCACATGATGGAGCCAAGATGTTACAGAGTATTTCAGGGGATGTGCAGGTTCTTGTACACGATCCTAAAAGAGTTCCAGAGCTATGATCAAGACTTCTCAGTATTAGTGGTTTGTTTATTTGTCCCATTTAATGATGTTGTTCTCTGTTTGTTTGATTTTCCGAATAATTTGAACTTCTTGGAAAGAATGAGGACTTGTTCATCTATGTGAACCATAGATAATAAAGAATTATTGAGTAATATTAAGATTTAATATATATCTTGTTTTTATATATTTTTAAAAGAATTATAAGATTTTCGAAATTAAATTTTCTATGATTTTAGAAAATAAAATAAAGTATTTAAAAAAAACCTCATCTTCGCTCATACTTCGAAGTGACCTGGACGGAAATCATCAAAACTTGATCGATTTACCCGATTGCGTTTACAATCAAACGAACATTGAGTCACTAAAACTCTACGCTTGTGGAATCAACTCGACTCTGGGCTAAGAAGCTTCACAATCGGTTGGCTTCAGATCTAGATCACTCAACAAATCTAACATCTTACACACTCATGATCACTGATCAGACCTTTGATTATGTTTTCGTGTTTTTTTTTTTTTTCTTGGGAGAAAGATGGTCCAAAATGTGGAGGATGAAGTTGCAGCATCTGGTGTTAAACAGTTGAAGACAAAATTATATGTCGGTTTGGATTTACAAATGAGATGATTAGGGTTTAGATTTTACAATTAGAACGAAATTATATGTCGGTTTAGGTTTATAAATGAGATGGTTAGAGTTTAAATTTTATAATTAGAATAAAAATATATGTCGGTTCGGGTTTACAAATGAGATGGTTAGGATTTAGATTTTACAATTAGAATGAAATTATATATTGGTTAGAGTTTATAAATAAGCGGTTTAAGTTTTTTATTTTATAATAATGTATACAGATTTTGTTTCCTTATTTTATTTTATAAGGAGGTGAATAAATAGGTTCTTAAATATATTATGACATGTCAGATTCTCATTGGCTAAAATAAGGAGAAGTGAACAAAAGGGTTCACTTATTATTGGTCGGAACATGTATGCACTGAAGGTGATTAAAAAATGCTGACGATCCTTTTATATGCTAAGCATCTTCGTTTTCATTACCAAATCCAAATGTTGTGTATCCCACCGCATGAAAGGTCTTGCTCTCTGTGTTGGAAAGTATATTGAGATTTACGTGGCAAATGGATTGGTGGGATTAGGCCTGGGCGTTCGGATATCAGATCGGATTCGGTTCAGATTTTTTGAATTTCGGATTTTTTGGATATTGACTTATACATCTATTCATGTATTTATATAATTCGGATCGGTTTCGGTTCGGATAATTAGGATTTCGGATTGGTTCAGATATGACTGTCGATAACCAAAATTAAACCAAAAGTTATTAAACAATGTTTTATTCAAATACTTTTAATCTTATTATACCCAAATAACTATACTAATGGAGTATTAAAACAAAAGAAAAAGATATAAATTAAGTAAATGGCAAGGTTCTCATAAAACCATACAAATACAAAAAAGATATGATGCATATCTATCAGAATATCAAACTATTTCTTATATGTTCGGTTATATTCGGATATCTATTGGATATTGGTTCGGATCGGATAATATCCGATATCCAAAATAATGAAAGCCAATAACCGATCGGTTATTTCCTTAATATCGGTTCGGTTTTAATCCAGTTATTTCGGTTCGGATACGGTTCGAATTTTCAGATTCGGATTTTATGCTCAGGCCTAGGTGGGATGATGAAAGGGCCTTGCTCTACTCGTTTATGAAACGTTGCTTTACTGTGGGAATCAAATGACAAAACATTAAGATTATCCTTTTTTTTTTCTTTTCAAAACCATATGTTTTGTTTTTCGAAAACCGTTAAAATAATGAGAAAGAACTTCACTGTTATTTGGGTTGGTAAATGTTTAAAAAGGAAGAGCAATTTAGGTTAATGATATGCTACTGTAAAAGATAAGGGTAGGTGATGGCCATTTGGTTCACTTGAACAAAATTATCGAAGAAAATCCCATAATATATATTTCTTTAAATTATCCTTCAGAGTAAGGTATTTTATATATTCTTTTTATAAATAAAAGTTGGTCACATTTTCTGACCACAAAAAGATGGATATAATCAATAAAAATGCATCTTTAGTAATACCAATAAGATTTATTACCAGAAAGAAAAAAAGCAAATAAGTCAACAAAATTAGGACTTTTGACTTTCATTGAATTTGGGATGAGATTTTAACCAAATGAGATTTGTTTCTTAACAAATAATTTGTTTGATGTAGTTCAAATTCAAAAAATGAGATAAGATGTTAACACATGACTTATCCAAGTGAGCCAATAGCCATCACCTACCCTTATATTTTACAGTAGCATATTCATGTACCTATATTTCCTCCCTTTTTAAACATTTACGACATTCACTATATGACTATGACTCATCAGAATTACAAAATTACATATTGATAAAAAGAGAAGAACAAAAAAACCCTTCAAAAATACATTAAAAAAAAAAAAAGAATTCTTGAGGTCTTAAACAGGCATAACCGGAAGAAGACAAAGTTTTCAGGTGCATCAGTTCTTCTTTGATTTTATTTTTAAAAATCTTTGTTATTTATCTTTGTTATAATATTTTATTTTTGTGCTGTATTTACATTTTAATGATTTTACTTTAGTGTTTTTCTTGCTCCACCATCTGCGTCCACTGAATTTGAATGATAAAAATGTCATACCAATTATGTATATGAATACATACAACATCATTTTTTAAATGTTCACCAATATGTAGCATATTTTGTAGAAATCGTTTACAAGAATTTCATAGCCAGATTTTGTAAAAAAAAAAACTTATATATATTGATATTTGTGATAAGAAAAAAAAAGTTTAGAAAATTCTGCCAAGAGAAGAGTTATGGTTTTTTCCAAAAAAAAAAAAAAAAAGAGTAGTTAAAGTTAAAGTTTTCAATAGTTTTTTGTTTTTTAATTATGTTTTTGAAACAAAGGTAAAACAATTTGTGTACCAGTATGGTAAGGTGCGGTTAAACATATTACATGCCCCTGGGCAAACTAAAAAAAAATGCCCTTTAACCTATAGAAAAACTTACTGATATTTTTTAGGTCTCTTTGGTTCATATAATTTTTTTTTTGTGCCATTTTCTAGCTTATAACCTTTTTTTTTGTGCCTCTTTAACTTATAAATTTTTTTTTGTGCCCCTATTTAGCTTACAAAGTTTTTTTTTATGTATCTTTTAACTTACAAATATGTTTTTGTTTACAAATTCTTTTTTTACCCATTTAATTTATGTACCCGGACGGTCGCACTGCCCGCCCTCCTAGTTAAGCCAACACTGGTAACGGATACGTTGACTGCTGAGACCTCTGTTTTTATTTTATTTCCTTAGTTAATTTAGTTATAAGACAAATGTATTCTTATTGTATTTTTGCAGTGTTATTCCTTTTTATCAGTTAAAAATAAAGATGTCTTTTTTTAGTGCAATAGATTCGGACATGTTTATTGAAACTGTAAATGCAAAGGAGATAGCTTTAATTCACTGACCATTTTTGTTTTATCCATAGCAGGATTTCGATTGGAAGAGATGACTTGTAAGAGAATGGGTTCAAGTGTCGAACTAGACGCATTATCCAATCTACCAGATGTACTTCTGATTATGATCATCTCTTGTTTGTCGTTTAAGGAATGTTTAAGGACCAGTCTACTCTCTAAGAGGTGGAGGTACCTCTGTCGTGAGACAAGAAACATTTCTTTCAAGGAGTTCGACTATAAGGACCGCTCTGTCTCCAACAGAAAATCCTTGAGGATTTCGTTTGTTAACTATATGTGTCAATGGGTCTCTCGATATCACGGTTACTGCATGGAAACCTTCGAGATTAAGTTCTCTCTTCCATCGGGATTTGCGGCAGAGATGGAGTCCCTGATCGAATTCGCAGTCTCAAGAAAAGTCAAGAACCTAGTTCTTGATTTCACCGACTTTTTTTGGTCAGACGCTGCCGATGCGAGGTATTGCGAGGTTGATGTGCATTTACCAGCAAGCGTTTACAATTCAAGAACCCTCGAATCAGTGAAGATATATTCGTGCGGATTTGACCCCTCGAAGTTCACAAACTCTGGATCGCTTAGAAAGCTCTCTATAGGTTGGATCGAACTCACAGGGGACGAGCCTTTGATATCAACCTCTCCTACGCTCAAGAGTCTAAGTTTTAGTTATTGTTGGGGTATTGATTTCAACAACATAGCCGGAGATATCAAGGAATTTGAATTTGAGAACTGTGAATTCTCTCTTTACATGCCTTGTTCCTTTGATCTGCCTAATATAGAGATATTCAAGTACTCAGGCCAAGTGCTTGCTTTTGATGTCAAGAAAATGTATAAGTTCAAAGAAGTTTATTTAGATTTTGAGGCAGAGGACGACTACGAAGAACCCAATGAAAGAACCAAATTAGAAGGAACTATGCTTTCGGGCTTCCTTAACAGTCTTCGAGGTGCGAGGACCTTAAGTGTATGCCCTTTTCTCCTTCAGGTATATATTTAACTCTTAACTTATTTACATTACATTTTCACGTTATTAACATATCTTTGAGAATTAGAATTGAGCAAAGTATTTTACTAGGGGATATAGGTTAGTTTCAAAATATAATGGTTCGAGTTTTAAATATCCTAGTGGATAAAAGGAATATGTAGCAGTAGCTAATATAGTAGTATGTGTAGTATCTTTACCTTATAAGCTATTTCGTTGTAATTGATGGATATAAAGACGGTTAGTTGACAGTTATGTTTATCTGAGTAAGTGCATGGATGTGTTTTTCTTTTTGAAGGCTATCCAAGAATGTGATGATCCGTCTTCTTTACTTCGTCCTATGGAAACACAACATTTGGTGCTGAGAACAAGGTTGCATGTCATGGAGTTTAAAGGAATTACGCTCCTCCTCGATAATTGCCCTAACCTGGAAACGTTAACTTTGGATATCCTCAGTCGAAGCTTTTACTCGGTAAGAGTACTATAAATGGGAATTTGAGAACAATATTTACATTTTCTATATATGTATGATTTTCCCTAAAAGTCATAATTTGTCGTTTTGATATATTGCAGTACGCTAAATCATATTGTGGCGTGGGTCCACGTTCATATTGGAAAAAAAATCTTACCTATGAGAATCTTCCTAAGACACTTAAGGTCGTGGTCGTGAGGAACTTCAGTGGTTGCTTTAGAGAGCTAAATGTTTTAAAGATTTTGATTCAGCTGGGACGTGGGGGTTGTCCCGATCGTGCGCATGGGCCTGTACTAGAAAGAGTGGAGCTTTACGTGCGTAGTGATATGGCGGAATGTCAGAAGATGGAGGCACATGGTGGAGCCGAGATGTTACAGAGTATTTCAGGGGATGTGCAGGTTCTTGTACACGACCCTAAATGAGTTGCAGAGCTATGATCAAGACTTCTCAGTATTAGTGGTTTGTTTATTTGTCCCATTTAATGATGTTGTTCTCTGTTTGTTTGATTTTCCGAATAATTTGAACTTCTTGGAAAGAACGAGGACTTGTTCACCTATGTGAACCATAGATAATAATAAATATTATTGAGTAATATTACGATTTTATATGCATCTTGTTTTTATATTTACTAGGACTCATACCCCCAACTATGTTGTGGAGGATGTTTTTTTGAAAAAAAAATAAAATAAATTTAATATTTTAAATTATATATAATGAAATAATTTGAAAAATAATATTAACCATAAACTGTTAGTAAAAACACAATCATCAAAATAAAGATTTATAACAAAAAAATATTATGCAGAATAGATCCAACTTTGCTAAAAAACATTATTTAAAATATTATAAATATAAGATATTTTATAAAGAATTATAGTAAAGAGCTACAATAAAAAAATTATCATGAGAAAGTGATACTAACTGAGAATATTAAACTAATGGTTGTAATGAGTAAACGCAGATTTCTAATAAATAGTTATAATTAAAAATATTTAATAATGAGTGAAACTATATCAAGAAAAAATTAAAATTAAAATAAATTTTAAATATTAAAATAATGTTTTTACTGAAAAGTTACGATAAATAGTAAGTTGTATTAAATTTCTATTTTTCTATAATCATTTCTTAAATTTTAGTTAGATTATAGAATAACGTTGAATATTACATATCAATATTCAATTATTTAGATTCAATATATAACGGAAAATTTGTTTCAATTAACAATGATTTGTAGTTATTGATGAAGAGACAAATATATAAAGAGTTCAAAATGCATGACTATTTAAATAGATACACCTATTAGAATGAAAAGTTGTGATGAAAAAATATGAATAAAATATATTGAAAAGACACAACTCTACAATGAACGGATACAACCGTTTGAATTTAAAAAAAAAACAAATAAATTTTTTTTTTCGAAAAGGTACTACGAAAAATCGCATCTGTTGTTCGTATATCACAAAAACTCCTCCTCGCTCATATTTCGAAGTGACCTCGAACATTGAGTCACTAAAGCTATATGTAAAAACGAAGATGCAGCCAATATTAAAAAGAACCTATTTTCTTATTAAGAATCACTTAAACAATCTTACAAGATATGTTTAATCAGATTTACACACAGTCAACACGACTTGCCACTGACCAATTCTTAATCTAACCAAAACTTGTTAAAAACCCTAAAAGCTTATTCGCTTGGCTCCTACTTTTTCTATGCGGCTCTAGAAAAACCTTAAGCCTCAATACCAATATATATAGGTAGCTAACATATCATGTTGGCTAACCTACTTTCCTAATTTAAGATAACCCAAAATCTTCTTTATTTGATCCGATGATATCTTGCTAAACAATAAAGGAAACTCCAATATTCCAGTTATAATTCGCCACATCATTCAACATCACGTTCATTATTTCCTACGCACAGCTTCTTCTAGTGTCTTACAGACTAGCCTTGTTCCACCAAATGTCTTCATGCTTTCACTATACGCTTGTGGGATCAACACTTGACAAGATTCAAGAACTGTGTGCGCTAAGAAGCTTCACAATCGGTTGGCTTCAGATCTCTGTAGTCACTACCTTGCTTTTCAAGTTTCCGTCTCTCTTGAGAGTTTGAAATTCATGAACTGTGCGAGTCTTGGAGATGAAGAAATGGTTTTGGGTTAAGAGAATTAGTCTTTAAAGACTGCGATTTCGCTGAGCCGGTTTGTAAATTTGATATACTAAAAGCAGTAATCTTCAAGTATTCTGGAATAGTTTCTTACTTTTACTTCCAGAGAGTTAATGAGCAGATGCAAGAATCATACTTCGATCGGAGACGACATATAATACTGAAACCGGAGAAATCCTTTCTTGTCTTGTAACGACATCTCTCTTATGCTAAGACTTTAACTGTCTGTTCATATACAAAATCACTCAACATATCTAACATCTTACACTCATGATCAGACCTTATGTTACGTTTTTGTTTTTTTTTTGCGAGAAAAGATGATCCAAAATGTGGAGGATGAAGATTTGCAATGTTGATTTGGTGTTGCAGACGAGTCAGCATCCATATGAGTTTGTAGGGTTCAAGATCGAAATTGATTAATAAGTACTGTCTGGATTTGGAATCTCTTAATTGGATCCTCCAAGACCAATTATGAATGTAATTAATTAAGTTATTATACTAGATCTTGTAATTGTTAAAACATACAGTAAAGCAAGATGTCAAAAGAGGAAAGATTGAGTTTAATGGATTGATTTTTGATGTGGCGACGCTTTTGTTTCCAGTTGAGATTGACCCAAGTAAATATATTGGCTTTATCATATCAGTCTAGAGTGTCTGGAAAAGACGCTTAAAGTCGTTGAGGTGAAGGGTTTTGGTGGTGGTTGGTTCGAGTTACGTGTACTGCAGTATTTGATTCGGTACGGTCGTGTTATGGAGCTTGCGTAATCTGTATGTGGACGAAGCTCAAAGGAACAAATGCACCTATTGGAGAGCTTATATGGTTCAGCAAATCAAGAAAGCTTCCAGCCGCTTACAGGTTGTGACTATATATATACAAAACAACGTTTGAAATGAAACCCTATTTTTGAGTCGGCTTTGGAATGTTTTTAAAACTCTTTGGTCAAACTTTTTAATCCAATTTTTTTTTTTTTTTTTTTTTTTGTGATTTTCCCGAAAAATCAAAATTTTGATATATTGCAGTGCGCTAAGTCATATTGTGGCGTCGGTCCACGTTCATATAATCATATTGGAAAAAAAATCTTACCTATAATAATCTTCCTAAGACACTTAAGGTCGTGGTCGTGAGGAACTTCAATGGTTGCTTTGGAGAGCTAAATGTTTTGACGATTTTGATTCAGTCGGGACGTAGGAGTTGTCCCGGACGTGCGCATGGGCCTATGCTAGAAAGAGTGGAGCTTTACGTCATTACGTGCGTAGTGATATGTGAACCATAGCTAATAAAAATTTATCAAGTGGTACAAAAAGATATTATGTACATCTTATTTTTATATATTTAATCAAAAAATATGAAGCTTGAATAATGGAGGACTGCGGAGCCACTTAAGTCTGATGACCAGACACTATCTTCGAATATGAGTCGTGACGATGTGTCAAACCAAACATATATTAAATGACCGGCAAGGTCTGATGCTCTTAATATATGAAGTTTGAATAATGGCGGAGCCACTTAAGTCTGATGACCAGACACTATCTTCCAATATGAGTGGTGACGATGTGGCAAACCAAACATGAGTTCTACTCTGATCGGTGGCAACCAATGAGATGCTTGTCATGGAGAGTTGCCATTGGCTTTTCTTGAAAGTATGGCACGGAGACATTTCTGTAACAAGGTATGTCTTTCTGTTTTCTTTTGTTTGTTCTTTTAACTACATATATTTGGATTTATTGTTAAACTAGTACTAATATGTTTGTATATGTATATGCATGTGGGTGAATCTATATAAACTCCACTTCAGAAGGACTGCCACGAGGAACATTGTTGAGATGTTTGTTCAGAGAAAATCTACTATGAGGAAATGGTTCATTGCTAACAAGCAAAGAGTCTCACATACAACATATATTTGGGTTAGTGATATATGTGACAGGTAACGTCATATATCCTTCTTTTTTACTTAAGAAGTTCATTCTTGAGTCAACTTATTTTGTTTTGATATTGATTGATATTCACAGGTGCAAGTTATATGGTTATAACAGCACGTTACATTGATCCACATTGGCGGTTATAGAAGCTTATAATAGGATTCAAGTATGTGACAGACAACTAAGGGAAGACAATTGCAGGTACTCTTTTTGACTGCTTAGCTGAGTGGGGCATAGAGAAGGTACACTCTGTGATACTAAGATTTTTGTGTCTCCTAGTAGGTTCAATTAACCTTATGCGTTGTAATACTTAAGGTGTCAATCCAAATGGGACGTTGCTAGCAATCAAGATGCAATCAAGCAATCACAAGTTAAGCCAATTCAAAAAGGGTGTTTTTCTAACAATCCTAGAATGGTCAAAATACAAAATGGAAACGAATCACAGAATCATAAACGAAAATGTATGACAAGTACCGAATAAGAATAAGTCAAACAGAAAACGATTCTAAGCATGAACAAACGAAATAGTTCCAGGAATGTAATAAAAATCAGAAAGAAAGAAGTCCTAAGGATGGGGTAATTGATGTCGGTGGAGTATTCTAGTCTATAGAGTGTTTAACATACCTCAAGCAAACTATCCCTATACAATGAACATCACAACTTAGCTAATCCAATCTCTTGGCAAAAGCTACTCAGACTCAACCACTTCCATACCTAGCTCTCGCTAGAGAAACGTGGTCGAGCAGGCATGACAAACAAGTTCATTCACGTCAACAAACATCCTAGACAACTAATCTCTTAGGCTAGGAACGTAAGTCTCTGGCACTAGTTGGTCAGACATTTCATCAAACACCTTTTGGGTGCGGAAATGTCTCGAACCTAGTTCCAATTGATCAGAGAGAAACTAGTAATTCTAACTCTAGTCCAGAAGGGAATCATACAATCAAAGCTTAAACACTCTACATCCTAAGATCCTCCACCTAATCTATCCCATCCTCAAGAACCTACACACTACTCAGATCCGAAAATCATAGTCAAGGATGCAAACACAGAAATCATTGAATCAAGCATAAAAAGATAGATAAAAATAAGATGAACAACTTTGTAGAAGGAATCAAATGCAAAATCTCAATAAATTTCAACGATATCGGAATACAAGTCTCAGAACGTATTTTGTGGCTAGGTTAAAAACCTTCTCGGAAGGAAAACAATACAAGATTAAAAGATAAGATGTTTCTGCAAAGACTTAACAAAATGTATATATAGTAGTCCAACATGGAAAGCCCTAAAACTTAAAACGACAAGGTAAAGCGTCGGTTCGGAAATCTCCTGAAGCGTGTGAAACCAAACGTCTTTCTTCCCGACATGTGCGATCGAGTCCGTGTGCGTCGAATGGAATGCAATGTCATCAGGAGCATGGCTCGGACGGATGCTGGGGAGCATGGCTCGGACGGATGCTGGGGAGCATGGCTCGATCAAACAAGCTGGAGTGCGTGGCGGGAAGCATGGCTCGAGCGTGGTGTATACGCATCCACTAAAACAAAGATAACTCTTGAACCACACCTCCGATTGACTTGAAATAAACGGCGTTGGAAAGATAACTCAATTCCCTACAACTTTGATGAAGACGTCGAAAGCTAAATCCCACTCGAGTGGGATGGCTCGAACGGATGGCTCGGACGGAACGAAGATGGTGACAATGGCTCGGACGAAACGGAGATGGTGACAATGGCTCGGACGAAACGGAGATGGTGACAATGGCTCGGACGAGACGGAGATGGTGACAATGGCTCGGACGAGATGGAGATGGTGACAATGGCTCGGACGAGACGGAGATGGTGACAATGGCTCGGACGAAACGGAGATGGTGACAATGGCTCGGACGAGAATGGCTTCCAACGTCTCCTAAATACCTGAAATACTCCAAAATGCACAATGTATGCAAGGATGATGCAAGAAATACCTAGACGTGCAAAGTGTATAGAAAGAACTAGAAAACGATGCAAACCTATGAGTTATCCTAGCTAAATGCATGACAAAAATAGGCTAAGGAGAGACAAAATATAGACATATCAACTCCCCCAAACTTACTCTTTGCTTGCCCTCAAGCAAACAATCAAGAATAGAGTATGGAGAAGAGGTGTGAAGATGGGGTCTCAGAACCTAAAACATGCTAAATAAAATAGTTAGAATCAAGGTCCTTGTTCTTAGTTCTATGATGCATGGTGAAGGAACTCTATATTTTTTTTTCTACACACGCAATCCTATCAATCATTCCCTTTAACATTCATTAACAGAGAACCGTGAATCAAGCTAAGCAATGTCGCTGAACTCATTTGGCTACGGTGAAAGGTTAGAGACTTAGATTGTCTCCTTCTCGCGTGGTTTCATCAATACAAGACAAGGTTCTCTCACGAAAATGAGTTGAGCTTAAGAGAAGGCTAAAGGTTGAAACCAACTGATACATACAAGAGCAGCGTCCTGTCTACCCAAAGAACATTCCAAACCGAAGTTGGTCATATCTATACCCTTCATCGGAAACATCATCTCAAACCCATTCTTTCACTCTTTATACTTGGTCTTAGGAGGAGTTCACTTCTTATCATTCTAGCGGATTGGGAAATCTTTATTATCAGTAAGGTTCTTTTCCTTTTCTTCTAAGGAATCTAGACATCTTAAACATTTTACTTTCTTTTCTTTGTCTAATCTTTTCGTTTTATGCACAGAACCAATAACTCATTATTTTGCTCAACCCAAATCCTTTACTAGACTTGTAAACCTTGAAAACACATCCCCCTCCTAAAGACTTTCTACCCTTTACTTTCTTTTTGCACTTCACTCTTCTGCACAAATCCATACCCAATACCCATAATCGAGTTCTCACCTAGTCCTACTAGTCCGGATAACGCGAACTAGAACTACACATGATCCTACTCTTGTCGGTTAGAACCTAACACTTTCTAACAAGCTCAACTCGGAAAAGGCCTGACACTCAAGAATACCATTGGCTTGAAAGAACGGTTGGTTAAGGGTGCGGGAAACTGTTCCAAAGATGGGAATCAGCTACTTGGATTGACAAGGGTGGTAAAAATGTGAAAGACAATCCAAGTATGTATATGGTATCCATGAGTTCAACTTCAATGCATAACAAGATAATTGCAAGTCAGGATTAGGTTCAGATAGATAGGGAATAACGTCAATTCAAAACATGCTTCAATCTTACATTTTCAAGTTCAATCAACATGCATCAAAGAACTAATAACAAGGGCCTTGATCCTATCCTATTGAATCCAGCATGCTACCAAGGTTACAATCATCATCAACCCCTATGCTAAGTGCAACAACCCTATACGAATGACACTAGACTCAATCCTAATATGCAAGTGCAAGCTACATGAACACTGTGTTTTTGTGGAAATTTTCGATTTTTTTTTTTTTTTTTTTTAGATGGAAGCAAACTCAAACATGATATGATGCAAAGATTAAAATAAGAATCACAGAACACAACATCAGATACATCATCTCAAACCTTCCCCAAACTTAAATTACACAGTCTCCTGTGTAAGAAAAATTTGCAGGAGGATTTAAGAATCACAACAGGAACAATGCAGGAATGAAATGGTATGTACAAAGGAAAGGTCGGAGTACCTCAGTAGTAGAAGAAGTTGTCTGTGCTCGCCCAAGGAGGAGCGTGATACTGACTCTGTCCTTCCTCTTGTTCGGGATCCGCAGGAGCGACTTGAGCTGGTTGGTCGACTTGCTGCTCTACGCTTGGGTGTTCTGATAAACATTTGGTTGCTCGTCGCACTGCATGTCGTCGACTCTGGACTCGCCATGGTCCGATACTAGCACAACCACCTCAGTAGGCTGATAATCGCCTTGATGTTCGACATGCTGCTCAACCCCGTGCATGTTCTGAGGCGCATCCCGCTGCTCAACCTCAACCCCACGGTCGGGCTCATCTCGAGTTGCAGAACGACGCGCTGAACGATGACTAGAAGAGGCTCTGGAACCTCTCGATCTACGTCTTTGTCTCTCCCTAGACTCGTGTGACGAGTGGCGTGAAGGAGTGGGTGTAGGTTGACGCTGCCGGGACACATATGAAGATTGGCGAGCTGGAGATTGGACCGAGGGAGTGTTCTCTGACGAGTTGGCTCGCTGGAGACTTTGTGTGTGGCTCGAGAGAGGGGCTCGATCGGGTGTTGGCTTGAGTGGCGCGAGTGTGGTAGTTGGAGCGTATGCGGAGTAAGATTGGCTGGAGCGTGATAGCGGAGGCGTGGCTCGAACGAGTGCAGAGTGATGAACCTCTTAGGATGGGTCGAGTCTGATTCCACGCCGTCGGTTGAACCTTGCTCGAGTCGATGATGGTTGAGAACGCACGGTGGTGGTTGAACTCTGCAACACCTCTTCTTCATTATCCCAAACATCTTCCTTAATTTCCTTGGAGGAGAATTTCTCATTGTACCTTGGAGCTTCTTGATTTTCCCACTCATCTTCTTCACCATAGCTGTTAACTCTTTCACTGAATCCCTTAGAATCTGAGTATTTTGTAGTTCATACAAACTGCTAAGCGCGGAGGACGTGACTCTTGCGGTTGGTGAGGTTTAGGAAGCAGGTCTTGACGCTTAGGGAGGGTAACGACTGCACTCGAGTTGGAGAATGGTCGAGTGACACTTTGAGTTTTCTCTCTGGTTACCAAAACCTCTGTTTCTGCCTCATTCACACTCTCAAAGATGTCAACCCCAACTTTATGATCGTTCTCTTCAATCACGAAGGTCTGTCCATCAATAGTTGGTTTCTTCCTAGAATCCCTGATATCAAACTTCATCTTGAAGTTTTTACCCAGATTGAGATCAATCATCCCCTTCTTGACATCAATGACTGCGCCAACTGTAGCTAAGAAAGGTCTTCCTAGGATTAGTGGATCTTTAGGCTCTTCATCCATTCCCAGCACCACAAAGTCAGTAGGAATCTCAGCTTGTCCAATTTTGATGGGCAGGTTCTCTAATAGACCATGAGGCAATCTAGTAGTCCTATCAGCCAATATTAAACGGAGGTTGCATGACTTGTATTCGTTGAATCCTAGCCTCTGAGCTACAGACAATGGCATGAGGCTTACTGAAGCACCAAGATCACATAGGCACTTTTTGAAGGCCAATGGACCTAGAGAACAAGGCAGGGTGAAAGAACCAGGGTCCTCTAGCTTCTTTGGGATAATCATCTTCGAATAACAGCTTTGCATTCATGAATAACTCCACCTATATCATGCACTACCCTCTCATCTTCCAAAACCTTAGCTTGATCTCCTTTAGCTATCTCCTCCTTCTCTTTGGTCATTTCTGTTACCAAATCAGTTAAAAACTTTTGATATTGAGGCACAAGTGCAAATGCATCAAGCAAAGGCATCCTAAGTTCAATCTCCTTGACTTGGTTTTCGAACAGAGCTTTATACTTCTCAGTAAGCTGCTTCTTAAACCTCACTGGAAATGGTAGAGGTGGCTTGTATGGTGGAGGAATGAATCTCACAGGTTTATCCTTGGGAGCAGTGGGTTCTTTAGTAGCTTCAGGATCAGATTGCTTGGCTGACTTAATTGGATCCTTGAGCACCTCGACATGATCCTTTATCTGAACTTCATATTGAAATAATTCCTCCCCATCTAAACTCTCAGTGTCCTCAGCGAGCCGTACATCTACAACTTGGGTGGTTATGGCATGCATAGTAGCATAGTCCTTGGGGTTTTGAACTGCTTTTCCAGGTAGTTGGCCAGTTGTTGGGGTAGAAGTAGAAACAGTCTTGCCTTCCATATACTTCATCTTGGAGTTAAGAGCTTCAAACTTGACATTTAGATCATTGTAAGAACATTCCATCCGCTGACTGAGTTCAGCAAACTTAGCAGTATCCAGAGAACCACTAGCTTGACCTTGAAGAAGTTGTTGCAGCATGTGCTTCATTTCTTGATCTGGAGCTTGAATAGGTTGAACTTGTTGAGGTGAAAATCCTGGTGGTGGTCCGGAAGGAGCGTGAGAACTTTGCTGGAACTGTTGCTTAGGCACGAATCCTTGATTGTAAGGAATAAAAGGTTTTTGCGGACCTTGTTGTTGCTGCTGAGGAGGGTACACCTGATCTTGTGGATTTGCAACATTGGTGCTCCTGTAAGAAAAATTGGGGTTCGTCTTGTAGGGGTAATAACCCTTGTTATATCCACCTTGATTCTGGACGTAGTTGATTGCTTCAGACTGCTCACTCTTTCCATCCTGAACTTGAAAAGGGTCATCCTCAGATACGAAATGGACAGTCTGCTGCTGACTGAGCAAGAGGCGGTCAAGCTTGTCATTGACATTTTTAGGTCCCTCTTGTACTTCTCCTCAGACCCAGCGTCACCTCTAACTGTGCGGTCGTAGTCTTCATTGTAGTTACTGTCAGACTGGGCGAGATTCTCAACCAGTTGCCATCCTTCCTCAACGTCTTTGTTCAGGAAATTACCGTGGAAGCAGTGTCAAGCAGCATACGTATCTTTGGTAGTACACCACGGTAGAGAGTGCTCAGCAGTGACTCGTTGCTGAAACCATGGTGTGGACACTGGCTGTGGTAACCCTTGAAACGCTCCCAGGCTTCACAGAATGATTCTGAGATTTTCTGAGTAAAGCTAGAAATCTCATTCCTGAGACGTGCTGTTCTAGAGTTGGAGAAGAACTTGGCCAAGAATGCTTTCTTGCAACCATCCCAGGTGGTGATTGATCCCTTGGGAAGGTTTTTCTCCCATTGATGAGCCTTGTCTCCCAGGGAGAATGGGAAGAGACGCAACTTGTACCCGTCCTCACTCACGCCGTTGATCTTGGTGAGACTGCACAGACGGTCGAACTCGTCTAAGTGGTCGAGTGGATCCTCCATAGGCAACCCGTGGAACTTGTTTCCTTGGATCATGGAGATCAGACCACTTTTGATTTCGAAGTTGTTGTTCTGCACGGCGGGAGGGACGATTCCAGCACGCTGAGTGTGAGTGTTCGGTGCATCCCAGCACCAATGTTTCGCGGTCCCGGATGTGGTTCATTCTGTTGTTCCATAGTGACTGGTGGGGTGATCGTGGAAGTACGAGTTTGTCGTGGGCGTTGCAACCGATTGATTTCGTCGATAACAGGAAGGAGATTCTGATGCCCTCTTGATCTGGTGTGCATGCAAGGTTGCAATCAACATGTACCTGAGGTGCAAGACAAACAAGCAGACAACCAAAACAAGTCGTACCCAGAATGATAAGTGTAACAGAACTTAATCTTGCAAAACTTGATATCTTAAATGTAGTAAAACAATTCCCAAATGGCAACGGCGCCAAATTGATACTAAGATTTTTGTGTCTCCTAGTAGGTTCAATTAACCTTATGCGTTGTAATACTTAAGGTGTCAATCCAAATGGGACGTTGCTAGCAATCAAGATGCAATCAAGCAATCACAAGTTAAGCCAATTCAAAAAGAGTGTTTTTCTAACAATCCTAGAATGGTCAAAATACAAAATGGAAACGAATCACAGAATCATAAACGAAAATGTATGACAAGTACCGAATAAGAATAAGTCAAACAGAAAACGATTCTAAGCATGAACAAACGAAATAGTTCCAGGAATGTAATAAAAATCAGAAAGAAAGAAGTCCTAAGGATGGGGTAATTGATGTCGGTGGAGTATTCTAGTCTATAGAGTGTTTAACATACCTCAAGCAAACTATCCCTATACAATGAACATCACAACTTAGCTAATCCAATCTCTTGGCAAAAGCTACTCAGAATCAACCACTTCCATACCTAGCTCTCGCTAGAGAAACGTGGTCGAGCAGGCATGACAAACAAGTTCATTCACGTCAACAAACATCCTAGACAACTAATCTCTTAGGCTAGGAACGTAAGTCTCTGGCACTAGTTGGTCAGACATTTCATCAAACACCTTTTGGGTGCGGAAATGTCTCGAACCTAGTTCCAATTGATCAGAGAGAAACTAGTAATTCTAACTCTAGTCCAGAAGGGAATCATACAATCAAAGCTTAAACACTCTACATCCTAAGATCCTCCACCTAATCTATCCCATCCTCAAGAACCTACACACTACTCAGATCCGAAAATCATAGTCAAGGATGCAAACACAGAAATCATTGAATCAAGCATAAAAAGATAGATAAAAATAAGATGAACAACTTTGTAGAAGGAATCAAATGCAAAATCTCAATAAATTTCAACGATATCGGAATACAAGTCTCAGAACGTATTTTGTGGCTAGGTTAAAAACCTTCTCGGAAGGAAAACAATACAAGATTAAAAGATAAGATGTTTCTGCAAAGACTTAACAAAATGTATATATAGTAGTCCAACATGGAAAGCCCTAAAACTTAAAACGACAAGGTAAAGCGTCGGTTCGGAAATCTCCTGAAGCGTGTGAAACCAAACGTCTTTCTTCCCGACATGTGCGATCGAGTCCGTGTGCGTCGAATGGAATGCAATGTCATCAGGAGCATGGCTCGGACGGATGCTGGGGAGCATGGCTCGGACGGATGCTGGGGAGCATGGCTCGATCAAACAAGCTGGAGTGCGTGGCGGGGAAGCATGGCTCGAGCGTGGTGTATACGCATCCACTAAAACAAAGATAACTCTTGAACCACACCTCCGATTGACTTGAAATAAACGGCGTTGGAAAGATAACTCAATTCCCTACAACTTTGATGAAGACGTCGAAAGCTAAATCCCACTCGAGTGGGATGGCTCGAACGGATGGCTCGGACGGAACGAAGATGGTGACAATGGCTCGGACGAAACGGAGATGGTGACAATGGCTCGGACGAAACGGAGATGGTGACAATGGCTCGGACGAGACGGAGATGGTGACAATGGCTCGGACGAGATGGAGATGGTGACAATGGCTCGGACGAGACGGAGATGGTGACAATGGCTCGGACGAAACGGAGATGGTGACAATGGCTCGGACGAGAATGGCTTCCAACGTCTCCTAAATACCTGAAATACTCCAAAATGCACAATGTATGCAAGGATGATGCAAGAAATACCTAGACGTGCAAAGTGTATAGAAAGAACTAGAAAACGATGCAAACCTATGAGTTATCCTAGCTAAATGCATGACAAAAATAGGCAAAGGAGAGACAAAATATAGACATATCAACTCCCCCAAACTTACTCTTTGCTTGCCCTCAAGCAAACAATCAAGAATAGAGTATGGAGAAGAGGTGTGAAGATGGGGTCTCAGAACCTAAAACATGCTAAATAAAATAGTTAGAATCAAGGTCTTTGTTCTTAGTTCTATGATGCATGGTGAAGGAACTCTATATTTTTTTTTTCTACACACGCAATCCTATCAATCATTCCCTTTAACATTCATTAACAGAGAACCGTGAATCAAGCTAAGCAATGTCGCTGAACTCATTTGGCTACGGTGAAAGGTTAGAGACTTAGATTGTCTCCTTCTCGCGTGGTTTCATCAATACAAGACAAGGTTCTCTCACGAAAATGAGTTGAGCTTAAGAGAAGGCTAAAGGTTGAAACCAACTGATACATACAAGAGCAGCGTCCTGTCTACCCAAAGAACATTCCAAACCGAAGTTGGTCATATCTATACCCTTCATCGGAAACATCATCTCAAACCCATTCTTTCACTCTTTATACTTGGTCTTAGGAGGAGTTCACTTCTTATCATTCTAGCGGATTGGGAAATCTTTATTATCAGTAAGGTTCTTTTCCTTTTCTTCTAAGGAATCTAGACATCTTAAACATTTTACTTTCTTTTCTTTGTCTAATCTTTTCGTTTTATGCACAGAACCAATAACTCATTATTTTGCTCAACCCAAATCCTTTACTAGACTTGTAAACCTTGAAAACACATCCCCCTCCTAAAGACTTTCTACCCTTTACTTTCTTTTTGCACTTCACTCTTCTGCACAAATCCATACCCAATACCCATAATCGAGTTCTCACCTAGTCCTACTAGTCCGGATAACGCGAACTAGAACTACACATGATCCTACTCTTGTCGGTTAGAACCTAACACTTTCTAACAAGCTCAACTCGGAAAAGGCCTGACACTCAAGAATACCATTGGCTTGAAAGAACGGTTGGTTAAGGGTGCGGGAAACTGTTCCAAAGATGGGAATCAGCTACTTGGATTGACAAGGGTGGTAAAAATGTGAAAGACAATCCAAGTATGTATATGGTATCCATGAGTTCAACTTCAATGCATAACAAGATAATTGCAAGTCAGGATTAGGTTCAGATAGATAGGGAATAACGTCAATTCAAAACATGCTTCAATCTTACATTTTCAAGTTCAATCAACATGCATCAAAGAACTAATAACAAGGGCCTTGATCCTATCCTATTGAATCCAGCATGCTACCAAGGTTACAATCATCATCAACCCCTATGCTAAGTGCAACAACCCTATACGAATGACACTAGACTCAATCCTAATATGCAAGTGCAAGCTACATGAACACTGTGTTTTTGTGGAAATTTTCGATTTTTTTTTTTTTTTTTTTTTTTTTTTTTAGATGGAAGCAAACTCAAACATGATATGATGCAAAGATTAAAATAAGAATCACAGAACACAACATCAGATACATCATCTCAAACCTTCCCCCAAACTTAAATTACACAGTCTCCTGTGTAAGAAAAATTTGCAGGAGGATTTAAGAATCACAACAGGAACAATGCAGGAATGAAATGGTATGTACAAAGGAAATGTCGGAGTACCTCAGTAGTAGAAGAAGTTGTCTGTGCTCGCCCAAGGAGGAGCGTGATACTGACTCTGTCCTTCCTCTTGTTCGGGATCCGCAGGAGCGACTTGAGCTGGTTGGTCGACTTGCTGCTCTACTGCTTGGGTGTTCTGATAAACATTTGGTTGCTCGTCGCACTGCATGTCGTCGACTCTGGACTCGCCATGGTCCGATACTAGCACAACCACCTCAGTAGGCTGATAATCGCCTTGATGTTCGACATGCTGCTCAACCCCGTGCATGTTCTGAGGCGCATCCCGCTGCTCAACCTCAACCCCACGGTCGGGCTCATCTCGAGTTGCAGAACGACGCGCTGAACGATGACTAGAAGAGGCTCTGGAACCTCTCGATCTACGTCTTTGTCTCTCCCTAGACTCGTGTGACGAGTGGCGTGAAGGAGTGGGTGTAGGTTGACGCTGCCGGGACACATATGAAGATTGGCGAGCTGGAGATTGGACCAGAGGGAGTGTTCTCTGACGAGTTGGCTCGCTGGAGACTTTGTGTGTGGCTCGAGAGAGGGGCTCGATCGGGTGTTGGCTTGAGTGGCGCGAGTGTGGTAGTTGGAGCGTATGCGGAGTAAGATTGGCTGGAGCGTGATAGCGGAGGCGTGGCTCGAACGAGTGCAGAGTGATGAACCTCTTAGGATGGGTCGAGTCTGATTCCACGCCGTCGGTTGAACCTTGCTCGAGTCGATGATGGTTGAGAACGCACGGTGGTGGTTGAACTCTGCAACACCTCTTCTTCATTATCCCAAACATCTTCCTTAATTTCCTTGGAGGAGAATTTCTCATTGTACCTTGGAGCTTCTTGATTTTCCCACTCATCTTCTTCACCATAGCTGTTAACTCTTTCACTGAATCCCTTAGAATCTGAGTATTTTGTAGTTCATACAAACTGCTAAGCGCGGGAGGACGTGACTCTTGCGGTTGGTGAGGTTTAGGAAGCAGGTCTTGACGCTTAGGGAGGGTAACGACTGCACTCGAGTTGGAGAATGGTCGAGTGACACTTTGAGTTTTCTCTCTGGTTACCAAAACCTCTGTTTCTGCCTCATTCACACTCTCAAAGATGTCAACCCCAACTTTATGATCGTTCTCTTCAATCACGAAGGTCTGTCCATCAATAGTTGGTTTCTTCCTAGAATCCCTGATATCAAACTTCATCTTGAAGTTTTTACCCAGATTGAGATCAATCATCCCCTTCTTGACATCAATGACTGCGCCAACTGTAGCTAAGAAAGGTCTTCCTAGGATTAGTGGATCTTTAGGCTCTTCATCCATTCCCAGCACCACAAAGTCAGTAGGAATCTCAGCTTGTCCAATTTTGATGGGCATGTTCTCTAATAGACCATGAGGCAATCTAGTAGTCCTATCAGCCAATATTAAACGGAGGTTGCATGACTTGTATTCGTTGAATCCTAGCCTCTGAGCTACAGACAATGGCATGAGGCTTACTGAAGCACCAAGATCACATAGGCACTTTTTGAAGGCCAATAGACCTAGAGAACAAGGCAGGGTGAAAGAACCAGGGTCCTCTAGCTTCTTTGGGATAATCATCTTCTGAATAACAGCTTTGCATTCATGAATAACTCCACCTATATCATGCACTACCCTCTCATCTTCCAAAACCTTAGCTTGATCTCCTTTAGCTATCTCCTCCTTCTCTTTGGTCATTTCTGTTACCAAATCAGTTAAAAACTTTTGATATTGAGGCACAAGTGCAAATGCATCAAGCAAAGGCATCCGAAGTTCAATCTCCTTGACTTGGTTTTCGAACAGAGCTTTATACTTCTCAGTAAGCTGCTTCTTAAACCTCACTGGAAATGGTAGAGGTGGCTTGTATGGTGGAGGAATGAATCTCACAGGTTTATCCTTGGGAGCAGTGGGTTCTTTAGTAGCTTCAGGATCAGATTGCTTGGCTGACTTAATTGGATCCTTGAGCACCTCGACATGATCCTTTATCTGAACTTCATATTGAAATAATTCCTCCCCATCTAAACTCTCAGTGTCCTCAGCGAGCCGTACATCTACAACTTGGGTGGTTATGGCATGCATAGTAGCATAGTCCTTGGGGTTTTGAACTGCTTTTCCAGGTAGTTGGCCAGTTGTTGGGCTAGAAGTAGAAACAGTCTTGCCTTCCATATACTTCATCTTGGAGTTAAGAGCTTCAAACTTGACATTTAGATCATTGTAAGAACATTCCATCCGCTGACTGAGTTCAGCAAACTTCTTAGCAGTATCCAGAGAACCACTAGCTTGACCTTGAAGAAGTTGTTGCAGCATGTGCTTCATTTCTTGATCTGGAGCTTGAATAGGTTGAACTTGTTGAGGTGAAAATCCTGGTGGTGGTCCGGAAGGAGCGTGAGAACTTTGCTGGAACTGTTGCTTAGGCACGAATCCTTGATTGTAAGGAATAAAAGGTTTTTGCGGACCTTGTTGTTGCTGCTGAGGAGGGTACACCTGATCTTGTGGATTTGCAACATTGGTGCTCCTGTAAGAAAAATTGGGGTTCGTCTTGTAGGGGTAATAACCCTTGTTATATCCACCTTGATTCTGGACGTAGTTGATTGCTTCAGACTGCTCACTCTTTCCATCCTGAACTTGAAAAGGGTCATCCTCAGATACGAAATGGACAGTCTGCTGCTGACTGAGCAAGAGGCGGTCAAGCTTGTCATTGACATTTTTTAGGTCCCTCTTGTACTTCTCCTCAGACCCAGCGTCACCTCTAACTGTGCGGTCGTAGTCTTCATTGTAGTTACTGTCAGACTGGGCGAGATTCTCAACCAGTTGCCATCCTTCCTCAACGTCTTTGTTCAGGAAATTACCGTTGGAAGCAGTGTCAAGCAGCATACGTATCTTTGGTAGTACACCACGGTAGAGAGTGCTCAGCAGTGACTCGTTGCTGAAACCATGGTGTGGACACTGGCTGTGGTAACCCTTGAAACGCTCCCAGGCTTCACAGAATGATTCTGAGATTTTCTGAGTAAAGCTAGAAATCTCATTCCTGAGACGTGCTGTTCTAGAGTTGGAGAAGAACTTGGCCAAGAATGCTTTCTTGCAACCATCCCAGGTGGTGATTGATCCCTTGGGAAGGTTTTTCTCCCATTGATGAGCCTTGTCTCCCAGGGAGAATGGGAAGAGACGCAACTTGTACCCGTCCTCACTCACGCCGTTGATCTTGGTGAGACTGCACAGACGGTCGAACTCGTCTAAGTGGTCGAGTGGATCCTCCATAGGCAACCCGTGGAACTTGTTTCCTTGGATCATGGAGATCATACCACTTTTGATTTCGAAGTTGTTGTTCTGCACGGCGGGAGGGACGATTCCAGCACGCTGAGTGTGAGTGTTCGGTGCATCCCCAGCACCAATGTTTCGCGGTCCCGGATGTGGTTCATTCTGTTGTTCCATAGTGACTGGTAGGGGGTGATCGTTGGAAGTACGAGTTTGTCGTGGGCGTTGCAACCGATTGATTTCGTCGATAACAGGAAGGAGATTCTGATGCCCTCTTGATCTGGTGTGCATGCAAGGTTGCAATCAACATGTACCTGAGGTGCAAGACAAACAAGCAGACAACCAAAACAAGTCAGTACCCAGAATGATAAGTGTAACAGAACTTAATCTTGCAAAACTTGATATCTTAAATGTAGTAAAACAATTCCCAAATGGCAACGGCGCCAAATTGATACTAAGATTTTTGTGTCTCCTAGTAGGTTCAATTAACCTTATGCGTTGTAATACTTAAGGTGTCAATCCAAATGGGACGTTGCTAGCAATCAAGATGCAATCAAGCAATCACAAGTTAAGCCAATTCAAAAAGGGTGTTTTTCTAACAATCCTAGAATGGTCAAAATACAAAATGGAAACGAATCACAGAATCATAAACGAAAATGTATGACAAGTACCGAATAAGAATAAGTCAAACAGAAAACGATTCTAAGCATGAACAAACGAAATAGTTCCAGGAATGTAATAAAAATCAGAAAGAAAGAAGTCCTAAGGATGGGGTAATTGATGTCGGTGGAGTATTCTAGTCTATAGAGTGTTTAACATACCTCAAGCAAACTATCCCTATACAATGAACATCACAACTTAGCTAATCCAATCTCTTGGCAAAAGCTACTCAGAATCAACCACTTCCATACCTAGCTCTCGCTAGAGAAACGTGGTCGAGCAGGCATGACAAACAAGTTCATTCACGTCAACAAACATCCTAGACAACTAATCTCTTAGGCTAGGAACGTAAGTCTCTGGCACTAGTTGGTCAGACATTTCATCAAACACCTTTTGGGTGCGGAAATGTCTCGAACCTAGTTCCAATTGATCAGAGAGAAACTAGTAATTCTAACTCTAGTCCAGAAGGGAATCATACAATCAAAGCTTAAACACTCTACATCCTAAGATCCTCCACCTAATCTATCCCATCCTCAAGAACCTACACACTACTCAGATCCGAAAATCATAGTCAAGGATGCAAACACAGAAATCATTGAATCAAGCATAAAAAGATAGATAAAAATAAGATGAACAACTTTGTAGAAGGAATCAAATGCAAAATCTCAATAAATTTCAACGATATCGGAATACAAGTCTCAGAACGTATTTTGTGGCTAGGTTAAAAACCTTCTCGGAAGGAAAACAATACAAGATTAAAAGATAAGATGTTTCTGCAAAGACTTAACAAAATGTATATATAGTAGTCCAACATGGAAAGCCCTAAAACTTAAAACGACAAGGTAAAGCGTCGGTTCGGAAATCTCCTGAAGCGTGTGAAACCAAACGTCTTTCTTCCCGACATGTGCGATCGAGTCCGTGTGCGTCGAATGGAATGCAATGTCATCAGGAGCATGGCTCGGACGGATGCTGGGGAGCATGGCTCGGACGGATGCTGGGGAGCATGGCTCGATCAAACAAGCTGGAGTGCGTGGCGGGGAAGCATGGCTCGAGCGTGGTGTATACGCATCCACTAAAACAAAGATAACTCTTGAACCACACCTCCGATTGACTTGAAATAAACGGCGTTGGAAAGATAACTCAATTCCCTACAACTTTGATGAAGACGTCGAAAGCTAAATCCCACTCGAGTGGGATGGCTCGAACGGATGGCTCGGACGGAACGAAGATGGTGACAATGGCTCGGACGAAACGGAGATGGTGACAATGGCTCGGACGAAACGGAGATGGTGACAATGGCTCGGACGAGACGGAGATGGTGACAATGGCTCGGACGAGATGGAGATGGTGACAATGGCTCGGACGAGACGGAGATGGTGACAATGGCTCGGACGAAACGGAGATGGTGACAATGGCTCGGACGAGAATGGCTTCCAACGTCTCCTAAATACCTGAAATACTCCAAAATGCACAATGTATGCAAGGATGATGCAAGAAATACCTAGACGTGCAAAGTGTATAGAAAGAACTAGAAAACGATGCAAACCTATGAGTTATCCTAGCTAAATGCATGACAAAAATAGGCAAAGGAGAGACAAAATATAGACATATCACTCTGTGACACAGTGGACAATGCAACCGCAAATACAAATGCTTTGAGTAAGTTTGAGACTGCTTTCTCTCTTGTGTCTAATGAGTCTTTGGTTATGAAATGAGAGTTTATGCATGTGAGATGTGCTGGTCATATCATAAATCTGATTGTGAGAGACGGGTTTTCTGAAGTAGATGAGAATGTAGTTGCAATCAGGAAAGCTATCTCGTATTTTAGATCTGACACAAATAGACAAAACACATTTGACCAGAAGATAGATTATGTTAGGATGACAGGGGGTAGTTTGCCTTTGGATGTCAGGACTAGGTGAAATTCGACTTATTTGATGTTGTAGAGGGCAATTAAGTATATGGTAGCATTTGATAAGATGGAGACAAAAGACTAGTTATACAATGATCATTTCTTGGAGATTGACAATGGAAGAAAGAGAATTGGACCTTCAAACTTGAATAATTGGCGTTCTGTTGAAAGGTTAGACAAGTTTGAGATTTTTTACAACTCAACATTGATTGTCTCGGCTTCTACTAGACTGAATGTGCATAAGTGTTATGGGGAGATGTCAACATTTCAACAAATCTTGACATGTTGTGTTCTAGCTATGAATCTAAGTTGAAGAAAAAGGCTGAGGAAATGTATAAGAAGTTTGATAAGTATTAGGATGACATTAGTAATATCAATACAATCTTGAATGTAGTGTGATGCGGTCATCACATATGCTGAACGAGTAGCTGAACTACTTCAAGACGGATTTCTTGATGGACTTCCTGAACTACTCTCTGACGAGCCAAACAAGGAAATATTGATTGCTAAGGCAGATATCTTGCTAGAAATCCTAGATCCACCATTTATTCCTCATCATCACCATTGATTATGATTCCTCTATTATGGTGATTGATTTATAATTAATTTAGACATATTTGTAATTAATGTAGATTATACAATGCAAGAGCTATAAAAAGGCTCATTTGTTTCATTGTAAAAATATATAGAAGATTTTTGGAAAATAAAAGAGAGAGTTTTCTCACTTTGAAGTTTAGGGGGAGGTATTGGTTTAGGATTTAGAAAGAATTTTGAAGACTTTAAAAGTTATGCAAAATATGTTGTTATTCAATCAAGACTTTTTAAAACTCTTTAAAAATTTGGTGTTATTGGTTGTGGATTTGTAAAATGTTATCTAAAATATTGATAAATCTAGTGTTATTGGATTAAGAGTTTTATAAAGTCATTAAAAAGTTTATGTTATTCAAGTAAAACAAAAGAATCTTGGATTGTTAATGAATTCAAATTTTGTGTTATTGGTTTAAGATTTTATATCATTTCCTTCATAACAAAAGTCATGAAAAATCTTTCATCAAATAGAAAGATTTTACAAGATTCGGAAAAACATATCAGCAAGATTTAAAATAACTTCCTAAACAATCTCTTGTAGAATCCTTCATTTTTACTTTCTAATTTTCTATGATTTTATAAATCAGCAAGAGTTTTAAAAACATAAAGTCATTAAAATTCTTTCTAAATCCTAAATCAATACCTCCCCCTTAGGCTTTGTTTTTGTTTATCTAAGTTAGGTGGATTCCTTTACTTACTAAACGTTTGTTCTTATATCTTTTTGAGCGAGTCATCAAGGCATAGAGCTTGTGCTGTATCAGAGTCTTATCACAACTCTGTGGTGCACTTCATTCCGCCATCACACCCCTCATTTGATCCCACATGAGAGAAGCGACCGCCAGTGTGTCAGATCTCCATCTTCAACCATCATTTCTTCACAAGAGAGAAGCGACCGCCAACTTGTGAAGCCGCCATATTTATCCGGTTCAAGTCTCACCACCGTGTCTTGCATCATTTGGTATCAGAGCTAAAATCTCCTACCTTTTATCATTTGATTCAGCTTTATATATATAAGAAAAAAAAAATTGTTTTGCTTAATTTGTTTTTATAAAAGAAAAATTATAAAAAAAAGTAATGCTTTCTTTGGGTTTATAAAACAAAAATCATATAAAAAAAAAATTTTGGGTTTTTTTTTTTTTTTTTTTTGGCAACAGTTTACAAGAATGGCTCAAACGAGCCAAAACGAAGGAACATTGTTTACATAGGTAACTAAATGCGGAACTGAACGAACTCATCGAGCTAGATTATCCGCTTTACCATTCTGAGAGCGAGGTACATAGACCAAGGCAAACGAATCAAACTCCTCTCTATCCGCCTGTATGTCCTCCAGATAAGGCGTAAAAGCTGGCCACTCAGCAAGTGAAGACACCATCTTCACTAAGTCAGAGCAGTCAGTGAGAAATACAACAGATTGATTATCCGCCCCAATCATACAGCGCATAGCCCAAATAAGGGCCTCAATCTCGGCATGAAGAGGGGATAGACTCCGACGCAGGTTGGCAGCACCCATAGTGGTGGTATCTCCCCAGGGTGACGTACAATACCATCCTCGGCCCGCATAGCGATCTGTTGCTTTCCAAGAGCCATCAACAAAACACATATAACTTGATAAAGACCTAGCAACACTCAAACCCCCGTTTCTACCTGGTGGAAACACATCATGAACATTCGATGTGAGATCCATATCTTCGACTTGGGCGAGAGCCCATGCCTTTGCCTCATCCTCTGCTATTCGTAAAATAGCAAGGGGATTTGAGTCCAAATTACTAAAAAGTTTATCGTTGCGGCCTTTCCAAATATACCACAAAATCCAGGGGAAAAACTTATGGTTTGAAATATTATTGAATCGCCAAAATAGGGAGTCCATATTCGTGAAAACCGACTCCGATGGGAAACAACCCAGTGCTGTCGAGAATTGGGACAAAGCCCAGACTTGTCTAGCTGGTGGGCATTCAAAGAGGGTATGATTAATTGTCTCTTCCTGACAACCACAAAGACTACATGTGGCATCTCCACATATACCACGACGCCTTAGATTAGCCGCAACTGCCATACACCCCGATAACACTTGCCACATAAAGTGCCGAAGCTTCGGAGGGCATCTAATTTTCCATACAAAAGCCTGAAGAGGAACAATGTTCGGCCCATAGACACTCAATTCAGTAGAAACTGTGTGTTTTGGACGGAGACTATGATACCCTGATTTAACCGTATACTTACCAGCCTTAGTAAAATACCATCCCCACAAATCCGGTTTATCCGGTTGTCGCAACGGTAATGCAGAGATTATAGCCACATCTTCCGGTACAAACGTAACCAAAAGCTGAGCCATATCCCAAGAGTTTGAACTCCTATCAATAAAATTTGAAACTCGGAGCAAAGGGTCAGCAGGAACCCCCATGATCAATGCTGGTCTCGGGGATTGGGCATGAATCCAGGGATCTGTCCATACTGAAATGGAGTCACCGGATCCTACCCGTTTAATTAGTCCTTTGTTAACCAGAGAGCGAGCAGAAACTATACTTCGCCACCCATAAGAAGGCGAATAAGACTTAATAGGATCTAAAGGGTCCGAATGTCAATAGTAACGGCCCTTAAAAACCCGTGCAAAAAGACAATCTGGAACCGTGATTAGCCGCCAAAGCTGTTTGGCAAGCAAAGCAGTGACCGTCTTTGGGAGACGAAAACACGACATTACAAAGGTAGGAACCGCCGTAGCAACCGATTTAATCATAACCTCCTTCCCTCCTTTGGACAACAATCTCGCTGGCCACCCACTGGCCCGTGCTTGCAGCTTGTCTTGGACAAACAAAAAAGTTTTGGGTTTATAAAACAAAAATCATAAAAAAAAAAGTTTTGCTTTCTTTATGTTTTTAAAAAAAGATGTTTATAAAAAAAATTGCTTTCGTTTTGTTTTCTTTAAGTCGTTTTATTCTATTAAAAAAAAATCAAAAAATGCTTTCTTTTATTTGACCTTATAAAAAGAAAGTTTAGCTTTTGGTTTTGTTTAAATTTGTTTTAATAAAAAAAGGTTTTCTTTTCTTTGAGTTAATAAAATTAAAAAGAAAAAAAAAGTATTTCTGATTCTGTTTTGTGATCAAAGAAAATACAAAAAAAAAAAAATGCAAATTCTGGATCTAGTTTTGAGGAAAAAACTTTTTCAAGAAGGAGAGTATGATGCGGTCATCACATATGCTGAACGAGTAGTTGAACTACTTCAAGACGGATTTCTTGATAGACTTCCTGAACTACGATCTGACGAGCCAAACAAGGAAATATTGATTGCTAATGCAGATATCTTGCTAGAAATCCTAGATCCACCATTTATTCCTCATCATCACCATTGATTATGATTCCTCTATTATGGTGATTGATTTATAATTAATTTAGACATATTTGTAATTAATGTAGATTATACCATGTAAGAGCTATAAAAAGGCTCATTTGTTTCATTGTAAAAATATATAGAAGATTTTTGGAAAATAAAAGAGAGAGTTTTCTCACTTTGAAGATTAGGATTTGTTTTTGTTTATCTAAGTTAGGTGGATTCCTTTACTTAGTAAACATTTGTTCTTATATCTTTTTGAGCGAGTCATCAAGGCATAGAGCTTCTGCTGTATTAGAGTCTTATCACAACTCTGTGGTGCACTTCATTCCGCCATCACACCCCTCATTTGATCCCACACGATAGAAGTGACCGCCAGCGTGTCAGATCTCCATCTTCAACCATCATTTCTTCGCAAGAGAGAAGCGACCGCCAACTTGTGAAGCCGCCATATCTATCCCGGTTCAAGTCTCACCACCGATTCTTAAATCATTTATGATGCGGTCATCACATATGCTGAACGACTAGCTGAACTACTTCAAGACGGATTTCTTGATGGACTTCCTGAACTACTCTCTGACGACCAGGCGTAGAAGAAGAGAAGACGGGAACTCATAGATTTCATCGCCGTTATTTTTTCTAACGATAAATAGATAAATTTGCAGAAAATGATAAATTTGGTAGGCTTAGTTAATGTGGTCCATTAACCATCTTACAACAAACATAACTCACAACCCATTAACAATTGATTAAACATGAGATAATGGGAAAAAGAAAACAGGTGTAGGATTTTCAAGGAAACCACATGGCAAGCAGTTGGAGCTTCTAAAGAAGTGGAAGCCTACTTTATTATATAAGATGATATTTATTCACTCAGCATTAAAAAACTTTCATTGTTATTTGGGTCGGTAAATGATTTGAAAGGAAGAGCAATTTAGGTGATGGCTATTGGCTCTCTTAAACAAAATTGTAGAAAAAAATCTCATAATATATTAATTTTATAAATTATTCTTGAGAGTAAGAGATTTTATATATTCTTTTTATAAAAAAAAGTTGGTCACGTTTCTGACCACAAAAAGATGTATAATCAATAAAAATGCACTTTTAGTAATACCAAAAAGATTTTTTACCAAAAAGAAAAAAGCAAATAAGTTAACCAAATTAAGACTTTTGACTTTAATTTTGTGATTTTAACCAAATAAGATTTTTTTCTTAACAAATAATTTGTTTGCTGTAATTAAAAAAATGAGATAAGATGTTAACACCTATATATCCAAGTGAGCCAATAGCCATCACCTACCTAAATTTCTTCCCTTTTAAAACATTTACGGCATTCACTATATGAAAAAACTGACTCATCAGAATTACAAAATTACATATTGATTAGAAAAGAAGAGAAAAAACACTCTAATACAAAGAAAGAAGAAAAAGTTTCAGGTGCATCAGTTCTTCTTTTATTTTATTTTTAAAAATTGTTGTTGTTATAATATTTTTATATTGCTTAAATATTTTGAGATATATGTGCTGTATTTACATTTTATCTGCGTCCACTGATTTTGAATGATAAAATTGTCATACCGATTGTGGATACAAATACATACAACATCATTTTTTTTTTTTAATGTTCACCAATATTTAGCATATTTTGTAGAATTCGTTTACATGGAATTTCATGGCCAGATTTTACAAAAAAAAAAACTTATATTGATATTTGAGATAAGAAAAATAAATTGTTTAGAAAATTTTGCCGGGAGAGTAGTTCTAGTTTAAAGTTTTTTTTTATGCTTTTGAAACAGAGGTAAAATAATTGTGTACCAGTATGGAAGGTAACGGATATGGTGACAGTAGAGAGTTGAAACCCCTGTTTAGTTATTAGCTATAACACAAATGTATTCTTATTGTAATTTTGTTTTGTTATTCCTCTTTAAAAGTTATAAATAAAGATGTCTTTTTGTTTGATTGTTTTATGGCTAGTGCAATAGATTCGGAAATGTTTATTGAAAGTTTAAAACTGTAAATGCAAAGGAGATAACTTCAATTCACTAACGATTTTTGTTATATGCATATTAGGATTTCGATTGGAAGAGATGACTTCTAAGAGAATGGCTTCAAGTATCGAACTAGGCACATTATCCAATCTACCGGATGTACTTCTGATTTTGATCATCTCTTGTTTGTCGTTTAAGGAATGTTTAAGGACCAGTCTACTCTCTAAGAGGTGGAGGTATCTCTGTCGTGAGACAAGAAACATTTCTTTCAAGGAGTCCGAGTATGTGGACCGCTCTGTCTCCGACAAAAGATCCAAAAGGATTTCGTTTGTTAACTATATGCGTCAATGGGTCTCTCAATATCACGGTTACCGCATGGAAACCTTCGAGATTAAGTTCTCTCTTCCATGGGAATTTGCGGCAGAGATGGAGTCCCTGATCGAATTCGCAGTCTCAAGACAAGTCAAGAACCTAGTTCTTGATTTCACAGACCTTTTGTGGTCAGTCACTACCGATGCGTCAAGGTATTTCGAGGTTTATGTGCATTTACCAGCAAGCGTTTACAATCTAAGAACCCTCGAATCGCTGAAGATATATTCGTGCGGGTTTGACCCCCTCGCAGTTAACAAACTCTGGATCGCTTAGAAAGCTCTCTATAGGTTGGATCGAACTCACAGGGGATGAGTCTTTGATATCAACCTCTCCTACGCTCAAGAGTCTAAGTTTTAGTTATTGTTGGGGTGTTGATATCAACAACATAGCCGGAGATATCAAAGAATTTGAATTTGAGAACTGTGAATTCTCTCTTTACATGGCTTGTTCCTTTGATCTGCCTAATGTAGAGATATTCAAGTACTCAGGCCAACTGCTTGCTTTTGATGTCAAGAAAATGAATAAGTACAAAGAAGTTTATTTAGATTTTAAGGCAGAGGGCGACTACGAAGAACCTAATCAAAGAACCAAATTTGAAGGAACTATTCTCTCTGGCTTCCTTAACAGTCTTCGAGGTGCGAGGACCTTAAGCGTATGCCCTTTTCTCCTTCAGGTATATATTTAACTCCTAACATCATTTTCACGTTATTAACATATCTTTGAGAATGAGAATTGAGCAAAATATTTTACTAGGGGATATAGGTTAGTTTCAAAAATATAACGATTCTCCCTATGAAAGTTTTTAATATCCTAGTGGATAAAAGGAATATGTAGTAGTAGCTAATATAGTAGTATGTGGAGACGACATATACTATTGGAACCGGAAAAATCCTTGCTCATCTTGTAACAACGTCTCCCTTATGCTAAGACTTTAACTGTCTGTTCATATTTCCTCCAGGTATATACAAAATCACTCAACATATCTAACATCTTACACACTCATGATCACTGATCAGACCTTTAATTACGTTTTTTTTTTTTTTGGGAGAAAGATGGTCCAATTGTGGAGGATGAAGTTGCAACTTCTGGTGTTAAACAGTTGAAGACGAGTCTGCATCCTTATAAGTTTGTAGGGATTAGGTACTTGATTAATAACTGTCCAGATTTGGAATCTCTCACGTTTTAAATGGTTCCTCCAAGACCAATTATGAAGGTAATTAATTAAGTTACTACAATATATAGATCTTGTTATTGTTAAAACACACAGTAAAGAAAGATTTCAAAAGAGGAAAGATTGAGTTTAATGGATTGATTTTTGATGTGCAGACGCTTTTTTTTCCGGTTGAGATTGACCCAAATAAATATTGGCTATATCAAATCAGTCTATAGTGTTTGGAAAGGACGCTTAAAGTCGTTGAGATGAGGGGTTTTGGTGGTGGCTGGTTGCCTGGTTCGAGTTGCGTGTACCGCAATATTTGATTCAGTATGGTCGTGTTATGGAACGGCTTCATCTGTATGTGGACGAAGCTCAAAGGAATAATGCACTTGTTGGACCTTTTACGGTTTAGCAAATCAGAAAAGCTTCCAGCCGCTTACAGATTGTTATTCTACAAAACACGTTTGAAAAGCCTCTTTTTGAGTCGGCTTTGGAATATTTTAAAACTCTCTGGTCAAATTTTTTTATCAAACAAAGAAACTTCTTTTGTGATTTTCGAGTATATTTGTGAGGTGTTTAAATTGGGTATCAATTTGTTATCTGGTTAGGAAACACTGAACACGGCTGCCGAAATTTTAACTGAAAAATTTGTTTGTTTAATGCAGACTGTGTGTGCATATTTTTTTTTTCTTTGGCAAAATTGAAATCCTAATGATGAAATCTATTGCAAATGGGCAACGGCGCCAAATTGATCCATAAATCTGCAAAGATTCACACACTAAGAATATACAATAAAGCTTAATCTAAACTTAAATAAAGATTTGGGTTTTTGAGTAAGAACTAGCTAAGAAGCAAACTTTAAATAAGCAAACAAACAATACAAACTCAAAGAGAAGAAAGACACAACTAAGAACAGTTTTAAAATCAAGATGAAACAAGAGAACCTTAGGCAAGGTTATTGACTTGGAGGATAGCTAATCAATCCTAGATGTCTAAGCAACAATCAAGAACAATCGTAAGGCTAAAAACACATATGCAAATCAATTCATTTCCATGATAGAGACTCTATGCAAATCAAGTAATAATCAAAAATTCCAAAAGTAATCACAAGATAAGCATGCATTATAAACAAGTCTAAATACCACTAAGCACCCTAATCATCAATTTTCATTGGTTAGGAATGCAAAGCTATTGAATATGATGGTTCAAGATTTTCATCAAACACTTTCTGGGCATGGAAATCATAATATCTAGATTTAAGCTTGATCAAGGCTATCTAGCAATATTATTCCTAAACAAGATATGAAACACATAAATAAAACCCTAGACATCAAAGATCAACCATCTATCCCCCAAATATACCAAGCCCAAAGTCCTAAAAGATCTACTCACCCATGGTTATAATCACACAAAGGTAGAGGTTTGATTTTGTGAAATCATAATTAGAGATTGTAGAATAGAAGAAATGAAAAAGAGATAACTATTAAAAACTTCAAAATCAACAAAAGATTCAACAAACCTAGAAAAGCAAAGCTTTAAAACCCTAAAAATTGCTAAACAAAAGATGGTTTCTCCTGATGATGAGTTAGTGTATTTATAGAAAAATAGGAAACTAAACCGGAACAAACCAGATTAAAATTATAAAAAAATCAGAGATAACCTGAATAAACCGGGTTTTGGTTCTAAAAATAGCGCATGATCGACCGACTGATCAACTATTGGTCGATTCCTTGGTCGATCGGTCAAGTCTCGGAAGTCTGGTCAAGTCCAGCACAAGTTGATCGACCAGGTGGTCAATTATAGAAGTCTGAAGTCCAGCTCGTCTCTTGATCACCATTTGGTTGATTGCTCGGTCGATTGTCGAAGTCTAGAGGTCTGGTGCAGTCTGGTTTGGTTTGATAGACCATTTGGTCGATTGCTCGGTCGATCGTCGAAGTCTGGAGGTCTGGTGAAGTCTTTATCAATCACACGATCAACCATTTGGTCGAGTGTTTTATCATGTGGCTGATCCGAGGAATCCGATTGTGCGTTGTTCAGGTCGATTGTTTGGTCTTCTTACATTCTCTTCCATCTTCTTGCTAATTCTTGACCTATTTGGCTCCAAAACACACTTTCCTTGTACATCTCTACTCCAACACCTGAGATACCAAACTTGATGAAAATTCAACCTAAACAACCTAAATACTCATGAATATGCACAAAACAATGAAGAATTAATCTTTAAAATCACATTAAAACACAAGATATCACTTGTTCGTTTTAAAATTATATTTTTATTTAGTATCCATCATCTTAAATCCAACTGCTGTAAAAACCAAAGAAACTAATTGTGGTTTTGGGTTTTTGGTTCTCGTGCAAGGTGTCTATAGTTGATGGGAAAAAGATTTTAGCAGGGCTGTATATCCAAACGGACCAAACCCTTCGAAGTTCTTCAACGAATGAATCATCAAAATAAGCAAAATATAACAATCAATCACGGATTTGGTCTACATATCCTTATCCGACTTAGACGACGCAAGAGTTGTCAAAGTCAAGATAATTGAACACATTATTTAAATGCATGCAAACAAATTAGAATGAAAAACATAATACAGTAAAAGTTAAATTTTTTGTTTTAAACTTTTTTTTTAATCGTATAATCCGATTTTGTTTTCATTATTTTGTACGGATTAACAGAATATAACCATGAAGTAAATGTAGGATATTAGAAATATGTAAGGAAGTAAGTAACATGAAGAGAATCCAATGCAATGGAGTACTAGACCCACAAACCAAACACATGTGGCCAGGAAGACTTTTCACCGAATAATAATACCAAAACTTCGAGACTCATAAGTGACACAACTAAGTCGTCGATGACTATAAGCTTTTAAGTCTCTCGCTAGACTGTCCAGATATTTCTTCATCATCTTTGTCTTTTAGCCTTTCTATATTATCCCCACCATATCTTTAAATTTCTTTATTGCCACCTCCCTAGCCTATATAAACGCATAAGCATGAGCGACACTAATAAGCAAAAAGGTAATATTAAGAATTTAAGATGACATCTTCTATGGTCTCTTCATTGGTTTTCTGTCTCCTTCTTCTTCTTGTGTTTCCGCATATGGATAAAGCCCTTGGCGCACAAGAGGAAGCCAAGAAATATTAGGCGGTGGATTGTTATAATGGGCTTAGGCCTTACGACAAGGTTCTAGAAGATACGAAGAGATAGAAGAATGGAAGATTTACATTATTTATGTTATAGACTTTGTGTATATATATATTTGTAATCTCTTCATTCACATAATAACACAACACAATATTCAGAGCAAACCCTAGTTTAGCAAGCACCACACGCCTGCTTCCTCCTCTAAGCAAGCAATAGCCAGAGCTCTGAAGCTGAAGTGAGAGCTTACCTTTGGCCTGTGAAAATTTGCTTTGAATATCTCAACCAGATCGTGAATCAAGCATGACTGGAGAAGACAAGAGCACCGGCAAACTTGTGGTCAGTGACTCCAATGGTGAAGGAGGGTTGATTTCTCCGTATTTTCTCAACGCAAGTGATAATACGGGACATGTTTTAACACCAATCCTCTTGAATGGTACCAACTATGAAAGATAGTCCAAACTCATGATGAACGCCTTGCGAACCAAGCGTAAGGTGGGGTTTCTTAATGGAAGCGTCAAACGACCGGTGGGAGACGGCGAAGACGCAGAACGTTGGGATATGGTGAATTCGATGATCATAGGATGGTTATACAGTGCTGTGGAACCAAGACTGCGATCATTAATATCTCTCGTCGACGATTTCTCCGTAATGTGGGCAAGTATGAAGAATCGTTGGTCCATCAGCGATGGTACACGTGAACATCAACTTCAAGCCGATCTCACCGCCTGCAAACAAGATGGACAGACTGTGGAAGAGTATTATGGTCGCTTGAAGGTACTTTGGGATGACATAGCAGATGTTGATAAAGGTTTCTCGTGTTGTTGTGGTAATGCAAGCTGCTCATCAATGATGAAATATAGAAAGAGACAAGATGGATTGCTTATTCATCAGTTCTTGATGGGTTTGGATAATCAACGATTTGGAACTACTCGCTCCAATTTTCTCACTCGGCTCCATGAACTCAATTTAGAGAGCGTCTATTCACAAATCATCCAAGAGGAACGACATCTTCAAGCAACAAGGGAACCACAAGAAAAAGGGGGAGCTGTCGGTTTTTCAGTGATGGCAGCTGCAACATCTCTGCATAAATCTGTGACATGTTCTCATTGTGGCAAAACAGGACATGAGAAGAGTCACTGCTACAAAGTTGTTGGTTACCCTGAATGGTGGAATGAACCATCACCTCAAAATACGGGAAGAGGTAACTCAGGTCGTGGTCGTGGTTCCTTTAGAGGAAGAGGACGTGGTCGTGGTCCTTCTTTGTCTGCCGCACATGTCAGTGGAACGTCGGCTCATGCGACGAACATCTCCAACGCAATCCCAACCAGCTTTCCACCACTCACCGACCATCAATGGAGTTCTCTAGCTGAATTCACTGAGAAAAACAAGAAACCCAACGGATCGAATCAAGAGGGATATTCTGGTAAGAGAGAAACACTGTTTTTATATGGAACTCATAGTCGGTTTGATTTGATCATTGACTCAGGGGCATCTCATCACATGACGGGTGATATCAATCTTCTCACCGAAATGCATAAGATCGACCCATGTCCCATCAAACTACCGAATAATAAAGTTACTTGGGCAACACGACATCGGACTCTATTTCTTGGCGGAAAATTAATACTCCGTCATGTGTTCTACGCTCTGGAACTATCAATTACACTCATATCTGTTGCACAACTGTTACGAGATATTGCTAGTGCTGTGATTTTTACTAAACAGTTTTGTGTGATACAAGACCAAGCTTCGACGACTTTGATTGGAGCGGGAACTGAACGTGATGGGGTTTATCATTTGGCTGGAGCTGTGTTACCTTAGTCAAATCGTGTTGCGACAGGGGACATTAGGGAGTTATGGCATCGAAGAATGGGTCATCCTTCCTCAAAAGTTTTGAGTTTTCTTTGTGATATTGGTGTTTTCAAAAGTAGTATTAGTGCTTTGGAGGAATGTTGTGATGTTTGCTTTAGAGCAAAACAAACTCGTGTCTCGTTTTCTGAAAGTTCCAATAAAGCAGATGATTTATTTTCTTTAATTCATTGTGATGTTTGGGGACCCTATAAAACAAAGAGTACTTGTGGAGCAGTTTATTTTCTTACCATCGTTGATGATTTTTCTCGAGCTATCTGGACACATCTCCTTCTTGAAAAATCATCTGTCTCTACGGTGTTGAAAAACTTTGTGACTTGGGTTATTCGACAATTTAACAAGAAAGTCAAGACTATCAGAACTGATAATGGAACAGAGTTTACATGTCTGAGGTCTTACTTTGCAGAAAACGGTATCAATCATCAAACCTCCTCTGTTTATACACCATAACAAAACGGGAGAGTTGAAAGAAAGCATCGACACATATTGAATGTTGCACGTGCTTTACTCTTTCAAGCACATCTGCCAACACGTTTTTGGGGTAAAAGCATTCAAGCAGCCACATAATCGAACCCCGTCAGTCCTTCTTCAGGGCAAAACACCCTATGAACTCTTATTTCAAAAACAACTTGCATATGACGAAATCAAGACGTTTGGGTGTTTGTGTTATGCAAAGCTTGTTCGTCCTCCCAATGATAAGTTTGCTGATCGAAGTACTAAACGTCTGTTTCTTGGCTATGTTTTTGGCAAGAAAGGGTGGCTAGTGATGGATTTACAAACTGAACAAACGTTTGTATCTCGAGACGTTATTTTCCATGAGGACTGTTTCCCTTATCTCAACAGTACTCCTACAAATGAAGACGATAGTGGTACTGCTGCTCGTCAGGGGGAGTTTCTTTCTCTCCCAGAAGATAGTTCTGTTCCTCCTATCTCAGGGATAGTCGACTCGGATACAAGACCAGTCGACTCCTTACCACCTATCAACGAGAGCTTGATTGATCCGGATTCAAGACCGATCGATCAGTCCGATGTTTCTCACCAACCTCTAGATGTTGGACCACTTGATCCGGATTCAAGACCGATCGCTCCCTTAGATGCTTCTAGGCAACCTCAAGACAATGAACAACTTGCAAGGGATTCAAGCCTTATTGATCTGAACTCCTCCGCCACTCAACGAATGGATACAGACTCTGTTCTTGATGATCTTGGACGTGGCAAACGAACAAAAATACGGTCTGTGCTCCTTGAGCCGTATGTTACGTATTCTGGCACACAACTTGATAAACCCCCTCACGCGTCGTCCCTCTCTCTTCAATTGTCCTCAAGTAAGTGTCTATATCCTCTCTCTGATTATGTATCACTTGATCGTTTCTCTCCTCCACAACAGCTGTTTTTGGCCTCTGTTAAACCTGTTTCTTTTCAAGAGGCGATGACTGACCCACGTTGGCATAATGCTGTTGACGATGAGGTCGGAGCACTTGAGGAGAATCAGACTTGGAATATCACAACGTTGCCAGAAGGGAAAACTGCTATTGGATGCAAATGGGTTTTTCGTATCAAATATAACTCGGATGGTTCAATTGAACGGTTCAAGGCCCGACTTGTTGCGCTTGGAAATCGTCAAAAGGAAGGGACTGATTATAATGAAACTTTTGCTCCAGTTGTGAAAATGACAACAATTCGTACTTTGTTGAAAGTTGCTGCCGTTCATGATTGGGAATTATTTCAGATGGACGTACATAATGCTTTCTTACATGGTGATTTAGAGGAAGAGATATACATGAAGCTTCCTCCCGGTGTCACCGCAACAGCACCTAATCATATGCAAACTTAAAAAGTCGCTTTATGGTCTCAAACAAGCTCCACGGTGCTGGTTCGCAAAGCTTTCCAATGCTCTTTTAGCGTTTGGTTTTAAATCCAACTACACAGACTCGTCTCTTTTTACATACTTCAAAGGAAGTTCTTGCTTATACGTTTTGATATATGTGGATGATTTTATCATTGGTGGTAACGATGCGGCCTTAACAACATCATTTAAGAAGTATATGAGTGAGTGTTTCCATATGAAGGATTAAGGTCCTCTGAAATTCTTTCTTGGGATTGAAGTGTCTAGAGGAAACAGGGCATATATGTATCTCAACGCAAATATACGTTAGATATCATCTCCGAATGTGAACTACTTGGTGCTCAACCCATTGATACTCCTCTGGAACAAAACCATGCTCTCGCTAAAGATGATGGCGAGTTATACTATATTCCATCTCGGTATCACCGGTTGGTCGGCCGTTTGGTCTACTTGGCGCTTACTCGTCCAGACCTCAGCTATGTTGTTCACCTCTTAGCACAGTTTCTTGCAGAACCTCGAAAACGTCATTGGGAAGCGGTTGTTCGAGTTGTTAAGTATTTAAAAGGAACTTGTGGGCAAGGTATCTTGTTCAGCAAGGATTTTGATCTTCATCTCGATGTCTATTGTGATTCTGACTACGATTCATGTCCAAAGACACGTCGCTCTTTGTCTGGTTATGTTGTTTTTCTTGGAAGATCTCCTATTTGTTGGAAAACCAAGAAGCAGAAAACGGTCTCGATGTCCTCCGCTGAAGCTGAGTATAGATCGATGGCTTTTACTTATTAGGAAATCAAATGGCTGAAAGAGTTATTACTCTTGTTTCAAGTTCCTCATCCAGAACCCGTTACTCTTCATTGCGATAATAAAGCTGCTCTTTATATTGCAGCAAATCCCGTGTTTCACGAACGGACGAAACACGTAGAAAAAGATTGTCATTTTGTTCGTGATGGCATTAAAGAGGGTATTGTGTTATGTTCGTACTACGGAGCAGTTGGCTGATTTCCTGATCAAGGCCCTTGGACGTCAACAATTTCAGTATTTACTTTGCAAGATGGGTGTTCATGATATTCACTTCCCATCTTGAGGGGGAGTATTAGGCGGTGGATTGTTATAATGGGCTTAGGCCTTCCGACAAGGTTCTAGAAGATACGAAGAGATAGAAGAATGGAAGATTTACATTATTTATGTTATAGACTTGTGTATATATATATTTGTAATCTCTTCATTCACATAATAACACAACACAATATTCAGAGCAAACCCTAGTTTAGCAAGAAACAAAGTGAGTCTTTTGGTCTTTTAGATGTTCCGAGGTCATTAATTAGTATCATTTTACGTTAATTAGTTAGGTTTTTATTATGTGTAGTTGTGTTGTCTCTGATTTTGGTTTAAGTTTAATTTGGAACTAATCCGTATTTGAATAAACAAATGAGCAATAAAATGATCAAACATTGACACATGTAATAGATAGTGTAATGCTTTTTGGATGGTGCAGGTGCAGAAGAGATTTACCATCCTAGTGCCGGCATTCCTGTCGGTTCGTTCAGCCGTATATGTCAAAGATTCCCCAGGGCGTGTCGTCCTCTTCATGGCCCACATTTTAAATCTCCCCCGCCCCACAGGCCTTTCAAAGGCACACAAGGACCTGGTCATTGACCTCACTCTAGCTTTGAATGCGTGTGTGTGCGTACATGTTTAAGGGTATCTGCAGCGGCGTATTAATCGACCGTCCTTCATAATAAAACGATTTAATTTAAATCAAAATATGATATTTATGGAAAGAACGTTCCTTCGTAGGGGATTTTGTTTACTCCGTCCGTCCTTACACGTGGCAAGCTGTGAGAGCATTTTGTTTTTTTGGGTAGAGGATACGAAAAAATCAAAGGCTCGAGATCATTTTTTTTTACTGCGACTCTCTCTCTTCTCTCTATCTCTCTCGACGGCGACTCATTTTGCCGGCGAAAGGAAACGTTTATTTCGTCAGAATAATCCATCCGCGGTATCATCTGGAAGATTATCCCCCAGTTTCGAAGTGAAAGGAGGTAATTTTTCCAACGCCGTTAGCGAATTTAGGGTTTGATATATTCTTTCTTGGATTCAAACTTCTTTCTCGATTTAGGGTTGCGACATAGTCTGTGATTTGTTATTAGAGTTCGAATTAGGGTTCTGGGTTTCAATTTTTTTATCCTTATCTCGATTTAGGGTTATGTGATTAGTTTAGGGTTTTGGATTTAATTTTGATGTATTTTCAATTTTTTATCTTATTCGGTAAGTCTGGTCTTCGATTGTTTAGTATATGGTTCGATTGTTGTCGATAGTAGTTTACGCTGGATGAGTGAATGAGTAGGAAGCTTTGTTATTTTGTCAATGCACCCGGAAGCTTTTGTCTCTAAGATTGTTGTTATTTTGTTTGGATTTTGTTGATTCTTTAAAGTAAAACTGACTATACCTTGCATATTGTTTGGTGGTCATGAGTTTCCGCAGGGTCACTTGAAGACAGCAACACAACACGGGAAATCACATAAGCAGTTGAGAATCATTCAGTCAGAAGTAAATACTTTGGTTGTTTTGGTTGTGTAATAGTCGAGAATGCTTTATTTCTGTTAATGCTTTGGTTGTTTAATAGTCGAGAATGCTTGTATGAATTTGGTAAAAAATATTATATGAATGGTTTTACTATATAAGTTTGATAACAACTAAATTTGTCTTCATCATAAATTGCTTTGGTTGGTGTAGAGTTTTGCTCATTCATTGCTTTGCGTGTAATAGTGATATATTTAAAACCGTAATTTAGTTGTGATCAAACTTATATAGTTGTGATCAAACCGTATAATTTAGTTGTGATCAAACTTATATAGTTAAACCGTAAATATTTTGTACTGTGCTTTGTAGCTGTGTAGTTTTGTAGTTGTGTAAGCTGTGTAATGTCTTAAATTGTGATTAGACTTTAGGTAGTTGAGAGATAGTTGGTAACTTATTACTCTTATCTTTTCACCTTTTAAACATCAAACCCGCCTTCAATGTTTATCCATCATCTTCTATCTCTCTCCTTGTTAAACCAACAACATTTTCGAACCCTCATCATCCAAAACTCTTCTTCTTATGAGTTCTTACAATCTATTTAGTCAGTCCTCTAGTTATGTAGAGCTTCTCAACAGTCAAGGAGAGTCGCATAACCAAGAAAACTCTCCTTATGAGAGTTTTTCATCGCCTGGCGACAATGGAGCTCCTGAAGTACCTCCTTGGAGCTCTCAAGAGTCGCAGGATGTACCTCTTTCTCAAGAGACCCCTGTTAGGAAGGATAGAAAGAAATGGAATCCGGCGGATGATGAAATTCTTATCAGTGCGTGGCTGAACACTTCAAAGGACCCGATCATTGCCAATCAACAGAAGGGAGGAAACTTTTGGCAGAGGGTAAACAAATACTATGCAGAGACTCCTCATGCTGTAGCCAATGGTGAACAGGGGGTGAACATTAACTGTAAGCAGAGGTGGTTTAGGATCAATGAGTGCGTAAACAAGTTTTGCGGGGCTTATGCAGCTGCAGAGAGGATCAACAGCAGTGGACACTCAGAGAACGATGTGCTGAAGATGGCTCACGACATCTACTTCGCTGAACAAAAGACGAAGTTTACAATGGAGCAATAAGGTTTGAGCAGAAGTGGATGAACCTTAACGCTATTAACAATGCTTCCACGTCGGTCAGAACAAAGAGGAAACCTACTGCAGCTTCACGATCCAAGGCAGCTTCACAATCCGAGTCAACACACAGTGAGCAAGTGTTTGAGGAAAGGCCTCAAGGTATCAAGGCTGCAAAGGCGAAGAGGAACAATGCTCAGGGGAAGGCTCTTGCTGACTATAAGAGCATGTGGGAAGTAAAGAAGGATATGGCTAAAAAGGAGAAGCTACAGAAGCTTGGCATACTATACACACTTCTCGCCAAACCAGAACCACTTAGTGAAGCTGATCAACTTATCAAGGATAAGATAGTGGCTCAGTATTTCTGAGATTGTTGTTACTATTTATGAATTTCGTAGTAGCTAAGTTCCAATGGCAGTATTACTTTTTTCTGTTTTCAAATATGTTTGTTCTTGTTTGATTAATCCAAAATCATTTGCGTTTCTGACTGTGTAACCCTGTTCTTGTTTGATTAATCTATTATCCTTGCGTTTCTGACTGTGTAACCCTGTTCTTGTTTGATTAATCTTTTAACCAGTTCTTGTTTTTTTCTGTTTATGTTTCAAATAAGTAAGATGGGCCAAGACTACAGCTACTCTCAGCCTGATTCGTCAGATCAACATGGTAGATACTCTGACGACACTGAGGACAGGGAGATAGAGGCTTTGATTCGGATGGATGAGGCTGAGAGTAGCCTGAACAATGCTCAAGCGACTCAATACCCTCCTCAACCGGAGGTTGAGTTCGGATTCCCGAAGGTATGCTATTGTGGTGGTCAGCCCCTCTTATCTTCATATCACAACAGACGGTATGCTACAGCCCCACTTATCTTCATATGTCTATGACACTCTCAATATTAAGTGATTTGCTAATTATATATTAACTGTTTGCTAATAATGAATGTTAATGCAGGTTCTTTACATGTGGGAATGTTGATGATGGAGAGATGCATATCCACAAGTGATGGGATGAAGCTGTTATGGAGGAGATGCGGGAGATTGGCAGACACTGTGAAGTCCTATCTCAGAAGGTAGATAACCTTCCAACGATGTTTAATGATGAGACAGCGCAGACAATAGACCGGTTAGAGAAGGAGGTGTTTGAGCTACGGAAGACCAGAAATAGGATTAGTAATTGGTTTGTATTGATGGTTTTGGTAATTGCTTTTGTGGTAGCAATACTAGGTATGCTTGTATGAATTTATCTACGGCCTTTGTATGAATTTATCTACGGCCTTTGTATGAATTTGAGCTCAACAGTCTGTGTGCTTGTAGTCACGGATCATATCTCTTGATGGTCACGGATTCAGTACTTTTACTTTCATGGATCATTAGTGTCACGGATTCAGTACTTTTACTTTCACGAATCATTATTGTTTGGATGCTTTTGTCACGGATCATTTTTCTTGAAGTCACGGATTCAGTAACATGGGACCAAAGTCATTTGCTATAAATAAGTTTCTTTTGTAAGACAAGATCTCCACTTCTCTTTTCCTTTAAAACTCGATTTCTCCTCCTCAAGATAACAAGATCAAAACTTCTCTTTAAAAAAAAAAACTCTCATCCCCAAGCTCTACACTTTTTTTTTTTTTTAAATGGCATCTTCATCATACCATTATCACTACCAAAGAGATGGTATGGATGATGAATTTGATGCTTTTTTTGATAATTTTCCGGAAAATTCTAATCTCATTCAAGAACCAATAGAGCCACAGAAACGGATTTTTATCCCAAGAAACCGAGAAGAAGGCCACAATAATCTTTGGAATGATTATTTCAGTGATACTCCAACATACCCGGACTATTTATTCCGGCGACGGTTTCGCATGCACAGGCCATTGTTCATGCGTATTGTGCAACGTCTCTCTACAGAAGTCGTGTATTTCCGTCAATATGAGGATGCAACCGGTCGGGCTAGTCTGTCACCTATACAAAAATGTACTGCAGCAATTCGCCAATTGGCATATGGTACTTCGTCCGACATAGTTGACGAGTATGTACGAATTGGTGGATCAACAGCTCGGAAATGTTTGCACGAGTTTACCATCGCGATAATCCAGTTGTTTGGCGATGAATACCTAAGACGTCCCAGACCCGACGACCTAGAAAGACTACTCTATGAAAATGAAAAACGTGGATTTCCCGGGATGGTTGGGAGCATTGACTGTATGCATTGGGAGTGGAAGAATTGTCCAACAGCTTGGAAAGGGATGTATTCACGATCAACCGGAAAACCAATAATCATGTTGGAGGCAGTAGCTTCGTACGACCTCTGGATATGGCATGCTTTTTTTGGAGCGCCAGGTACTATGAACGATCTTAATATTCTAGATCGTTCAAATGTATTTGACGACATTCTTAACGGTAAAGCTCTGGAGGTCAACTACTTTGTCAACGGAAGAGAGTACAATTTGGCGTACTATCTCACTGATGGTATTTATCCCAAATGGGCAACTTTTATACAATCTATCCGGCTCCCACAAGGTATCAAAAATTCTCTCTTCTCTAAAAAACAAGAATCTATGCGGAAAGATGTTGAGCGTGCCTTTGGAGTCTTGCAAGCTAGATTCGCCGTTATTAAAAATCCATCTCGTTTATGGGATAAAAACAAAATAGCAAATGTTATGAGAGCATGCATAATACTCCATAATATGATTATCGAGGATGAAAGAGGAACATACAGTTACCGGAACACTGTCTCTGAATTTCAACACGGAGAAGATGTTGATCAAACATATACCGTCGGTGTCCCCAGTTTGGGTTCCAATATGAGCACTACGATTACTCGCCTTACAGAAATTCGGGATAAAAAAGTCCATGAACGGTTACAAAAAGATTTGATTGAGCATATTTGGACTAACTTTGGACATCTTCTAGATAATGAAGATTAATTAAAAAAAATTCTATGAATTTAATAAAATGTATGTTTTTATCTTTGATGTTTGTATAGTTTATGTTTTTTATTTTTCATGTTTTAATTGTATTTTTTTTTTTAAGTTTTTGTAACTTTGTAATTTTTTTATGTTTTTAATGTCAATGTTATATGTTTTATTTAAATTAAAACTTTAATATGTTTTTACATATTTATTTAAATAATTATTTTTAAAATTAAAAATACTATTTCAATTTTACATATTTTAAAACAGTTTGTCATATTTTACAGTTCTTTTCGAACCGCTCCGACTCCGTCGTTGCTATAATAAATAAAACTTGTGTTTTCTTTCGTGTTCACGACCGCCTCTTTACTTACGTTGGATCGTTCAAAATTTTTTTTAACACTTTGGCAACATAAATCCATATCAAAGTTTTGACAAAAAAAAAAAAAATTCCATATCAAACAAACACAATATTGAGAAAGAAGTTTACACTATCAGTTGTATTTCACCGATCGGATTCATTATAGAAACTGTGAAAACAAAAATATCGCAGAAGTCAAGAACAATGAATAAAATTAGGAAATATATAAATAGAAACAAAGAGTTGTAAAAGAAAGGAGAAGTAAAGAAAAAGAAAACATTTTTTTTTGAGAGATTAATAGTGATAAATTTTTTCTATGATTTGGAAAAGAAAAAAAAATTGTTTTAGGCTAACAAAAATAGAAACCACTAAATTGATATTGTAAAAATAATCAAATATATGAAGTTTTGAATAATGACGGAGCCACTTAAGTCTGCTAACCAGACACTATCTTCAAATATGAGTCGTGACGATGTGGCAAACCAAACCTAAGTTTATGCATTGATTTACACACTACAAGAAAACAGTTTAGAACTGACGAGCACAACTGTCAGTAAGCCGTCGGAAATATCCATTACCGACGAATAACTGGCAGATGCGTCCATCGGTTCTAGATTGTCAGAAAAACAATTCTATCAAAAATCAGTCAGTAATTACCGACAGATATATTGACAGTCTGTTTTTTGGTAAATCCGTCGGTAATCGACTGTCAGAAATCCGCGCAGATGGGTTTGTCGGTAAGCCCGTCGGTTATTGTCTGTCAGACATCCGTCGGAGCTATATTTCCGACAATATTTTCGACCAAACAATAGTGGAAAATGTCTGTCGAACCGACAGAATAACCGATGATTTAACGATGGAATTTGAGAAAGTCCGTCATTTCTGACAGATTACCGACGGAGTGTTTTCGAAAATCTCCGTCGTTTCCGACAGATTTCCGACAATATGTATCAGAAAATCACTACAAAAAAACAATTGATTTGCGATGGAAGTATATCCCTCGCAAATCGACTATAGCAAGAGATTTGCGAGGAAAGTCAATCCCTCGCAATTCGCTTCTCGCAAACTTTGCAATTCCCTCGCAATATAATCGTAAATTGCAAGGAATAAAAGCGGTAGTAAGCTTCTAGCAAAGTTGCTCCTAGTACATCCCTCACAGAATTTGCTACAGATTTGCCAGGATCTACACCTCCTGAAAACTGCTCAGTACGCAACCGACCCATCTCTGTCAACATGCTGAGATAACGAGCATGGACCCCCGCATCCGCAGCCACTGGCTGCCGCTCCTCCGCCACCACTGGTGGCACTACCTGAGCCTGAGCCGGTACCACTGGTGGTAACCGCTCTAACACCTGTGCTAGCAAAGCCGCAAGGTCAACACCAGGGACTCCACCCGCTGGGACCCCCACACCCGGGACCCTAGCATCACCGGCCACTGGAGCATCAACACCGCCCCCTCCTGCCACACTCACGGAATCCCCCGGAACACCCTGCGACTCGCCAACACCCTCAGCTGTCACACTCTGGTCCTCGGTCTCACTAACCACTGGGACTCTGCCCCTACCACGACCACGTCCGCGTCCACGACCACGTCCGCGTCCACGACCTCGACCAGCCACAGCACCCTCTCTAACCATCTGCACTACCATGAACAGAAGGCTAAGCAAACAATTTCTATTATTACACAGAAACATAAACTCACCGTGGAATCACACACTCGGCTCGAAGAGGATGTTCTAAGACTCCATGCCACACACAATTGACTATCTCACATAATCAACCAAGACATGCAATCCCAAACATCTACAACAGAAACCTAGCGAACCCAAACCTAGAACCGTAAGGGCTCTGATACCAAAATGAAACGACCAACCCTTTTTTTTTTTTTTTAATAAATAAATAATAAATATAATATATTAAAACAACTACAGCTAGTGGTCCCATACCCACTAGCCACCTATCCATAAACACAACCAACAGCGGAAAAACATAATTAATATCCAACAATAACCCAATAATAAACCAATATTATAGCAAGGCAATATCTCAATACCAAACAACAAGAAACATGAAACCAGCAACCTAGCAATGTTTCTAATGACTCAACTCTAGCACCCTAGCAAATGCCAGACAACATCCAATCGAGTCCCTAGAACATCCTCCTCTTCATTGCCTTGATTCCACGGTCACTTTGCCTTTACCTGCACCACAAACACAAATTGAGATGCATGAGTATTTGATAAACACTCAGTGAGGCAATCCTCCCATCTACTGGGCTATACACACAAGCAATAAGATCTCTACAAGCCACAAACAACAATCAATAAAACAAACCAGGCAATATACAACGCATGCAACATCCATCGCAACTGAACAAGGGGTGTCGACCGACACCAGATGGTGTCGATCGTCACTGACTATCTGGTGTCGACCGACGCCAAACTGGTGTCGACCGACACCCTGCCCGACACTCCCGAAAACCCTAGTTTGTGTCGACCGACGCCTCCACATGGCATCGAACGACACTCGCCAAAGTCCCGAGCCGTCCTCGCGTTGGTGTCGACCGACACCCCAACTGGTGTCGACCGACACCGATACCGAGCAGCGATTTCCCTCGATCAGAAACTCCGAATCTCGCCTCCAATCTTCTCCAATCCGCTCCTTGCACTCCCAGAAGCCAAACCCAGCCCAGATAGCAACGAAATAACATAGGGAACTCAAGGAAACAACCACATAAGCACCAAATCACATAGAAACTAGAAATCTTAGCTTAGATAAGCCATGGTCATGCACTCACCTCTTTGCAGGAAGTTTCTGACCAATAAGAACGAATCCCTCACTCCTAGCAAGCTTCTAGCACCTTCCCAGCCTTAGATCTCCCAAGAACAGCAAGGAATCTCTCAAACTCTTCCCAAAAGCTCAAGAACACCAAAATAACACGACCCTAGGTCGTTTTCTACCTCAAATAACTCGATTTAGGGATTCCCTAAACCAACCACACAAACCGGACAATTAAAATTGAACCGACCAAACCGGCCACAACTGGTGTCGATCGACACTCCCTCTGTGGTGTCGATCGACACCCTCACCAAAATTCCCAGAAATGGTTTGCGGGTGTTACAATTCTCCCCCACCAATCTAGATTCGTCCTCGAATCTCGAACAACCATCAGTCAAGGACTCCCGTGCAACCGTCTCCACGGCCCGCACTCCTCCGACCGATCTACAGAAGGTCACCTCTAGGCGATAGACTCACGCTCCAGGCGTCATTTGCTCTTGACTTTTTGGACTTTCCTTTACTCATAGGCCTAAACCTTGAGTTTTTATTGGCTCCTCATCAGACCTAAGTCTGCATGCCAAATGTTGGCTCCTCATCAGGCCGAAGCCCGCATGCCATAATATATAAGGAAAAGTCCAAACTCGTCTCTCGGGTTGCCACCCTACAGCGCGCCCCGGATCGTCATCCGAAGTCGATATACCAACCATTCTCCCGAGCCACAAAGTCTCTGAAAATGGCAGTACTAGGAGAACCTAAGTCCCCCAAGTCGCGAGCAAACGATTCTGAACACGTCCGAGTCCTATCCCTATCCAGGTTTCCTTCCCGTGGCTCGCGTAAAACATCTCAATGTCCTACCAACCACATATTCCCTCACTGGAATACCTCATGACCACACAAGGATCATATACGCCACAAGGGCCGCCACAAAGGCCAAACAAAATGTCCTAAAGAGGACCGCCACCAAGGCCAAACAAATGTCCTAAAGAGGACCGCCACCAAGGCCAAACAAATGTCCTAAAGAGGACCGCCACCAAGGCCAAACAAATGTCCTAAAGAGGACCGCCACCAAGGCACTCTGGCTAAACAGCCCGCCACAAAGGCCATCTGTCCCGAAGGACCGTCACAAAGACCATCTGTCCCGAAGGACCGTCACAAAGACACTCTGGCTAAACAGCCCGCCACAAAGGCCAAACAAACGTCCTAAAAAGGACCGCCACCAAGGCCACACAAATGTCCTAAAGAGGACCGTCACAAAGACACTCTGGCTAAACAGCCCGCCACAAAGGCCAAACAAACGTCCTAAAAAGGACCGCCACCAAGGCCACACAAATGTCCTAAAGAGGACCGTCACAAAGACACTCTGGCTAAAAGCCCGTCACAAAGACCCCACAATGTCTAAAAAGACCGCCACACACGGGCACACTGACTCAAAAGTCCGCCACTAAGGCCACACTCAAGCCCCCTTTAAGGCTCTCCACCGCTAAAATGGACAAATTCTAACTCCCATAAAACTTTCCATATTTAGCACCTTCCATTTTTGGAAACTTTCCACTTTTGGAAACTTCTCTTCACAACCCCGCCTCACGGAAACTTTGTACCCCAAACACCACCTCATCTTGTTACTGAGTCGCACAACCAACCACCCCAAGCGACCGAGTAACAAGAGAGATGGGTTGGAATACTCCATTCCCGCTCCAGCCACGGGTATAGATGGGACCCGGCTAACCAAGCTCAAGTCGCGGCTTGCTTCTCATACCACTTCTTGAACCTTGCCTTCATCTTTGCCTCAGGCTCCCAAGTCTGCTCCTCAACACCATCACAGTCCCAAAGGACTCTCATCAAAGGAATCTTCTTCTTCCGAAGCTCCTTGATCCTCCTCTCGAGAACCCTCACTGGTCTCGCCTCCAAAGTCATGTTAGGCTGAAGATCCTCAGGAATCTTAGCCAACACCTCCTCTCCCTCACGGAGACACTTCCGCAACATAGACACATGGAAAACCTTATGGAATGCACGCATCACCTCAGGTAACTCCAATCTATATGCCACTGGTCCAACCCGCTCAATCACTCTGAATGGACCCATATACCTCGGACTCAACTTAGTCTCTGACAATGACCTGTTCGGACCCCGCAACATGGCCATCTTGAGGTACACTCTGTCTCCTACCTGAAACTCAAGATCTCTCCTCCTCCTATCTGCATAACTCCTCTGCCTATCCTGAGCCTCCTTCATGTTCAGCTTGAGAACCCGAATCTTCTCTGAGGTCTCCTGAACAAAACTAGCACCAAACATGCTCCTCTCCCCCACCTGAGTCCAGCATAATGGTGTACGACATGGCCTCCCATACAAAGCCTCATAAGGAGCCATCTTAATACTTGCCTGATAGCTGTTGTTGTAAGCAAACTCTACCAGGTTCAGATGATCTGCCCAATGGCCACCCCAATCCAGCACACACATCCTCAGCAAATCCTCCAGCGTCTGGATCGTCCTCTCTGACTGTCCATCAGTCTGGGGATGATAAGCTGTACTCATATGCACCTTAGTGCCCATCTCTGCCTGAAATGCCTTCCAGAACACCGAAGTGAACTTAGAATCCCTATCAGACACAATGCTTGCTGGCACCCCATGCAACCTGACTATCTCCCTCACATACTTCTTAGCCAAGACCGCTGCTCCATCAGTCTTCTTAATGGCCAGAAAATGTGCTGACTTAGTCAACCGGTCCACAATGACCCAAATAGCATCAAAGGTCCGTGACACTGGCAATCCTACCACGAAATCCATAGTGATCATATCCCACTTCCACTCAGGAATGGGTAAACTCTTCAGTAACCCGCCAGGAACCTGATGCTCAGCCTTCACTAGCTGACATACATCGCACCTCGAAACCCAACTAGCCACATCCTTCTTCATCCCGACCCAATGATAGTACCTCTTGAGGTCACGGTACATCTTGGTCGCTCCTGGATGAATGGATAACTTGCTCGCATGAGCCTCTCTCAGAATCTCCTGTCTCAACTCCTCATCCTTGGGCACACACACACGACCGTGCACCAAGATAGTACCATTATCTGAGACCTGATACTCTGAATCCACATCCTTAGAGGCATTCACTAGCCCCAAATCCTTCTCCTGAGCCAACCGCACTCTACTCAGAAGATCTGCTCTATCTACTGCTTCCAAACCCAACGGTTCCTGTGAAACAGCACATAAGCTCAAAGCACTGATCTCCCCTACCAGAGACTCCATCTCCTGCTCCTGAGCCGAAGCTACCCTCTTCCGACTCAGAGCATCTGCAACCGTGTTAGCCTTACCAGGATGATAGGCTATCTCCAAATCATAATCTGCCACAAGCTCCATCCACCGCCTCTGTCTCAAATTCAACTCAGGCTGAGTGAATATATACTTCAGGCTCTTATGATCTGTGAACACCTGTACCTTTGCACCATAAAGATAAGATCTCCAAATCTTCAGGGCAAAAACTACAGCACCCATCTCCAAATCATGAGTAGGATAGTTGCCTTTATGCACCCGCAACTGCCGCGAAGCATAAGCAATCACCTTCCCATGCTGCATCAGAACACAACCCAACCCGACTCTAGATGCATCTGTATAAACCACATAGGGTTCTCCCTGCTCAGGCAAAGCCAACACTGGCGCAGTAGTCAACAACTCCTTCAGGCTTGCAAAGCCTTCCTCACACTCTTCTGACCAGACAAAAGGAACATCCTTCCCTGTCAACTTAGTCATAGGACGTGCTCTGCTTGCAAACCCTTGCACAAATCTCCTGTAGTAACCTGCCAATCCAAGGAAACTCCTGATCTCTGTGGCATTCTGCGGTCTAGGCCAATCTCTGATAGCCTGAATCTTCTCTGGATCTACTGAAACCCCCTCAACAGAAACAATGTGACCCAGAAAGCCCATCTCACGCTGCCAGAAACTACACTTGCTCAACTTGGCAAACAGCTTCTGCTCCCGCAGCTTCTCCATAACTGCCCTCAAATGCACTGCATGCTCCTCAGGACTCTTAGAGTAAACCAGGATATCGTCGATGAAAATGATGACAGATACATCCAGAAACTCCTGGAATACACTGTTCATCAATCTCATAAACGCTGCTGGTGCGTTAGTCAACCCGAAAGGCATCACCACAAACTCATAATGCCCATACCTCGTCCTGAAAGCAGTCTTCCTCACATCTGCCTCATCTATCGGTATCTGATGATAACCCGATGCCAGATCCACCTTGGAGAACCAAGTAGCACCCCTCAACTGATCCAACAACTCGTCAATCCTCGGGAGAGGGTACTTGTTCTTCACAGTGACCCGGTTCAAACCCCTGTAATCAATACACAACCGGAAACTCCCATCCTTTTTCTTGACAAACAACACCGGCGCTCCCCACGGTGACACACTAGGACGGATGAATCCCTTACTCAATAAGTCCTCTAGCTGCTTCTTCAGCTCTGCCATCTCTGCTGGAGCCATCCTGTAAGGAGCCTTGGATAACGGTGTCGTCCCCGGTTCCAGTTCAATGGTAAAAGGATCCGACCGAGATGGTGGTAATCCTTGCAGAGACTGAAACACATCCTCAAACTCCTCCACTACTGGAATACCGCTAACCGTAGACTTCCCCACTGACTCTGGCATAGATATAGTGACCAAATAAGCCTCACGGCCCTTCTCGATCATCTTCCCAGCCTGAATGGCTGAGATCACGAGACTCCCTGAAGTCGGTCTAATACCCTGAAAAACCAACTTCCCTCCTGGTCGCTCAAACTCCACTCTACCCCGATAGCAATCTAAATGCACCATATGCCGATGCATCCAATCCATCCCGAGAATAACATCATACAGCTCCACGGGACTGATAAGCAAATCCGCTGGCCATGACTCTCCTGCGATCTGAATATCAATTCCTCTAGCTCGTCCAATAACTCTCAGGAACTTGCCTCCCGCAACTCTAACAACTCCTGTGCGCTCTCCAGGATCCCCGCTGATCCCCGCACACTCTGCACACTCTGGAGTAATGAAGCTATGCGAAGCTCCAGAATCAAACATAACGTGGGACTTAAACCCGCCCACCAACAAGGTCCCTGTGATCGCCCCGGCACTGGTTCCACCAGTCTCCACTGTCGTGTAAACCCGAGGCCCCTGCTCAATCCGTGCCACCTGCTGACCCCCAGGCTGCACCTGCTGCAACGCTGCCACTGCTGCCGGCTGCAGTTTGGGACAAAAAGGCTTGATGTGCCCTGTCTCCCTACAATGATAACACACTCGAGGTCCTGCCGTCGGAACACTCCTCTTGGGACAACTAGCAACCCTGTGATCCCTGCTCCCACAACCGAAGCAACCCGCACCACTCGGCTTCTGCGTAGCCTCCCACTTCCTCTTGGTTCCCTGAGCATGCCTACCGCCCCTGCTAGAACCACCCTGCTGCTGAGCCTTACTAGGCTGAACTGCTGGAGCTACCGCCACTGACTGTGCCCGGATATCCTCCTCAATCTCTGCTGCAGTCTCAACCAGCTCCGCACGCGTAGCATAACTCCTCCCTCTACAGTGAACTCTCAAGTCATCACGTAGAGCCCTCAAGAACCTCCTGATCTGAGCCTCCTCAGGCTCCATAGCCCGACCTCCATAACAAAGAAGTCGACTGAACTCCAAGTCCAACTCTCGCACTGACCGTGTCCCCTGAGACAACTGAAGGAACTGCACCTCCAAACGATCCAATGCCTCTCTAGGAAAATACTTGCGGTTGAACTCCAAAACGAAGTCAGCCCAAGTTATCTCCCGCTGCACCCTCCTAGCAGCCACAGATCTCCACCACAACTCAGCATCACCACTCAAAAAGTAGACCCCTATGTCCACCCAAAACTCCTCAGGACATCTCAGAGTGTGGAAGTTACGTTCCACTCTCGTCCTCCACGCATCCGCAGCAGTAGGATCTACACCTCCTGAAAACTGCTCAGTACGCAACCGACCCATCTCTGTCAACATGCTGAGATAACGAGCATGGACCCCCGCATCCGCAGCCACTGGCTGCCGCTCCTCCGCCACCACTGGTGGCACTACCTGAGCCTGAGCCGGTACCACTGGTGGTAACCGCTCTAACACCTGTGCTAGCAAAGCCGCAAGGTCAACACCAGGGACTCCACCCGCTGGGACCCCCACACCCGGGACCCTAGCATCACCGGCCACTGGAGCATCAACACCGCCCCCTCCTGCCACACTCACGGAATCCCCCGGAACACCCTGCGACTCGCCAACACCCTCAGCTGTCACACTCTGGTCCTCGGTCTCACTAACCACTGGGACTCTGCCCCTACCACGACCACGTCCGCGTCCACGACCACGTCCGCGTCCACGACCTCGACCAGCCACAGCACCCTCTCTAACCATCTGCACTACCATGAACAGAAGGCTAAGCAAACAATTTCTATTATTACACAGAAACATAAACTCACCGTGGAATCACACACTCGGCTCGAAGAGGATGTTCTAAGACTCCATGCCACACACAATTGACTATCTCACATAATCAACCAAGACATGCAATCCCAAACATCTACAACAGAAACCTAGCGAACCCAAACCTAGAACCGTAAGGGCTCTGATACCAAAATGAAACGACCAACCCTTTTTTTTTTTTTTTAATAAATAAATAATAAATATAATATATTAAAACAACTACAGCTAGTGGTCCCATACCCACTAGCCACCTACCATAATCACAACCAACAGCGGAAACACATAATTAATATCCAACAATAACTCAATAATAAGCCAATATTATAGCAAGGCAATATCTCAATACCAAACAACAAGAAACATGAAACCAGCAACCTAGCAATGTTTCTAATGACCCAACTCTAGCACCCTAGCAAATGCCAGACAACATCCAATCGAGTCCCTAGAACATCCTCCTCTTCATTGCCTTGATTCCACGGTCACTTTGCCTTTACCTGCACCACAAACACAAATTGAGATGCATGAGTATTTGATAAACACTCAGTGAGGCAATCCTCCCATCTACTGGGCTATACACACAAGCAATAAGATCTCTACAAGCCACAAACAACAATCAATAAAACAAACCAGGCAATATACAACGCATGCAACATCCATCGCAACTGAACAAGGGGTGTCGACCGACACCAGATGGTGTCGATCGTCACTGACTACCTGGTGTCGACCGACGCCAAACTGGTGTCGACCGACACCCTGCCCGACACTCCCGAAAACCCTAGTTTGCGTCGACCGACGCCTCCACATGGCATCGAACGACACTCGCCAAAGTCCCGAGCCGTCCTCGCGTTGGTGTCGACCGACACCCCAACTGGTGTCGACCGACACCGATACCGAGCAGCGATTTCCCTCGATCAGAAACTCCGAATCTCGCCTCCAATCTTCTCCAATCCGCTCCTTGCACTCCCAGAAGCCAAACCCAGCCCAGATAGCAACGAAAAACATAGGGAACTCAAGGAAACAACCACATAAGCACCAAATCACATAGAAACTAGAAATCTTAGCTTAGATAAGCCATGGTCATGCACTCACCTCTTTGCAGGAAGTTTCTGACCAATAAGAACGAATCCCTCACTCCTAGCAAGCTTCTAGCACCTTCCCAGCCTTAGATATCCCAAGAACAGCAAGGAATCTCTCAAACTCTTCCCAAAAGCTCAAGAACACCAAAATAACACGACCCTAGGTCGTTTTCTACCTCAAATAACTCGATTTAGGGATTCCCTAAACCAACCACACAAACCGGACAATTAAAATTGAACCGACCAAACCGGCCACAACTGGTGTCGATCGACACTCCCTCTGTGGTGTCGATCGACACCCTCACCAAAATTTCCAGAACTGGTTTGCGGGTGTTACAATATATATATATATATATATATATATATATATATTTATATTTATATGAATATTATTTTTGAATATATATATATATATATAACTGAATTTTAGGTTTAGAGATTTAAATTTATAAGTAAATATATATAGTATTTTTAAAATATTGATTTTGTGTAAAGTAAATATACATGTATATTGTTTTAAATTTATGATTAGGATTTCTATCATTAGGATTTTTAAGTTTAAAATTTAAAGTTTAGAGTTTATGATTTAGGATTTTGAGTTAAGTTAAGGGTTTGGGGTATAGCGTTTGGGGTATAAGGTTTGGGATATAGGGTTTGGGGTTTATGTTTGGGATGTGAAATTAATATTATTAAACTAACAAAACATATAAATATGTAAGTTAATTTTTTCTAATTGTTTTGAAAAATTTAGAAATTTATTTGATGAACCTATGAACACTCAAATGTATTGAAATAAAATTCGATTAAATGCTATAATTACGTTTTGAATTTTATTTTCTTGATTTGCAATAGATTTGCGATGACTCTCGCAATTCCATCACAAATCCCTTTGAAACTTCCTGTCATCGCAAAACCGTCGCAAATTTGCAATAGATTTGCTAGGAATGTTAATTTATCTCGTAAATTCCTCGCAAATTTGCGATAGAGTTCCAGGGACCCATTCCCTCGCAAATTTTCGAGGAATTTGCTAGTGATTTTATGTTTGTCGCAGATGCCACGCAATTCTATCGCAAATTTTCTAGGGATAATTTCCCTCGCAAAAGTTCCTAGCAAATGAATTGTTTTCTTGTAGTGAATGTCCAAACTTTCCGACAGATTTCTGACGGAAGTTTTTTTTTTTTTAAATAGCATAATTATACAAATTTAATACTGAAAATATAAAATTAAAACTGAAATGCTTATCTATTTTAATTCAAAAAGTTAAAAGTTTGAGGGAAAATATTCTTAAAACCAAAAACAAGTAATTGTTCCAAAAAAGAAAGCAAATATTCAAGAAAACCTAAGAAGCGGAATGTCTTCCCCGCATCTCACTCATGAATGCTGCTAGCTCCGCGTCCCTCTTCTTGTACTCCTCATCCCTTCTTTCTCTGCTTTTTGTTTTTCCATTTCCGCTTTTTGTTCTTCCATTTCCTTTTCCAAAGCTGCAATCCGAGTATCCTTCTCTTTCATAGCTTGTTGGAACTCTTGGGTGGGAGAAAATGTGAAACCCGATGAATGACAAAACGAACTTATTTCCGAGAGATTTCCTAGTCCAAAAACCCGTCCCTTGGTTTTAATAGTTTCCTACACATGCATTTTAAAAATTATATAAATATTTTAAAACAAAACAAATTAAAACATAATTTCAAAAAAATAAATGTTACCTTGAAATTTTTTTTGTTTAATTTCTCTCTACTAAATTAAAAGTAGACTCTTCATTTCAGTAAACTTTCCTTCAGCCATATCAACACAATTATGCAAATTAGATACGTATCCGTCAAGAAATTTATATTGTGGGTAATCCAGTTGAAGAACGCTTCCTTCTCGCGCGTGTCTAACCGAAATGTCAGGACTTGACATCTCCCATTTCTAGTACATGAAGCGGATCGCGATCAAAAATATCACGCAAATCTAATATAGACTTCAAATCATCTTTTGTCTTTTCCATGACATTTAGAACAGTGTTCATGAGGTTGTCGAAGACGTTTTTCTCGACGTGCATGACATCTAGATTATGTTTCAACAAAAGATCTTTCCAATAAGGCAACACCCAAAAAATGCTATGTTTATACCAACTGTGATTGATGCCAGCACCGTAATCAACAACATGTCCATTACCACCACAATCTGTAGTCTTCTCTGCTCCAAAATCTCTTAATTGTTCCAGTAAACTATGGCCGTACACTTCAGGAGGTGGTGCATCAACCACTTGCTTATTCTTCCTAAACAATGTCCTCGAGCGCCGGTAAGGGTTAATGTTGTTTTCAAAGAAGTATTTGAAACTGTATAATTATGGTTTGTAATTGAATAATTGTTTTGGATATTTAGATTTGAACTTTATTTTCTCTCTTAAAATAAAGTAATTTTAAAGATTTTTAACACTTCATCTATTTTTGGTAAGAACACTACTTCTTTTTATTTTCAGATATAGACTTTCCCATTGGAAAAAACCATTTTCTAATTTATACTTATTCTATTTAAATATAAAATAATGGATAGATACGTAAATGGTCTAAGTACATTTTATTAAAATTTCCACATGATTTAATTTTATTTAGTTATAACAATGATATTTGCAAATATATAGTTTAGGTGTATCATAAAATGTATATATTAATTATAAACTCTTAGGTACATTTTAATTATAATTTTACATCATATCTATTGACTACAAAAATTACCTTTAATATGTAATTATATTCATAATAATAAATATTAAAATATTAAATATTCAAAAAAAAAGGTGAGACACTATATAATTGTTAGCAATTTTTGTTATTAGTATCAACAATGTAGTTTTAAAATATATAATTGTTAGTTGTATCATAAAGTCTATATATTAACTATCAATTCTCAAACACATTTAAATTCTAATTTTGCATCATATCTATTAACTACAAACTTTGTCTTTGATCTGTTATTATATTTATAATAATAATATATAATAGTAAAAAATATGAGACACTACGCAATGTATAATCGTGACTGTTTGTATTCTTACAAATCCGGTATCCCCTTTTCGTCTTCGATACCAGAGAAGAAACAGGAAAAAATAACCTAATTTGATAAAATTATGAGAATCGATTACATTTCTGATCTTCATCAGGGAAGAACGAACTGGTGTATCCATGCCAAAGTCTTAAATTCTTGGCATGTCAGCGAATTCTTCACAAAACATATTCTTCTTCTTGTGGACAAAAAGGTTAGAGAAGCCAATCAAATGACAATTCTACTTATATTTGTCATTTTAACAGTGCTTATATATTAGATTACTTACACAATGATTATCAAACTTTGAAGGGTGACACAATTGAGGTGGCCTTTGTGCCAACTACACTTAAAAAGCTTCCGAATTATATTGATGAGGGTGAATGGTATGATATTAGGACTTTCAAAATCATTAATCCAACACTCAGGGAGAGGAATACTCATCATCCTTTTCAGATCAAGTTTACGGATGATTCAACCATGACTCTTCATACTCTGCCATCTCACTTATCAAACCGCACCGGTGTTTTGTGTACTGCGTTTCTGGAAGGTTGGAGGGTATGAAGGTATGTACTATTAATAACACTTGCTTTATTGAACAAATGCTAAACACTATGTGGTATACTCATTTACCAAACTTTAATAACACTTTAAACATCCTTAGGTAAACTGTGTATTGTAAACACACTGGCCTCCTCCAAGATCTTTTTAAAACCGGAGTTTGTAGGACTTGAGCATCACAAGGCTATGTAAGTTTTTAATGTTTATTAATATCAAGTAGTGTATCATGCTAGGGTTTAACTTATAAATGTGTTTTCTATATCTTCAGTTTGGAATTTGCTGGACGTTATTACATAAATCATGTAATGGAGCATGAAGGGGAAACTTCAGGGACTTAAACTGAAGGGACATTATTTTTAAAAAAAAAATTTTGTATATGCAAACTTTATAATTATTTTGAATGTTTGTATGACCAAGTACTAGAAACCCTTATATGAGTTACTTTTCTATATTATCTCAATGGTCTAAACGAAGGAAGTCAATTAGAACATTAGTTCATATATTTATAGATCAAAGAATTAACCAAATAACAATAGTTAATATATTTATAAATCAAAGAATAGACCAAAGAACATTAGTTCATGAAATAGAGAGATCAGAGTGATTTCCTTTTTCATAATTTTCTAATTAAAATTAACCATAACAAATGAATTGAGCTCATTAAATACTTGAAAATTTGTAAATGGGTTTTAAAATCTTAATTAAGATATTACATATGTAGAAAACTATAATAAACATCTTATTGAGTTTTTTTATTCGTTATTTCATTTTTAAAAGTGAAATTAAAAAAATAAACATTTAAAAAAATATACTGATTTAGAAATTTAGAAATTAAATTAGAATTATCTTCTATTAAATTCCTGGCCGCACAAGCGTGCGGGTAACTCTCCTAATTTACTTAGAAAACGTCGGGTGATCAGCGAGGTGAACTGCATTCCACTGTCAGTTACGATCTCGTACGGGAGTCCATGGCGACAAATGATGTTTTTCCAAATGAAGTTGGTCACATCCAGCGATTGTACTTTGTGAAACGCTTCAGCCTCCACCCACTTAGTTAAATAATCAGTCAAGACCAAAAGGAAACGCTTTGACTTGGAAGGTGGTAGCGGCCCGACGAGATCCATTGCCCAGCGCATGAAGGGATATGGCGCAGTGACCATGTTCAGCAACTTGGGCGGAATGTGCTTCATTGATCCGTGATGTTGGCAAGCTTCGCACTTCACCGAGAAGGCTTCGCAATCAGCGACCATTGTCGGCCAGTAATGGGCATCTTTTTTTATCTTCCAACGCAAGTGCGCGTCCTTCGGAATGGTTGCCACCTTCACCTTCGTGAACTTCCATCATTATGCATACCGCCTCTTCTCGATCGACGCAGGTGAGTAGGACTCCAGAAGAACTTCGCTGGAAAAGACTGTCCCATAACATAACATAATGTGTACATCGGGCTTTTAGTCGCCGCGCTTGCCAGCGATCTGCCAGGACTTTTCCATCTGAGTTGTATAGTTTGATCTCGAGTTACCAGTCCTCTGGAGGTTGCGTTACATCAGCCGAACCTTCGACTAGCTCATCAATTTCCCTTGGTACTGTGTCGTCGTGGAAAGCAAAAGTCATACTTGCCAGATCAATGCTACGCGTTTCAATGCATTCAACCAGGACTGTTCGTCGTAGTCCTGGATCTGAACAGTTCGCCAGGGCGGCGAGAGCATCTGCCGACGCGTTTTTGCTCCTCAGAACTTTGATCAATGAGAACAAGGTGAACTGATCTGATAGAGTTCGGAGTAATTGGCGATATGCCCCCATACGCTCATTTTTAGCATCGTATTCTCCGCTGAACTGGCTGACTACTAGCTGTGAATCACAAAGTCCTTTTGCCAACCGTAGGACGGCCAAGACAGCTTTGTATTCGGTTTTGTTGTTCGATGCTTTGAAGTTGAGCTTCAGAGCTTGCTTGAGGACTTCACCGGTCGAAGATCAGAGAATAAGCCCTACGTCGGATCCCTGATTGGAGGAAGAGCCATCAACGAACAGCGTCCAATGTTCCTCCTTGGGTGTGGCCTTTTCGAGTTCAGGAGATAGCTCCGTGATGAAGTCTGCTAGGACCTGCGATTTTAGGCTTGGACGAGAGCGATATTCAATATCGTACTCGCTTAACTCGATTGCCCACTTTGCGATTTGCCCAGACTGAAGAAGGCTATGAAGAATAGTTCGGAGCGGTTGATCGGTATAGATGACGATGGAAAGCGACTGGAAATAAGGCCAAAGTTTCCGAGCAGTGACAACTAAGGCATGAGCAAGTTTTTCCAAGGTTGGATAACGTGTTTCCGCGTCGTTAGGAGCCTTGCTTGTGTAGAAGATCGGCTGCGATCATCTCGGACCAGCACCCCACTGACTACCGAGCTGGAGACAGAGATGTAGAGGTATAATATCTCCCCCACCTCAGGCTTGACGAGTACCGGATTGCTAGTCAGGTATTCTTTGAGTTGCCGGAAGGCGATCTTGGAGTCGTCGTCACTGTGAGAATTCTTGTTTCCCAGAGGAGTTGGTAGAACGGAAGACAATTGTCCGTAGATTGGGCGATGAACCGATTTAGAGCGGCTACTCGACCTGTCAGGCGTTGAAATTCTCGCTTATTGGTCGGAGATGTGAGTCCTAGTACTACTTTGATTTGTTTTGGGTTCGCCTCGATGCCTAGCTCAGTATGTGGAAGAACTCAAAGAAACAGTGCACTTGTTGGAGATGATATGGTTAAGATTGCAGCCGCTTACAAATCGTAATTATACAAAAAAACGTTTGAAACCCTCTTTTTCAGCCGGCTTTGGAATGTTTTGAAAACTACATAAATAATAATTGGAGGCCATGTGACGGGCAATCCTATTAATTATAACGAGAATGTGGTCGGGGTTGGTGATTTTACCGATGGGAGGAATCTTGATGGATTGATAGAAGAGACGGTTGTGTATTCTATGATTAAAGAGATGATGAATGGTACAACGGGGATGATGATGGCTACAATGGGTGGGTTTCCTGTAGGTGGTGCTCCGGCTCTAGGTGTGTTGAGTTTGATGCTAATGTCGTTGATGAATCTAGGGTTTGTAGGTAAAAAAGCAGGTGACGAACGGTGGAGGACAATATATTCTGGACTTTGGAGTGTATTCGAGGAGATTAGAGTTGGTCCAAGAGGCAAGAGCATATTAGAGCCACAATGAATGAGTTAAAGACATTGGCCAATATAATGGAGGATGGTGAATAAAGAAGACTTTAATGGGGTTTGTTATAAGATCTAAGTTATGCGAGCAAGATGCAGAAGGAAGAAGAACATGAATGTTGTCTTATGGTGGTGGTGAGGTATAGTATTAACAAGTTATAAACTAATAATCTTAGTACTGAAAATTTCTGATGGTGATGAAACTATTCTAGGTTTTGTTTTTAAAGTAGTTTACTTGATTGAATCATCTTAATTTTGTTGATTATGGGTGAATGAATGTTAGGTGGGTTGTGCATATAACCTTTGTATTAGTCTATTAGATTAGTGTTTTTTGTAGAGTAAAATAAAAATCAAGGGAACTCTCGAGGCAAATAATGTTTATGTCATGATGCATGTAATATGATATTATATCTAATGAACGTTAACTTGTCTTTTATGGAGTTCGATCTATGTATTCCGTAGACATGTAATGATGTAAAGTAGAGAATCTTTGGTGTGATCAGCGGTGTCTTCTCACTACATGTTGCAACTGTTATATTTATTTTGATGATCAATTTGTGTAATTGTTTTTTTCTTAGTTTATCATATACATCAAAACACCGTGACAGAAATACATTCACATGATTGGGGCTGTAAGTAGTATATAAGTTTAGGACCTTATTGTAATTATAGATTAACCTAATCTCCCTTGTACTCTCTATATATATTGTAAACCCTACATCCAATAAAAGTTAAGAATTCAGTCATATATGGTATCAAAGCTAAACGATACCTAAATCTAAAAAAAAATCTTCGCCTCCTCCTCTCTCTCTCGTTCTCTTTCTGCTCTCCTCCTCTGATCATGTCTGACACTAACTTGCCGGCATCTATTTCCGAGACCATTGTTGTCTCCTCCTCCCCCACTTTGATCAACATCAACATGTCCAATGTGACGAGGCTCACCGCCACCAATTTCCTCATGTGGAGTCGTCAAGTCTACGCTTTACTTGATGGCTACGATCTCGCTGCATACGTTGATGGATCTGGCACCATTCCTCCTCCGACTTGCACCACCAATGGCGTCACCACCGCAAACCCTGCTCATGCCTTGTGGAAACGTCAAGATCGCCTCATCTATAGTGCCCTACTCGGTGCTATCTCTCTCTCTCTGTTCAGCAACTTCTCTCCAAGGCGGTCACGGCTGCCGACATTTGGACGACATTGTCTTCCACCTATGCAAACCCCAGCCATGGTCATGTCCAACAACTGCGTACTCAACTGAAGCACTGGACTAAAGGATCTAAATCCATTGATGACTACTTTCAGGGCTTCACTACTCGCTTTGACCAACTTGCTCATCTCGGCAAACCCGTTGAGCATGAGTCTCAGATTGAGTTCCTCCTTGAGGGTCTCACCGATGATTACAAAACCGTGGTGGACCAAATTGAAGGTCATGACACCTCGCCGTCTCTGGTGGACGTCTATGAGAAGCTGCTTAATTATGAATCCAAGCTTACTGCAAAAGCAATTGTGGCTCTTGTTCTTCCGGTTTCTGCTAACAATGTCTCGTACCGAGGCTCCAACTCCAACAATCGCAACCATGGCCACTCCAACAATCGCAACACACAGTCCTCGTCTTACCGTCCCAACTACACCCCACGACCATACAACGGCAAGTGTCAGATCTGCGGGGTTCATGGTCACAGTGTGCGTCGCTGCTCTCAAATGTAACATCAACTTCGTGGGGGCTCCTACAATCCTGGTCTGTCTTCTGGTACGACTCCAACTCCATGGCAACCACGTGCACATATGGCGTCTACTAAATCGTACAATGCAGGCAATTGGATCGTCGATAGTGGCGCGACACACCACCTCACCTCCGACTTAAACAACCTGGCGCTCCATCAGCCTTACATTGGTGGTGAGGAAGTTACAATAGCCGATGGTGCGGGCTTTCCTATCACCCGCACTAGTTCTGCCATCCTTCCCACACCCACTGGTTCTCTTACGTTAAAAGATATCTTATATGTTCGTGATGTTCTGAAAAATTTGATTTTGGTCTATCGCTTGTGTAACACTAATGGAGTTTCGGTACACTTCTTTCCTGCTTATTTTCAGGTGAAGGATCTCAACACGGGCCCCCTTACTCCAAGGCATGACTAAGAACGAGCTGTATGAGTGGCCGGTCTCAATACCCTTTGCTAGATCATTCTTTGCCTCGCCATCTCCCAAAAAAGACCTCCACTCTTGGCACTTACGTTTAGGCCATCTATCTCTCCCTGTTCTAAAAACTATTATTCAACGTTTTTCTTTACCTCTTTCTTCCTCTTCACATCAACATTTATCTTGTTCTGATTGCTCCATTAATAAAAGTCATAAGCTTCCTTTTTATTCAAACACACTTGTTTCTCATTATCCCCTTGAATACCTCTATACCGATGTTTGGACTTCCCCATTAGTCTCTATTGACAACTTCAAATATTATTTGGTGATTGTGGATCATTTCACAAGGTATATGTGGCTATATCCTCTCAAGTTCAAGTCTCATGTCCGTGATACGTTCATTTCCTTCAGTGCACTGGTCGAGAACAAATTTCAACGGAAGATTGGCACTCTTTACTCGAATAACGGTGGCGAATTCATCGCTTTGCATCAATTCCTTGCGACCCATGGCATCACGCATCCCACCACACCTCCTCATACGCCTGAGCACAACGGTCTCTCTGAGCAGAAGCACCGTCACGTGGTGGAGACAGGCCTCACCTTGCTGAGCAAATCCTCAATGCCGACGACGTTTTGGACTTATACATTTGCCACCGCCGTGTATCTTATCAATCGCATGCCAACGCTGGTGCTAGGTAATGAATCGCCGTATGTGAAATTATTTGGGACCGCTCCGAATTATCAGAAGCTCCGTGTCTTTGGGTGTATGTGCTATCCATGGCTCCGTCCATACACTCCGCATAGACTTGCTGCTCGTTCTGCTCCATGTGTGTTTCTTGGGTATTCCCTAACACATAGTGCATATCTCTGCTTAGATAAAGTCCCTGGCCGTATCTACACCTCCCGACATATCCAATCTGATGAGTCTCTGTTCCCATTTGCTATATCCCCAACCACTCTTTCTCGTTCCCCCTCGCCTGAACAAACACCCGACACTCGTCCCACCTTAATACCCATTGTGACTTTGCCACTCTCTACAGCTCCGCCTTCGTCCGCCGTGGTGTCTCCCTCGTGCTCTGGTCCTCATCTCTCTCCGCCGTAACTGTCTACGGCTCCGTCAGCATCTCCCCGATCGTCTTCTTCAATGTCTCACGACAATAACCACAATAACAATATGGGCCTTGATGCACACCCCGGCCTATTATCTCCAACAACAATTTCAAGCCCATCTCATCAATCATCAGGCCCGTCACAGACAACTCCAACTCCTTCGCGTTCACCACAGACACCGACTTCATCTCCTTCACCGCCTGTCTCGCCGTCTCCTACACCCTCACCGGTTCCAGTCGCGGCTCCTCCCCCTCCTCCACAGCTCAATCACCATCCAATGCAGACCAGGGCCAAAAACAACATTACAAAACCGAAGTCAAAGCTTTCTCTCACCGTCGCTATAACCAAACTCCGACCAGCTATTCCGAAGACTATCGCCGAAACTTTACGAGATCCAAATTGGCGACAAGCCATGTGTGACGAGATTAATGCCCACATTCGCAATGGAATCTCGGAGTTGGTTCCTCCACGACCCACACAAAACGTGACTAGTTGTAAGTGGATCTTTACTATGAAATTTAAGCCTAATGGTGAACTTGACAGGTATAAGGCGCGCCTTGTCGCGAAGGATTTCAAACAACGGTACGGTCATGACTTCTTGGAGACTTACCGTCCGGTGATCAAGTCGACCACGGTTCATTCTGTTCTCCATGTTGCTGTGTCGAAGGGTTGGTGTATCCGCCAAGTCGATGTCAACAATGCCTTTTTGCAAGGTTCCCTTACTGATGAGGTCTATGTCACGCAGCCTCCAGGTTTTGTAGATCATGACCGCCCTCACTATGTTTGTCGACTTCATAAGGCGCTTTATGGTCTTAAACAAGCACTTCGTGCTTGGTATTAGGAACTTCGACGTTATCTGCTCGCTCTTGGCTTCGTTAACTCGGTTGCGGACAATTCTCTGTTTACTTATCGGAAGCGTAGTGATATTATCTATGTCCTTGTATATGTTGATGACATGCTTATTACAGGAAATGATAGCACGAGTGTCACGGGAATTATTAATCACTTAGCGAGTCGCTTCTCACTTAAAGATCTTGGGGAGATGAGTTACTTCTTAGGCCGAGAAGCGACTAGAACATCTCAGGGTCTCCATCTAATGCAAAAACGATACATTATTGATCTTCTGGTCAAGACTAGAATGTTGGATTCTCGACCTGTCTCTACTCCGATGTCGCCGACTCCGGCGCTTACACTCACCTCTGGGACGCCTCATTCCAACCCCACTGAATACAGGGCAGTTCTTGGTAGCCTCCAATATTTGTCTTTCACACGGCCGGACATCGCTTATGCTGTAAATCGACTGTCTCAGTTTATGCACTCTCCGACTAACCTTCATTAGCAGGCTGCAAAGCGCATACTCCGTTACTTGGCTGGTACTTTATCTCATGGGATCTTTCTCCGAGCCGATACTCCTCTCACGCTCCACGCTTACTCCGACGCTGATTGGTCTCGCAACCTGGACAACTGCATCTTCACCAATGCATATATTTTATATCTTGGCGGTAATCCAATATCGTGGTCATCAAAGAAGCAACATAGTGTCTCGCGGTCATCAACCGAAGCGGAGTACCGGGCCGTCGCCAACACCGCCGCTGAGTTAAATTGGGTCTGCTCTCTTCTTACGGAACTTGGCGTCTCTCTTCCGACACCTCCGGTGATCTATTGTGATAACGTCGAGGCAACATATCTCTCCGCAAACCCAGTTTTTCACTCTCACATGAAGCACATTGCCATCGACTTCCATTTTGTCCGTGAGTATGTACAAGCTGGTGCTCTCCGTGTTACTCATGTGTCAACTCACGATCAACTTGCGAACACTTTGACGAAACCACTTCCTCGACCTCAGTTTGTTAATTGTCTGTCCAAGATTGGAGTAACTTCAGCTCCTCCATCTTGAGGGGGCGTGTAAGTAGTATATAAGTTTAGGACCTTATTGTAATTATAGATTAACCTAATCTCCCTTGTACTCTCTATATATATTGTAAACCCTACATCTAATGAAAGTTAAGCATTCCGTCATATACACTAGTAAAAAAAATATGTATAGCCACTAATATATTCGTGGTTGAGCCTATATATTTGTGGCTATAAGTAAAAACTGTTACGAATAGTCACGAAAAAAAAATCATAGATATAGCTTCGTAACAAAATTTTTGGCATTGCAATTCGTGGCTGTTTAGTCACGAATTTGTCACTCCCCTTCGTGACTATATATAGCTACAAAACAATCACTCTTAATTCGTGGCTAAAGCTAGCTACGAAGGTATCATGGTTTGTCCGTGGCTAACGTTAGCTGCGAAAATGCTATGTAACGATTGTTACTTGTTTCGTAGCTGATTATTTGCCAAAAAAAAACAATAATATTAGTTACTAAAAAAAAAAACCTGTAACAGAACCAAATTCTCAAAACATGAAATCCAAATACGGATATTTTTTCATTACCAGAAGTAGTTTGATGTTTACATATTACCAAAAAGACTTGCTAAACAACAATTAGTCTTATCTTACATGCCAAAAAGAGTTACTAAATAACAATAAGTAGTAAACATCAAACTACTTACATTGTACCAAAAGATTTGCTAAATAACAATCTATCAGGCTTAACCATCATTGAAAGTTAAATACCAAATGATGCACACCAAGCATCTAAGTTGCCTTTGTGTGAAGCTGGAGCAGGAGTTGTAGAAGCTGGAGCAGGAGAAGCAGTAGCTGGAGAAGGAGTTGTAGAAGCTGGAGCATGAGCAGTAGCAGGAGAGGGTTGTCTAATTCCAAGAGACTGCATGATCAGATTAAGTGCTTGTCGTGATGCAACCAGCTCTTCCATCACTGTTCCCAGTAGTAGTGTTGCAACAAAAAAAAAAAAGGGAGAAGAGAGATTCGTAGTTTGTAAGTTAGTTGGAAAATAATGTTGACTTAGGGTATAGAAACATTAATTACCACAAAAGTTTGCCACCAAAGATCTGTCCTCTCATCAGGAACGTCTATTTGCTTTCCATGTTGTTCCAACAGACTTGTAGACAGAGGGGTCAACACCAAACCTGAGAGAAGAGAGAGTAAAATTAGATTCAGCCCATGAACAAACAAACACAATTGTAGTTCTTACAAACTAACCATAAAGCTCCATTGAGTTTCCTTGGGGTGGAGGTGTGGCTGGGATTCTCTTTGAGGAGCACTCAGCAATGCATCGAGAGTTCGCTAGCTGTACTTGTTTGCCTGTGAAGATGCTGCGCTTGTAGAACGTGTGGCTACTGGCGGTATGGCACTTGGTGGCATCCATCTTCGTTGCAGCTCTGCAGTTAGAAGAGCAAAACAAACAAAAAATAGCTGATGTTAATAACAAGTCAAGTAAACAAATCCACAAAATTTAGTTAAGTTTAAACATAGAACAAAGCCAAGTTTAGAATCCACATCTACAAATCCTATCCATCTAAAACATGTTCTTAAGAGAGTGAAATGAGTAAATTTTCAGATTATAGACTCAAATTCAACAATCCCCGAAGACTTTTCTCAGAAACATTTCCAGGGAAGTAAAATAATTAAAAAAAAACGATGAGTTGAATCTACCAGCTCAGTTCATTGATCTTTACTTCTTCTTCCCTTTCCTTGCTTACAATAATAAATCAATTTTGTTGAATTGTTCCTTTTTTATGGCAGTAACCGAAGAACAACTCTCAATAATAAATCAATTTCGTTTGATATGTTGTAGAGTTACACACGATTAAAGCAAATACACAAGCTAACAAGAATAAAAAAAAAACCTCAATTGAACGCTTACTCAAAATCAAAATCAAAATCAAAACAATAAAGAACCCTAAACAGAAACAAAAATAAAAGATCTAAACAAGCTTATAGAAAAATAGAAATAGAGCACGGAGACAAACAGAGAAAGAGACAGAACAAGTAATTAGGGAATGAAAGAAGAAGAAAAAGCAGAAGAAGAAGACAGATACCTGCTGGCCCTGAATCGGAGGGCCGTGGGCAACGGTTGCCGGAGAGACTCATTCTGTGGGTCAAGGAAGAGATCGATCAAATCGGATTTTGAGTTCGGCGACAGCAGCTTCAACGGAGGACAAGAAGAGGGCTTTAGGTTTTTTTTTTTGCTTCAACGGAGGACAAGAAGAGGACAGCAGCTTCAAGTGTCGATGATATGAACGAAGAAGCGGATAAGAAGAGGCCAAGAGGGTATATAATTAAAATTAAAATTACTATTTAGCAAAAAAAATTATTTTAACGGGAATTAACATTTGGGAAATTATTTAGTGGTATTGGTGGGGAAAATTTTGGGTTTAGCCGCCTAAACCAAAATAATTTGGTGTAAAAAAAATTATTTAATTTGGTGTAGTGTAAATATAACAAATATATATATATATATAGATATTCATAACAAATATATATATATATATATATATGTAAATATACCCATTACATCTGTATCATATTCATAAATATGAAGACTATTAATTTCAAATTAAAATAATAGTGACAAAGTGTAAAATAAAAAATAGAGAAATTAACTTAATATATTATGAATAATCTATTATTCCAAATTCATAAAATAAAATTAATATAAACTATCAAATCTGCAATTCAACAAACAGTCAATTACACAATTCAACTAAAACAATGGAAAATGCTCTCAAACTTCATTATAAATCAATATCATAAAACTTTAATACTCTTAAACACATGCAAAAGAAAAAACAAAATTGTATAAAAAAAGAACTCATACATCTCATTCCTTGGAGAAGTCACGAATTTGTCACGGATTGATTCAGTGACAACAATGTGTAGTCACGACTTTGTCACGAATATTCTCCGTGGCAGTGTGTTAGTCACGAGTTAGCTACACATGATATTGTGGCTATAGAGTCTTCTTGTTGTTTCGGTGGAATAGCCAAAAAATAGCCATGTATCTACTTAGCCACAAAAACTTTTGTGACATATCAGTGACAATATTTTGTCATGTCGTTTATTCGTGATTATTTCGTGGCTAATTTGTCACGAAGTTGTTACAAAGTTTTCTGGTGGTTTATTCGTGGCAAATAAGTTTTGAGTCATGATGTTGGGGTGACAAAAACGTGGCTATACGTTTTTTTTTTTACTAGTGATAGGAGCAACCAGAACAACGACCATGTTTTCAGTTAGCTGCATTTCTCCTAAAGAATGAGAAAGCATATGCGCATATTGAGCTAAGCTTTTTGAGACGAAATGTTAGATATTTAAAGACAAAATTTTTGAAAACGCAAAAATAAACAAAAAGCTTAAGCTTTATATTTAAACAAAATGTTCAACTCCGTCTTGCACCTTTAAAACTTCACCATTCAAGCATACCCTTAGATGCTTAAGCTGTATATTTAAACATACCCGTAGATTTTGCCTCCATAGAAGCTTACCCTTGAATACTATATTCAATTATTAGCCAACTAGACAAACTTGTCTTTCATACTTTCACAATTTACATGTGTGTTAACCACATATTAAGTATCTCCAAACCACCTTGATGATATGTTTGCTCCAGCTAAATCTATACTGATACACTTTTGATGAAATATATTAATATTTAACATTTTTGAAATTACACCAGTTTTTCATATTAAGTTTTTTGTAAGAAAAAAAAAACAATATTTGAAAATATTTCTAATTTTTTTTGTAGAAAATAAGATATATGGAAATAAAAGAAATATTTTTTTAGTTATTATTCTAGAATAAAAATTATGTTTTTCAATACTTATCGTTTTAACTTTATAATGCATATATTTGGTAAAAATACTAATTTTATCCCAACTATTTTAATGATTTGACTAATAAAAAATTAGAAAATGTATTAAAGAAGAGGTAAAATAGAAAATTGATTTGTTTTTTTAAATCTATGTGAAAAAGTTTTAAACAACAAATAATATAATACGAAAGAAATATATATTATCTTAAATCCAACTGAAGCAAAAAAATACAATAAAAAAAAACAGATTGTGGTTTTTGGTCGGGTGCAAGGTGTCTTTTTTCTTTTTCTTTTTGGCTTAGTACATTTTAAAATTGTATTTTTATTTAGTATCCATTATTTTAAATTCAATTGAAGCAAAAAAATACAATAAGAGATTGTGGTTTTTGGTTCGGGTGCAAGGTGTCTATAGTTGATAGAAAAAAAGATTTTAGCAGGCTGTGATCCAAACCCTTCGAAGTTCTTCAACGAATCATCAAAATAAGCAAAAATAATAATCAATCACGGATTTGGTCTATCCTTATCCGACTAGAGGACACAAGAGTTCCAAGATAAGTGAACAATTAGTAAAATCTCTATAAATTAACAATGTTAAAATTTATTAATTTATAGAAATTTTATATTATTGTTGAATTAATAACTATTATTAATTAATAGAGAGATTTTCTTAATTTGATAACTTATTTTAGAAAGTATTTAAAAATAATATTTAATTTTATAAATAGTATTTTTGATATGATTAATTGTAATATTTATATATGATTAATTGTAATAGAAATAACAATTCTTATGTTTTGAAGAGAAAACTAAAAAATTTGAATATAGTAAAAATACTAGAAATAAGCTATAACAAAAACTAATGGGTACATATTTTTATAAAAGATTTTCAAAAAAACTATTATCTTTATTATTTTATGAAATTGTGTCCAAAATTATATTGATCCAACTTAGGACTGGAAAAATTTATTAATTTACAAAAGTTATTATTTTACCAAGTATTAATTTATAGGTGTTTTACTGTATTATTTAATTGCAAACAAATTGGAATGAGAAAAAATAATAAATGTTAATTGTTTTGTCTTTCACTTCTTCCTTTTTCCACTTATAATCCGATTTTGATTTCAGTATTTTGTACGGACATTAAATATTTTACTATAAAATTGTATATACGCGAATACTAAAACTGCTCCACTAAACTAACTAACAGAATATAACCATGGAGTAAATATAGGATAGTAGAAATGTGTAAAGAAGTAAATACATGAAGGGAATCCAGTGTGCAATGCAGTGCTACACCCACAAACCAAACACATGCATGGCAAATTGGCGGTTGAAGATTTTTCACCTAATAATAATACCAAAAAGTTCGAGACTCATAAGTGACACACAACTAAGTCGTTGATGACTATAAGCTTTAAGTCTGGTTTTATTATGATGGATCCGGATAAGGCTCCCGAGCTCGATGGAATGACTGTCTTGTTTTTTCAGAAAGCATGGTGGATTGTTAAGGATGATCTGGTGACTCTGGTGAATCAGTTTTTTAAGGAGGGCATGTTTGACAAGCGGTTAAATCAAACACACATTTGTCTTATTCCGAAGGTGGCTAAACCGACTCGGATGGCGGAGTTATGTCCCATCAGCTTATGCAATGTGGGATATACGGTCCTGTCGAAAGTTCTGTGTAACAGATTTAAGGAGATCCTCCCTGGTCTCATCTCGGAAACGCAATCTGCGTTTGTATCTGGACGGTTGATCTCGGATAACATTCTTATAGCTCAGGAGATGTTTCACGGATTGAGAACCAATAATTCCTGTAAAAGGAAGTTTATGGCCATCAAGACAGATATGAGCAAGGCATATGACAGGGTTGAGTGGGGTTTTCTGGAGGCATTATTGAGGAAAATGGGGTTCGCGGAGATCTGGATTTCTTGGATTTTTTATTGTTTTTCTTCGGTGGAATACAAGGTCCTTATTAACGGGCAACCTAATGGTCAAATCTTACCAGGGCGGGGCCTACGGCAGGGTGATCCTCTATCCCCGTATCTGTTCATTCTTTGTACGGAGGTTTTAATTGCTAATATTCAGAAGGCGGAGGCTGATAAGCGGATTACAGGCATTAAGGTGGCAAATAAGTGCCCGCCGATAACACATTTATTATTTGCGGATGATAATCTCTTTTTTTGTAAAGCGGATAAGGAGCAATGCGGTGTGGTTCTTGACATCCTCAAGCAATATGAGGCTGTTTCAGGTCAACAGATAAACTTTACAAAATCTTCACTGCAGTTTGGACATATTGTGGCTGACCAGGTTAGGTTGGAAATGCAGGGGGTTCTTGGTATTACAAACTTGGGAGGTATGGGGTCGTACTTAGGGATCCCGGAGAGCTTGGGAGGATCGAAGACAAAGGTTTTTTCTTATGTTCGGGAAAGGTTACAGGGCCGGACCACAGGTTGGTCGGTCAAGTTATTGTCCAAAGGGGGGAAGGAGGTAATGATCAAATCTGTTGCGACGGCGGTTCCAACTTTTGTGATGTCTTGTTACCATTTGCCGAAAACGATAACATCCAAGCTCACTAGTGCGGTGGCGAATTTCTGGTGGAGTTCTAATGGTCAGTCTAGGGGTATGCATTGGATAGCCTGGGAGAGACTTTGTTGTTCCAAGCAGATGGGTGGCTTGGGTTTTAGGAATGTTGATGATTTTCACGGCTTTGTTGGCAAAACAATTATGGCGACTGATTGAGGTACCGGACTCACTATTTGCCAGGGTTTTTAAAAGTAGGTATTACCGGAACTCCAGTCCGCTGGAACCAATACGGTCCTACTCTCCTTCCTATGGGTGGAGAAGCATCGTATCTGCTCGATCTTTGGTAAACAAAGGGCTTATTAAACGGGTTGGCTCAGGGGACACCATTTCTATATGGACTGATCCCTGGGTTCCAGCTCAATTCCCAAGACCAGCTTTAAGTAACTGTCCGCTCATGGACCCATCTCTTCGATTATCTCAGTTTATGGATCATCACACGAACTCTTGGCGTCGGGATCGGCTTGTTTGAACATTTCGATCCTGTAGATGTCGCTTTGATAGAGGCTATTCATTTCAGTCGTCTGCCGATGGCAGACTCTTTAGGGTGGCATTTTACAAAGTCTGGTAAATATACGGTTAAGTCAGGGTATGAAACGGCACGTCAGGGTATTCCAAACACTTTCCAGGCTAGTGGGTGTGGTCCAGAGATCACCCCCCTTCTTGCTAAGGTTTGGTAGGTTTATTGTCCCCCACAGCTAAAACATTTCATGTGGCAAGTGCTATCGGGTAGCATTTCGGTGTCTGTTAATTTGAGACGGAGGGGCATAGAATGTGACGTTGGATGTATGCGGTGTGGGGCAGCTGAGGAGACTGTTAATCATGCTATTTTTGTGTGTCCACCTGCCCGTCAGGTCTGGGCTTTGGCCCATGTTCCTGTGGGGCCTAACCAATTTCCAACGGCTTCTATTTATGCAAATGTTGATCACTTTTTGGGTCCTACGAATCCGGGTTCCAGTGTAGCGATTTTCCCGTGGCTTATGTGGTATATCTGGAAAGCAAGAAATGCTTGTGTGTTTGAGAATCAGACGGAAAGGCCGGATGATATTGTGCGGGTAGCGCAAGGGGAAGCGACCTCTTGGTTACAGGCCCAGGTGGAAGATGAGGGAGAGGAGGTTAGCCCCCCCCCTATGGTTCCGAGCCCAAGGCTCCAACGGTGGAACCCTTCACTTCCATTGGTTTATTCATGCAATCGATGCTTTGTTGATGGCTCTTGGAAAGAAACGGATGTTTTTGCGGGTGCAGGATGGTTTTGTACTTCTTCGCAAGGCTCCCCACCAATTCTAGGAGCAACAAATTTTCGGCGCAGTCTATCTCCCTTACATACAGAAGTGGAAGCTTTCAGCTGGGCGATGCGGTGTAAGATTGGCCACGACTTTAGAGAGGTGGCTTTCTTTACGGACAGTTTGGATCTGGTGAAGATGGTGTCTTCCCCTCAAGACTGGCCGGCCTTTGCAACATATTTGGAGGGAATTAAGACGGATCAGGAGGAGTTCTCTTCTTTCTCTTTATTTCATATTTCTAGAAATGCAAATGTAAAAGCGGATTCTTTGGCTCGCCAAGTGCGCCTATCTCCGCATCATGTTTTGTTTGTAGGCAACTTTCCTTCAAATTGGCTCGTTTGAGCTGATTCTTTTGTTGACAAAAAAAAAAAAAAAAAACTTTAAGTCTCTCGCTAGAATGTCCACAGAACTCTTCAAAGAACTTGCCCTTATCAAGCATGTGTTTGTGGCCGTTTGTTTTTAAGAGTTAAATATTGGCCTTTTTTCTAATGTAGTGGTATTAGTCTTTGCTCAAAGTGTATGCTAACCTGGGTTCGACTCTTGGTGGTAACAATTTTACTTATCTTTTGTTCTTTTCAATATTTACAACAGCTTTTATTCTTTGTCAAAACAAAACAGCCTTTTTTTTTTCTTTGATTGTGGCCCTTGAAATTTTAGAGCCGGCACTGCCTCTTCATCCACGGATAACCAAACTTTTTAATTAAAAAAAAAACAAATTGTGATTTTCGAGAATTTTTTTATGAGGGGTTAAAAATGGGTATCAGTTTGTTATTTCATTTGGTTAGGAAACAGAGTTATGGAAACTTTAACTGAAAAATTCAGTTTGTTTGATGCAGACTGTTTTTTAAATTATTTCAACTGCAGCAGAAAAAAATACAAAAAGAAACAGATTGTGGTTTTTGGCTCGCGTGCAAGTGTCTATAGTTGATAGGAAAAAGATTTTAGCAGGGTTGTATATCCAAATCCTTCGAAGTTCTTCAACGAATCATACCAAAAATAACAATCAATCACGCATTTGGTTTTTAGTCCTTATTTATGCAAACAAATAAAAATGAAAAAATAATAAATCTTAATTGTTCCTTTTTTCACGTATAATCCAATTTTGATTTTATTATTACGGAATTACATTGTATAACCCAAAAAAAAATTATAATACAAGAAATAACTACTCTAACCATAAAAAAGTAATACACTCTACATAAACTATAATATATACTATATTAACCTTCTTATAATCTCTCCACCAACTCCATATCACCACAACCACCTTTACCTTCTTCTCACCAACACCACCTCCACCTCCACCTCTTTATCCCCATCACCCTAAGGTTCTCAATATACTATCTTCTAGAGTTTAGTTTTCCTTCAGCCACCATTACCGCCAACCACCGACCACCTCCACCCACCAACGAAATTCTGACCTCCGGCGAACTCCGGTCATCTCGGACCTCCGGCGAACTCCGTCCACCGCCGGTCACCTCCGGCAAACTCCGTCCACCGCCGGTCACCTCCAACCTCCTGTCACCGCCGGTCACCTCCAACTTCCGGCCACCGCCGGTCTCCGGCCACCACTGGCCACCACCTACCAAATAACCCAGAACACCAAAATGGTAATTCTGTGTACCACTTCTCCTACTTTTCTAATTTTTCCATTTAATATGTTATATTCTTAATTACATTTGTGAATATGGTTATTCAGAAAATTGACCCTTCTTTATTTTGTACGAACTTTTAAATATTTTTACTATGAACTTGTGTATACGCGAATACTAAAACCGCTCCACTAAGGAACTAACCAACAGAATATAACCATGAAGTAATTATGTAAGGAAGTAAGTAACGTGAAGAGAATCCAATGCAATCCAGTAACCAAACACATGCATGGAGATAATGGCGATTATTAGGATAGATGGTATATGATTTGAACCGGTTAATTCAGTTAACCAAGATTAGTTTTTGGTTTAGTGTTGAGCTTATAAGCTCGTGTATGAGCATTAATCGGATTAACGTCTTGTAAAAAACTTTTGGATCAGATTAATAAAATGGTGTTTCTCACGTTTACTATCCTCCGTTGGTTCTTCATCTTTTCCGGTTATTCGGAATTTAATATGGTATCAGAGCTCTGTTTTTGAGTTTATTTTGCTTCCGCATTCATCGACCGGAGATGAGTCTTCCACTTCCATCAATTTCTCATTTTCTTCAGTTCCTTGTTATCACGATTTGTGATTTGTTTCTTCGGATTTTGTTTCTGATCCTAATTCTTTTATTTTCTCTTTGATTGAGCTTTGGGTGAACGGATCTTGCTACGATTTCGATTCCGATTTCATTTTTCTTTTGAAATTTCTTTAGTCATCTCTTATAATGAGTTTGTTAGTTCCTCCGCCGCTTGCTCCGAACAATCGACCACCACCGCCGTCGCCGCCTACAACTGAGCAATCACGCTGTGCAACAGATCAATATGCTAATCCCTATTCGTTGCAGAGTACTAATCATGCTGGCTTGGTTCTTGTCTCAGATCGTTTATCTACGGCTTCGGGATTTCATTCTTGGCGACGTTCGATGTGGATGGGTTTGAATATTAGGAACAAGCTGGGTTTTATTAATGGTACGATCACTAGACCTCCGAAAAATCATAGAGATTATGATGCTTGGACTCGATGCAATGATTTAGTGTCCACTTGGTTGATGAATTCGTTTGATAAGAAGATAGGTCAGATTTTGCTTTTTATACCTACTGCTGAAGGTATTTGGAACAATTTGGTTTCTCGTTTCAAGCAAGATAATGCATCACGAATATTTGCTATTGAACAGAAGCTTAGCAAGATTCAGCAAGGTTCGAATGATGTCTCCACTTACTATACTTATTTGCTCACATTGTGGGAGGAACACAAGAATTATATTGATCTTCTAGTTTGTACTTGTGGAAGATGTCAATGTGATGCTGCAGTTAAATGGGAGTGATTACAGCAGCGTAGTAAAGTGACGAAGTTCCTTATGGGTTTGAATGAGAGCTATGATCAAACTAGGCGTCATATACTGATGTTAAAGCCTATACCTACGATTGAGGAAGCTTTTAACATGGTTACTCAAGATGATAGACAGATCATGTTAAACCTCTTACTCGAGTTGACAATGTGGCCTTCAAAACTGTTTCACAATCTGATGGAGATATGGAGAGTGCCTATGTAGCAGCTTATAATACGATCAAGTCTTATCAGAAGCCAGTTTGCACACACTGTGGAAAGACAAGACATACAATACAAAAGTGTTTCAAGCTACATGGTTTTCCTCCAGGATACAAAATCAATTCCATGGGTTACAACTACAAAGGAAATGGTCAGAATCAGTTTCAACCGCGTATGCCAGTCTCTCAATTCCAGCCTCGAATGATGCAATCTCAACCACGGATGCCAATGGCTCCATATGATGCAATGCAGAAGGCTAATGCTATTGCTAATGTCTATTCTGAGAATGCTAGATATCTGGATTATGGTCTACCTACGAATGATACTAGTGCAGCTTATATGCCTCCACAGAGTATGCCTTATGGTGTGAATGATGGTACAAATCTGAAGATACAAGACTTGACACCACAACAGATGCAACAACTTATATCTCAACTCAAGGGTCAAGCACAAGTTTCAGAGAATGCGACTACGTCTAGTATGCCACATACTGCGGCTGCAACTATTACTAACTTTGGTTTAATGACTCAGGATTCGTCTTCTAGTACCGTTTCTTTTCCTTCTACTAGTATTAAATATAGAGATAATACTCTAATCTTTCAAGAACATACTTTTTCCTCTCTTCAGAAAATACTTCCTCATGATGCTTGGATAATAGATAGTGGGGCTTCTAGTCATCTTTGTTCCGATTTAGCTATGTTTAGTGAGTTAACTCATGTGTCTAATACTATGGTTACACTATCGAATGGTGCTAGGGTTGCTATAACTATATAGGTACCATCTGCATCACATCGAAATTGATTTTGTATAATGTTTTACATGTTCCTAATTTTAAATTCAATTTGATTAGTGTTAGTTGTTTAGTGCAAACATTGATGTGTTCTGCTCATTTCTTTCCTTCATGTTGTTTCATTCATGAACTTTCTCAGGACTTGATGATTGGGAGGGGTAAAATGTTTAACAACTTATACATTCTGGAAATAGAGCATGTATCCCTCTTACCATCTACTCTTCCGGTTTGTTCTTTTTCTGGTTCAGTCTTGGAAGATGAAGCTCTTTGGCACCAACGTTAAGGGCATCCATCTTTGTCTGCTTTACATAAACTTGTTAGTCATATTCCTTCTTTGAAACATAAATCCTTAGATATCATGCAATGTAAAATCTGTCCTTTAGCAAAACAAAAGAGATTAGCATATGTTTCACATAACAATCTAGCTACAAAACCATTTGATCTTGTTCATCTTGAAATTTGGGGTCCCTTTAGTGTTGAGTCCATTGAAGGTTTTAGATATTTTTTAAGCTTGGTTGATGATTGTACTAGAGTTACTTGGGTTTATATGCTCAGAAATAAAAGTGATGTTACTACTCTTTTCCCAACTTTTATTAAACTCATTTCTACTCAATATGACTCGAAGATCAAAGCTATATGTTCCGATAATGCTCCTAAGTTAGCTTTCAATGACATTGTTAAAGAAAATAGCATGATACATTATTTCTCATGTGCATACACACCGCAACAAAATTCAGTAGTCAAACGTAAGCATCAACATTTGCTTAATGTAGCTCGTTCTTTACTCTTTCAATCAAATATTCCTTTACAGCATTGGAGTGATTGCATGTTGACAGCTATGTTCTTAATAAATAGGATACCTTCACCTTTACTAGCAAATAAATCTCCTTTTGAACTTCTTCTTAAGAAATTGCTCGATTACAGTCTTTTAAAGTCTTTTGGTTGTTTATGTTATATCTCTACTTACTCTAAAGATAGACATAAGTTTTCACCTAGAGCTACACCTTGTGTTTTCCTTGGTTATCCTGCTGGTTTTAAAGGGTACAAAGTTCTTGATTCAGAGTCCAATTCGATTTCCATTTCCAGAAATGTTGTTTTTCGAGAAAAGTAAATTCCTTTTAAAACTAGTAAACTTCTTTCATCATCTGTTGATATGTTTCCCAATCATATATTGTCTTTACCTCCTCTTTTACACTTGTTGATTCTGAGTCTGCTAGTGATTTTGAAAGTTCTTTGATTGATCATTCATCTGCATCATCTTTTACTACAGCTGCATCATCATCCTCTACATCTAATAGGCATTTGGATTCTAGCACCATCGATAAGGCAGCTGAGTATAACACTGAGAGTGATTCTCTGACTGGTACTAGGCCAAAACGAACAACTAAGCCCCCTAGCTACTTGTCTGAGTATCACTTTATTCCCTTTCACTTCTACTTTACCACCTACCACTAAACTTACTACTCCATTTCCTATTACTTCTACTATATCTTATGACCAATTTTCTCCATAATTTCAATCCTATATCTTCTCTTATAGTATTGAAATGGAACCAAAGTCGTTTGTTGAGGCTATGAAATCGAAGAAATGGACTAATGCAGCTAATGACGAGTTACAGGCTCTTGAACTGAACAAGACTTTATGAAGTTGAAACATTACCTGAGGGTAAAAAATGTTGTGGGCTGCAAATGGATCTTCACCATAAAACACAATTCTGATGGCACAGTGGAGAGATACAAGGCTCGTTTGGTGGCATAGGGTTTTACTCAACAAGAAGGAGTCGATTATTTGGATACTTTCTCACATGTGGCTAAGTTGACTAGTGTGAATTTTATACTTGGTCTTGCTGCTAAACAGGGTTGGAGCCTCATGCAAATGGATGTATCGAATGCTTTCCTACATGGCGATCTTGAAGAGGAAATTTACATGTGTTTGCCTCCCGGTTACACACCTCCTCCAAACACCACGTTGCCTCTTAATCTAGTATGTCATCTACTTAAGTCCTTATATGGACTTAAACAAGCCTCTCGACAATGGTACGTCTTTCCTCTATCTTACTTGGTGCCAACTATATCCAGTCCCCAGCTGATAATACACTATTTGTCAAAGAAGGATCTAGTGTTTTTGTTGTTCTTCTTGTCTACGTAGATGACATCATGATAAAAAGTGATAATGACAAGGCAGTAGAGAACTTAAAGGATCTAAAGTCTGAATTCAAGATTAAAGACTTAGGTCCACCAAGGTTCTTTTTAGGCTTGGAGATAGCTAGATCTGATAAGGGAATCTCTGTCAGAGAAAGTATGTCCAGAATTTGTTAACTGATGCTGGATTCCTGGATTGCAAACCGAGTTCTGTTCCTATAGATTCTACTCTGCATCTCACTAAAGATATAGGCACCCTTCTTTCGAGTCCGAAAGCTTATAGAGAACTTGTAGGTCGATTGTTATATTTAACAATCACGAGACCTGACATTACTTTTGCATTACACCAACTGAGTCAGTTCATATCCACTCTTACCGATGTACATTTGCAGGCTGCACATAAAGTTCTACACTATATCAAAGCTAATCCGGGTCAAGGTCTGATGTATTCTGCAGATACGGAGTTGTGCTTAAATGGTTTTGCAGATGCTGACTGGGGTACTTGCAAGGACACTAGACGTGCAATTACAGGCTATTGTATCTACCTTGGTACTTCTCTTATCTCTTGGAAGTCGAAGAAGCAAGCTGTTACAAGCCGGAGTAGTACAGAGTCTGAATATTGAGCTATGGCACATGCGACTTGTGAAGTCATATGGCTACAACAACTTCTCAAAGACCTACGCATCAAAGTTACATGTCCTGCGAAGTTGTTCTACGATAACAAGTTTGCTCTTCACATTGCTATGAACTCAGTGTTTCATGAACGCACCAAACACATCGAAATTGATTGCCACACCGTTCATGATCAGGTGAAAGAAGGTACTTTATAGAAATTATATGTTCCAACCGAGAACCAACACGCTGACATACTCACAAAGCCGCTTCAACCAGGTCCGTTCCATCATCTCCTCAAGCTCATGTCACTATCAAGTCTTAATCTTCCTAACCAGACAGTTCGAAGCTAAAGACTTGAGGAGGTGTATTAGGATAGATGGTTTATGATTTGAACCGGTTAATTCAGTTAACCAAAATTAGATTCTGGTTTAGTGTTGAGCTTATAAGCTCGTGTATGAGCATTATTCAAATTAACGTCTTGTAACAAACTTTTGGATCAGATTAATGAAACGGTGTTTCTCACATTTACTCTCCTCCGGTCATTGAAAATTTTAAAAACCCGTGGGTTCCAAATTTTAAAGGAATTCGTTCTTCGTCTTTTCGGGTTATTGGAATTTAATAGCGATTGAAGACTTTTCACCGAATAATAATACCAAAACTTGGAGACTCATAAGTGACACAACTAAGTCGCCGATGACTATAAGTTTTAAGTCTCTCGCTAGACTATCCACATACTTCTTCATCTTCTTTCTTTGTCTTTTAGCCTTTCTATATTATCCCCACCATATCTTTAAATTTCTTTATTGCCACCTCCCTAGCCTATATAAACGCATAAGCATGAGCGACACTAATAAGCAAAATAAGGTAATATTAAGAATTTAAGATGACATCTTCTATGGTCTCTTCATTGGTTTTCTGTCTCCTTCTTCTTCTTGTGTTTCCGCATATGGATAAAGCCCTTGGCGCACAAGAGGAAGCCAAGAAACAAAGTGAGTCTTTTGGTCTTTTAGATGTTCCGAGGTCATTAATTAGTATCATTTTACGTTAATTAGTTAGGTTTTTATTATGTGTAGTTGTGTTGTCTCTGATTTTGGTTTAAGTTTAATTTTGAACTAATCCGTATTTGAATAAACAAATGAGCAATAAAATGATCAAACATTGACACATGTAATAGATAGTGTAATGCTTTTTGGATGGTGCAGGTGCAGAAGAGATTTACCATCCTAGTGCTGTTGGTGGCGCTGCCCGTGTGATCTCCGGTATATGTAAGAGATTCCCCAAGGCTTGTCGTCCTCGTCTCCCACAGTTCCGTTCTCCTCCTCCGCCCCCCAGGACTTTCAAAGGCACACAAGGACCTGGTCATTGACCTCACTCTAGCTTTGAATGCGTGTGTGTGTGTGTGCATGTTTAAAATCTTAAATTGTGGTTTAATTTGGTTTGTGGTTTCTGTCCTTGTTTTATCTGTGCATGTGTTTGTCATATTTTACAGATTTTCCGAACCGCTCCGGCGTTGCTATAATAAATAAAACTTGTGTTTCCTTTTGTGTTCAAACATTTTCTCAACCCTTGGCAATAGAATCCATCTCAGACAAAACACAATATTGAGAAATAAGTTTACACTGTCATTCATTTGTATTTCACCGATCGGATTCATTATAGAAACTGTGAAAAAAAAATATCGTAGAAATCAAGAATGAACAAATAAATAAAATTAGTCAATACAGTATATATTCATTCTTTTTACTGGTGGTTAATTTGTAAAAGAAAGGAGAAGTAAAGAAAATTAATACATTTTTTTTGTATACTTTTTAATAAGAAAATTATGTCAGTTTGGTTTATATAAGAATGATTAGAGTGTAATTTTTACAATTAAACAAAATTATATGTCAGTTTGAGTTTAGAAAATAATGATTAGGGTTTAGATTTTACAATTAAACGAAATTATATATCGGTTTGGATTTACAAAATAGTGGTTAAGGTTTGGATTTTATAATTAAACAAAATTATGTATCGGTTTGGGTTTACAAAAGAGAGATTAAAATTTAAGGTTTAGATTTTATAATTAAACGAAATTATATGTCGATTTGGATTTATAAAAAAAGAGTTAGGGTTTAGAGTTTAGATTTTACAATGAAAAAAAATTATTTGTCGGTTTGTGTTTGTCATATTTTACTGTATTTTCGAACAGCTCGGGCGTTGCTATAATAAACTTGTGTTTCCTTTTGCGTTCAAACATTTTCTCAACACTTGGCAATAGAATCCATCTCAGACAAAACACAATACGGGGGTGTATTCAAACTATGATTTTGGAGAATTTGATGGGGTTTAGGAAATTTAGAATTTTGATAGATTTTAGGGAAGTTCATATGATTTTCTGTAAAATTCTTTCAAATCCCACCTAAAACCATGAGATTTTAAGTGATTTTCTGGAGGATTTGTTTAGTTAAAAATACAGAAATCCAAATCTCATGGTTTTAGGTGGGATTTGAAAGAATTTTACAGAAAATCATATGAACTTCCCTAAAATCTATCAAAATTCTAAATTTTCTAAATCCCATCAAATTCTCCAAAATCATGGTTTGAATACACCCCCCTTGGATTTCTGTATTTTTAACTAAACAAATCCTCCAGAATCCTCCAGAATCCTAAAAGTTATTAAAATCCTAATCTACAAAACTATTTTGAATAACAGTGGATTTTAAAGTAGATTTTTAAATCATCAGTTCAATAACAAGGGATTTTAATGGATTTTAAAGTAGATATTTAAATCATCAGTTCAATAACAGTGGATTTCAGAAGACTTTTTAAAATACATGATTGAATAACATAGGATTTGTAACTCTTACACAAATCACTTAAAATGTCAAGTTGAATACACAAGAAGTTTACACTGTCATTTGTATTTCACCTATCGGATCCATTATAGAAACTGTGAAAAGAAAATATCGTAGAAATCAAGAATGAACCATGAAATAAAATTAGGGAATATATAAAAGAGTTGTAAAAAAAAAGGAGAGTAAAGAAAATTAAATTTTTTTTTTTTTGTAGATATTAATAGTGATAAATTTGCAGTACATGTGTACGTAACGAAAAAAGCTTTATTTTGGTTAGATTACCATATTTGTAGTCGAAATGGTTCTCAACAAAATCATCATAATATAAAAAAAGTTTACTTAAAAAAATCACATTAGTCAATTTAAAATCTTAACTCATAAAGCGAAACCACATTTGCGAGAAAAGATCCTTGAAGCTGTTTTGGTTATCAGAAGAAGAAGAAGAAAAAAAAAACGAAACTTTAACCCTCAAATTGAAATCGAAAGCACAGATCTTTCTTCAAATCTGCAGGAACCCATTCATGATTTCGAAGATCTGTTTATCAAATCTAAGGTAAAAAAATCTAAAGTTTTTGATCGCAATTTGTGATTTTGGTTTTCCAGATCAGAAGCTTCATCGAGTTGAGTTATATGCTGTGTTTGCAGATCTGGGTTTGGTTTGTTAATTTGAAAAACCCAACAACCATGTGCGATCAAAGACCAATTTTTCTAAGGTCTCTCGTGCTGTTGGGTTTCTTCCTCTTCTCTGCAATTGGAGAAGAATGCTCTAATACGAGCTCATTGGTTGGGCATGAGTCTGAGTTCAAGATGTCACAGCACCAGCTTCGTGGGGTTTTCACTGTTGTTGATGATTGTTCGTTTAGGGTTTCTCGTTTCGATATGCTCTCTGGTTCTGATGTTCATTGGTGGGGTGCAAGGAGTGCTGATTTCGAGAATATGACTAATGACGGCTTCGTTATCTCTGATCAGAAGCTTAATCAAACATTCAAAAACTCGTCTTTTATCGTTAGGTTGTTTGGTAATGTTACTTGGGATAAGTTAGGAGTGGTTTCGGTTTGGGATTTACCTACTGCTTCTGATTTTGGTCATGTTCTTCTGCTCTCTAATGGGACTGAGTCAGATACTTCTTCAAAAGCTGGACCACCTCCTTCTGATAGCAAAGATGTTGCTCAGGGGAAATCGAATAGCAGCAGCGAGCCATTTAAGGCTCCTACCATGTTTGATAATTGTAAGAAACTTTCTGATAAGTATAGGCTTAGGTGGAGTTTGAATGCAGAGAAAGGTTATGTTGATATTGGTCTTGAGGCTACAACTGGTTTACTGAACTACATGGCGTTTGGTTGGGCTAAGCCGAACTCTACATCGAACCTGATGTTGAATGCTGATGTTGTGGTTACTGGGATTAGAGAGGATGGCTTCCCTTTTGCTGATGATTTTTATATCACGGAGTCTAGTGTGTGCTCTGTGAAGGAAGGTACAGCTTCTGGGGTTTGTCCTGACACTGTGTATGAAGGATCAGATTCAGTTGGTTCTTCGGTGAATAACACAAAACTGGTTTACGGGCATAGGATAGATGGAGTTTCTTTTGTTAGGTATAGGAGACCGTTGAATGATAGCGATAATAAGTTTGATTTTCCTGTGAATTCAACTCAAAACCTGACTGTTATTTGGGCACTTGGGGTGATAAAACCACCAGATGTTATTAATCCTTACTATCTCCCTGTGAACCACGGCGGTGTGGAATCAGAAAACTTTGGGCATTTCTCGCTTAATCTTTCTAATCATGTGGATGAATGTTTGGGACCATTGGATGCAGACAACAAGTATGATCAAGATGTGATCATTGCTGATGCCAATGCACCTCTTATTGTCACGGCTGGACCATCTGTGCATTATCCGAACCCTCCAAATCCTTCCAAGGTTCTGTATATAAACAAGAAAGAAGCGCCTGTGTTGAAAGTTGAAAGAGGGGTTCCTGTGAAGTTTTCAATAGAAGCAGGACACGACGTTTCTTTCTACATAACTTCAGATTTTCTTGGTGGGAATGCTTCTTTAAGGAACAGAACTGAGACAATATATGCTGGTGGGCAAGAAACTCATGGAGTACTGGCGAGTCCGTCGGAGCTGGTTTGGGCTCCTAATAGAAATACACCTGACGAACTCTATTATCACTCGATTTTTCAAGAGAAAATGGGTTGGAAGGTTCAGGTTGTTGACGGGGGACTTTCTGATATGTACAACAACAGTGTTAATCTAGATGATCAGCAAGTTAAGTTCTTTTGGACCATAGTAGGGGATTCTATATCGATCGCAGCTCGTGGTGAGAAGAAAAGTGGGTATCTTGCAATTGGTTTCGGTAGCGAAATGGCAAACAGCTATGCTTATGTTGGCTGGTTTGATAGGAACGGAACAGGGCATGTAAATACTTACTGGATTGATGGAGCGTCCGCTTCCTCGATCTATCCTACAACCGAAAATATGACATACGTGAGATGCAAATCAGAAGAGGGGATCATCACACTGGAGTTTACACGTCCCTTAAAACCATTATGCAGTCATCGAGATAGACCAGAATGTAAGAATATGATCGATCCCACAACTCCTCTTAAAGTGATATGGGCAATGGGTGCTAAATGGACAGATGGTCAGTTGACTGAGAGAAACATGCACTCGGTTACAAGTCAGAGACCTGTCCGTGTAATGTTAACACGTGGATCCGCAGAAGCTGATCAAGATCTAAGACCAGTCCTTGGAGTTCATGGATTCATGATGTTCCTTGCTTGGGGAATCCTACTTCCCGGAGGGATATTATCCGCTAGATACTTGAAACACATCAAAGGTGATGGCTGGTTCAAGATACATATGTACCTTCAATGTTCTGGACTAGCCATTGTCTTCCTCGGTCTCCTATTTGCAGTAGCTGAGCTTAACGGGTTTAGCTTCAGTTCAACGCACGTCAAGTTTGGTTTCACAGCCATAGTTTTAGCTTGCGCTCAGCCCGTGAACGCTTGGCTAAGGCCTGCGAAACCTGCTCAAGGAGAACTAATCTCTTCGAAGCGGTTAATATGGGAGTATTCTCATTCGATCGTCGGTCAATCAGCTGTTGTAGTTGGAGTTGTTGCGCTTTTCACTGGAATGAAACATCTTGGAGAAAGGAATGGAGCGGAGAACGTAGACGGGCTTAACTTGGCTCTCGGCCTATGGGTCTTCCTTTGCGTTGTTACTGTTGCGTATTTGGAGTACAGGGAACGAGGAAGGATAAGAGCGAGGAATCTGAGTAGAGGGAATTGGGTATTGGGGAATGTTGAAGAAGATGATTCAATTGATCTAATAGACTCAAGAGGAGGTTTCAGAGATAAAGATGATGAAGATAGAAATGGAGGGAGGATGGAGATTCAGTTAGAGCCGTTGAAATAATAGTAACTACTTTTTTTTTTCAGATTCTTTTTTGTTTTATCTTTTATTTTTTTACATTACCGAACAAGAAAAAAAAGAAGCTAAGAGGAGTTTTGTCTTTTACTTATAAAAAAATGCAACGGTCGATATATTGTATACCTTTGAGCAAATTTGAGTTATATATATACTACACAATCAGTTTTGAGTATTTCTTGGCTCGAGCCTTTCACTCTTTAGTGTTCAGCTTCGGTTTGTTTGAAATTGTCGGTGTATGGTTCGTTTGCGCACAAAATTTGGCAACACTTTGTTTTACAACTTTGTATCTCAACGGTTTGTTCTACAAATTAAATTCAATTCCCATGCCATCGTTTCACATAAAATGCTTAAAATTAATATTACTTTTCAACTATATATATTTTATAGACGACTTTCATTCAACTAATTTTAAAGGATTTATGTACAAAAATGGTCAATAATTAAAAACAAAAAAAAAACAAAAAAAAAATGGTAGTAGACTAATTTAGGAATCATAGTCGATAATGGGTTCACCTAAGGTTAAATTTCTGTCGATCTTCCAAGGCAAATTAAAAAGTTTAGCCAAAATGAATTTGAAGATCTTGTTCACATTTATGTTGTGTGTCGCACTTGAAAAAAACAATGATGCCTTCATCACCTTGGCGTATGCTCTTGCCTAATATATCAAATAAAACCAAAAATAAATTAATTAATTATCCAAAAATCCATATACCATCATGAAAACGTAAAATATGAAAAGGATCTCTAAATGGAATTGGCTAAGTTATATGATTGGTATACCTGAGTGACAATGGTCCACTGAAGATTGGGTGGGAGACGAACGAAATCATCAAATTTTGTTCCTATTAGAATTGGAATGGCTGTCTGATACAAAGAAAACAAAATAATAAAATACCTTTAGAGAAAAGCTACCATTACGTTGGAATCAGATTCCAAAAATTGTATAAAGCATTAAGCATTAAGCATTCAACTAATAAAAAATAGTCGGTCGAAACCAAAGCAAACAAAACAAACAAAAATTATGGGCATCGAAAACTTTTTATAATTCTTTTAAGCATCAGTTTTTCTTATTAAAAATTGACATCGATGGATAGATGTATTGTACAACTCAAATCGAGTTTGGTTTTGTTACTTTCTACAGTAAAATCCAAAGTAAAGAGACAAAAAAAAAAAAAAAAAAAAAATCAACCAAAAACATAAATAGATAGATCAAAGGATCTTTATTAAACAAAAACATAATAAAACGTACCGTGTTCCACTTTCTTGCTTGGCTATACCACCCGAAGACACTGCAAAACAGAACAAAACAAAAATGTCACGACTCACAATTAAAAATAAAAAATGGTTACACTTTTTAATAGAAAATTTATGAAGAAATTAGTAAACCTGTTAAGAGTGGATCGACTGGTTAGATCAAACATGAACAAGATCGCTACTGCGTCTTTACAAGCTATTGGTATATGATCTTTTGACCTCCTTTCATCACCTACAGTAATCATTTTAATATAATGATCTCCTAATTTAACAAAAAGTATTTGCCAACACACTCCTTCTCACTAATTAACCACCAATCCATAAATCTTTTATTTAAATAAATATCAATCTGATGAAAGACTCACCTCCTACATCCCAAATGCTAAACGAAATAGTAACTCCTCGAACATAAAACGTTTTGTCCATCAAATTCAAACCCGTCATCTCCAAGAACCCTTGACTCTCATCTCCAACATACTTTATCTTAAATATATAAATAAATCAAGAAAAAACATACGAGAGTTAATAAGTTAATTTAAGTAATATGATAAAACAGTAATTAAAAGTTTAAGAAGATTCCATACTTACTACAAAAGTAGTCTTCCCTGTTTGACAATCTCCTAATAAGCTGATCTTGAGACTAACCAAATCTGAATCCGAACTTGAACCAAACCTTCTACCGGAAGAAACAGTAGGTTCGGTCGTAGTTTCGTCGTCGAAGATATCGCCGGAGGTGGAAGAAATCCGGTGAACGATTCGACGGTAAAAAATAGGTTTTTCGATGATACTTGAACAAGAAACTATTTTTCTCCAAAGAAACCTAAAGAAATCTCCAAAGATTGATACCTTCTCGATGACTCTCCATTTTATGTTCACGTGAACTATTTTCCGGCAGAAAGGAGTCATCTTTCCAGCGATCTCATTGATTTTCTCGGCCATTAATGAAACAGAGAGACAGAGAGATGTGATCTTCTTTTTTTGTTTGTTTTTTTTGGCTTTCACAAGCTCACATCTTCTTTTCTTTTTTCGCTTTGCTTTTTATGTTACAGTGTATTTGGAAGTTATCGGTTATATGAAATTGGTAGTTGACCCGTCTTCTCGTGAAATACCGAAACTACCCCTAATTTGATGCGTTTTTTGCCTTCCGGATTTAACTTTTTAAGTTCTTTGCGTGTTGTGATCGAAGGGTAATATAGTCAATTCAGGAGCTAATCATCTACCCATGGAGTAAACCCCAAGTGTACGTGTCACTGCTCACTAGTTATATCATTTGGTTGTTCCATCATCTTTTGTTCTTTTGTCAACATTTGATTATTCGTCAAAAATTAATCTTTATTGATAGTATTGTGACTATGGTCCTATAGTTTGTTCTTATTTGAATATTATTCATCTATATTATATGTTCCTACAATGTTTTGTCATTTGCAGTGGCGGACTCATTTGATTCACTATTTCAATGTACTGTATATATGTGAATAGAAAAAACAAAACGTTACATTTAAATGGACTGTTGTCGAAGAAGATAAAGCCGTTTCCAAATGGCAACTCCATTTGAAACACAAAGCACGAGAATCTTGAGAAGCGTTTTGTTGAAGGAAACAATTTTGTTATTTTTTTTTGTCTTTTGTTTTAAAATGGGCAAAAAAAGTAGTTTCGTAAAGAATATAATGACATAAGTAAATAAAACATATGTGGTCGACCATCGATGTACTTCCTGTTGGTTGGATCTATGTCACGTTCACTACTTTCTATTTATTAATCTCTACAGGACTTACAAGGGGTTCGACAGTTTTTTTTTTTTGGTTTTCATTATTTACCATCTAGTTAACATTTATGTAAATTTGAATGCATGTTCGTTTATGAACTAATAACGAATACAGCCACATCAATCAATTCGTAAGAAAATTATATATTGACTATCAAGATCAATAGAATCTAAAAATTAATGATCTAGAAAATATTAATGACATAGCTTTGTAGTTTACTAAATAGGGACATTTCAAACACACGCACAATAGAAGAATCCGTTGTCGGCTTGTCCGTCTCGCTGCTTCTTTTATCAACACTTATAGACCTTAATTTTCTCAGCAATATTTCTTATTATACGTTGATATATACATAGGGTTTGATGAGAGTCTTATACGTATTTCGCAACCATGATATAGTAATTAAAGCTTTGGTTTTGTATCTTGGACATTTTATTTAAACAATTTGATATATTATATGATTGTCTCAGACGTTTATTTTGTTTGGAAATGTAGAAAGAATCTAGATAACGTGTTTGTTGTCATGGAATCTTTATCTTCAATCTGAAACTTCGTCTAGATGATATAGTTAAAAAGTGAAAATCATAATTGTTTTTAGTCCTGCCTTTTGTACATGGTCCAATATTATATATATAGGTGTATACATAAATATAAAGATAATGGTCTAACCACTAGCTTGAACCACCCAAATTAATATGTTTTTGATTCCGAATCACAATACAACACATATATATTTTCCAAGAGTTCTGAATTACGTAACTATATGTTTATAGTAATTGGAGTTGGTTGATGATGATAATAGATTAGTAATTTCTTTGTTGGTGGAGTCTAACATCACATAATATTTAATCTCAATACTTGTTAATAATTTGATATTTTTCTTAACCAACTTTATCATAAATTAAATTAATAAAATCCACTGAAATATGACTTTACTAAATCATCTTTTATTAATCAAAGAAATCAAACATCTTATCAATAATACTCGTTCACTATAAACAACAATTCAAAATTCAAATTATTCACAAATAAATGATTGAACATAAGACCACAATATATAAGTTAATCGTATAATAACAATACCTAAACTCCATTCCTCGGTGAGGTTGTATGTATATCTATCTAAAGATATTGAAGATGAATCTCTAAAAGGTAATTTATATATAAAAAGATTAAGAAAGAACCAATTGATGCGTTGGACCACGTGGATGCGCATCGAAAGGGACTTGATCAACTTATGGAACTCATGATGATAGGTGTTTGTTACCGAACATTCAAGTTCGATGATGTGGCTTGTCCTTACTAACCAAATCTATTTAATTTCTTGTTTTTTTTTTTTTTTTTTCAATTACCAAAATCGGAATTGTAGAAGACAAAGAGAATGCCAAAGTGCTAACATACCTAAACTAATTTTCTCTATAATCCTCGAAAGCTCAGTTTCATCTACTCTTCTTTATTAGAAGCACATATATTAGTGCGTCTATTTATGTATCCACCCATTATAGTCATTTCATTTGAGGTGAAATTAGCTAAAAATCCTAAATATAGGGTGACCGAAGACAAATTAAATAACGTTACTTACTGGTTCAATGCAAAAACAAAAATGAATGTAATGACCAAAGGTTCGTTTACAATTACATTGTTGGTTTGACAAATAAAGCTTACATTGTGATTTGGTGTAAACCGATTCATACCGGATATACAAACCAGATGTGGCAGAGTATAGGACTAAGTTTGCAGAGCTCTGCTTAACCAATGCTCTCATTGAGTTTAGAGAATCCAAGCTTCTTGAGTCTACTGGTTATTGGATTAGCCCAAGCTCGATCTGGATTCCCGCATTTCACATCCACAATGTCCACAATGTTCATTCTTTTCTCCCTTCTCGGGGTTCCTTGCAACGATACATTATCAGATCCAAGCATTGGAAGCTGATGAGTGCTTTTGGTATTGTGACCCTTTGGTGTTCTAACATTATCAGAGCCAAGAATTGAAAGCTGATGAGTGCCTTTGGCATTATGACCCTTTGGTGTTCGAACATTGTTGTTGTTGCTGCTGCTAGCTTCATCTGATGATTTTCTTGGTTTTGTTCTTCTTGGAGTTGAAGAAGATGTGCCACAGTCTACTGAGACAGGGATTGTTGTTCTAATGGGTCTTGTTGTGGGAGTCTGAGGTGAAGGTTGTTTCATGGAGTCTAGCTCTCGAGTCATTAAAGTTGCGACTGTTCCCGTTGCTCCTATTTTTATCGATCCTCCTCCACCTTTGATCAGTTCAAGCTTCTGAACCATTATGAATGCTGTTAAATTTTCTTTCGCCTCTGCGACTCTACTAAAGGATAACTTCTTGAGTTTTGTCCGGCTTCACGGGTCTGAAAACAAATCAGAATAAGCAAACAAAACATCAATGAAGAATCAGTAACCTTATTGCAGCACATCAGAAAGCAAAAACCCAAACAAAAAATATGCCACTTGTCACCAGAGTTTTGCAGTTTTTAAATGGTGAATACATGGTTTTCAAATTGAGGTATATGTAAAACGATTTAGTAGCTCATGTTTCCAACTTAGCAAACTTTGAAGGACCTGAGGATTCCATATATAACACTAATGTGAAATGATAAGTCGATGTTGCAAAGCTCTTTACAAGCTATTAACAAGCACAATCAATCTGGAACAAACCAACTGTGTACTGCATCATAACTGAAGTATTCAAAGTCAAGGACTTTAGTACCAGTTTCAAGCCATATCCAGTGGCTTTAATGTAAAAGAAAAGAAAAGTTGAAATCACAAGCACTAAGATCAAATTCTAAACCATACGAATAACCTGCGAAGAAAAGTATTAAAGCTATCTACAGATACTAGACATGACACATTTGAATAAAGAGCTTGGAGCACATCATTATTACGCCACTGGTGTCTTCATCAACTGTTTAGTAATTAGATGTTTCAACAGACTGATTGAAATAGAAAAGGTTGGAACTTGAAGCAATGTAATGTCATCACAGAAACGAATCAACTTTAATATCAAAAACCAATCTCTATCAATCTAAAAGCAAGAGAGAAACACAAGAGTTACATAGAGAAAAAGAAACTAGTGATTTGAAGTAAAACAAACATGAGAACGACATTTGTATGATTCAAAAAACTTGACCAGTCCCATTCAACAGCGAAGAAACAAAGGGTCAAATTCACATAAGAGCAAACACAGATTCACCTAATTGAATACAACCCCAAGCTAATAATCTCAACAGATCACCAGAACAAGGGATTCACACACAAAAAAAGCTTACCGATTTATATGCGATCAAATGAGCAGAAGAAATCAAATTTCAAAACTTTTAGAACTCGGCGATGTAATTGATCGAACTGGATTCAGACTTAGGAACATCATTGAACATTTTAGGTATACGAATGGGAATACAAAAATCAAAACTTTTGGGTCTTTTGATTGGTTTTGAAATCTAAGGTTTCTTGTGGAGCGTTATGGATTAAGCAGCGACTAGTCAACGTTTCTTGGTAACAGTGTAGGAGCAGATTGCTCAAATCATTTTTATTGGACTTGTAGAGTAATAATGTTTAACTTTTTATGAACAGGAAATTATTAATATGAAAATTACATTCAAAGCCTTCAACTCTGAGTTTCTCATATTTTTAGCCTTTAGTTATCAATCGTACCATATGAATACGTATTTGGAACTCTCTTTACGAATTAGAGAGTTTTAAAACTTGCCGACAAAACGTAGAAGTAGGTAGGTGGTGTATAGCTCCGGCCAATTCAGTAACAAGTTCTGTTGTTTGCTAGGGTCGTGTGTTTTGTCTCAGGGAGATTCGCGAAGAGATTAAAAAGATTAGACCTTTTGCGCTTTCATGGATTCGAAGTTGAGAAATTTCGTGATGGGTCTGTTTGTTATGACTGCGATCTTTCGAGGTTCTGGTGTCGATGCGTGGACTGGTGAGATTCGTGGTAGAGTTGTATGTGATGTCTGTGCTGATTCTTCAATCGGACCAGAAGATCATGTTCTTGAAGGTTTGGCTCTCTTTCTTTCTGATTTGTGACTTTTCTCGTCAATCAGTTCTTAGTTGTTCAATTGTAAATTCTAACTGTGTAGAACTCTGGCTTCACGTTTTCAATTGTGGTTCTTCAGAGTGGTTACTGTTTATTTCGATAGAATTTGTTCCTAGTGATTCTCACACATCAAATTGGTGTGAATTTTGTTATACATTAGCATCACCTTACTGCAATTTTGGATTCGGAAAACGTTAATTGAGTTAGACAGATTAGTCTATTAGTTCACTTTATAGCCGAACTTTTGTTGGTTACTCTTTGTTCTTCTTTCTTGAGCAAATAGTGCATATCTATGCAAGTGTGTGTCTGCAGTTTCTGCATATTCATATTGGGTTTTAGTAATTGCTTAAACCAAATTTAGAGGGGGTTCATGGTTTTTATCATCTCTTGTCTCTCTGGAACTTAGAAGTTTGGTATATTCATCCACTCTTGTGTTTTAGCTTAGATTCTGTAATTATTCGATAGTGGTAATGGTTTTTAAGGATTTATGTTATGTTTCTATGTGAAATCTTGTCAAGTTTTTTTCTGATTCATACTTTAGTCTTTTGAAGTAGATGAATCAAATTTATAAGTGACTATGGTTTGTATCATCTTTAGGTCTCTGGAACTTAGTAATTAGCTAATTCATCCTTTAGAATGCTTTTTCTACTCTGCTTCATATTCCAAATTGTCTTGTCGAAAACTTAAAACCAGGATTGCTTAGAAGCCAGTCAGTTCTATGTGTTTACTCTATGGAACTTTTTAAACCATGTTATGCTCAAGGATAAAATCCAATCAGTTGATGTCATTGAAGGACCAATCACATTTTCAAGTTGTTATTGTTCAAATCTTTACAGGAGCTGAGGTGGCGGTTCTCTGCATAACCAAGTCTGGAGAAGTAGTAAACTACCAAGCTTTCACAAACTCAAAAGGTGTCTACACAGTTGCAGAGACAATGCCTGAGAGCGAACGTTGGGACGCTTGCCTTGCAAGACCCATAAGCAGCTTCCACACACCTTGCAACCGCTTACACCAAACCAATACCGGAATCAAATTCACTTACAACCGCCCTTCCGGTTACTTCCATGCCGTGAAACCGTTTGTGTATCGTCCCCAATATGCTCCTTCTTATTGCTGATTGATTGATTCAAAGACTCTTTTGTAAAAACTCCTTGTATAAGTTGTAATGATAGATTGATTAAGATAAAGATAAACTATGTAATAGTATGAAATAGCATGATTAATGATTTTAAGGATGAATGATAAAGTCGTAGTCAGAGTCAAAGGGAGACTAGTCTCACAAGGCGGTGACGGGAGAGGTAAAGAACAGATGATGTTGAATAGGTCCTACTAATGACGTGTCTTAATGCTATTGGATCAACGACGTGTCTCGCGCTTTTATTGGACGAAAAGACGAAAATATCCTTATTTTTATACTTTGCGTCAGTCAACTGAAAAATTGAATTGTCCTTCTGTGGGACGAGGAAGGAACCCATAAATCTGGGAAATTAAAAAAAAAAACACAAATCGTTATGAGAAGTCGAGATTGAGAAGACGCGGAGGAGAAGATTCTGATGAACCGTAGAAGTAGAAGAAGCTGAGAACGTGTTTTTGTCTGATTCTTTGCAATTAAGAAGATGATACATTGGTTGAAGCAGCTGCGATCGGCGTTTGGCTTCGCGTTTCTGTGGCTCGTTTGTCTCATTTACTTCACTCAGGTCTGTTTCAATCTCTGTTTCTATGAATCCTCTGCCTCATCGCGTTTTCAAATTGGAAACCTCTGATACGTTTTTGGGATACAAATATTTTATCGTGGTTTCCTCTGTTTACGTGTGTTTTGAGATGATCACCGTACATTTTTTGAGATTGGTTTGGTTAATTTCATGTTATTGGTGAATGGTGATTTAATAATGGACGAGGAGCTTTAGTGTTAGATATAGAAAACTGCATTTTTTTTTTTTTTTTGCTGGATTGTGAAATTGATTTTTTTTTTTTTTTTTTTTTTTTGCATTTTATAGGGATTTAGATCGTTTGTGTGGACAGCTGTTTCATACCAGCTCAAAGACAAGCTTCAGTTATCACCATCAGCTTCTCAGTTTGTCTTTTCTGTAGCTTTCTTTCCATGGAGCATTAAACCATTATATGGGTATGTTATCTTCGTCGTCACCAATACAGTTAGTGAGTGTTGGACTTTGTAGTAATGATATGTTTTTTGTTTTGTGATTTTGGTAGAATTATCTCAGATTGTATCCCGATTCGTGGGAAAAAGAGGACGCCGTATTTGGTGATATCGACTGTGCTCTCTCTTGTGCCATGGCTCTTGCTTGGTCTAGATTCAACCTCTCGAAGTTCCAGTCTTTATTTGATGATTCTCTTGACTGTACAAAATCTTGGATCAGCTATGGCTGATGTTGTGGTAGATGCTATGATAGCTGAAGCTGTGAGACTTGAAAAGTAAGATCCTATGTTCTTTAGTTTTGGATGATACACACTTAGGATACTTAGTTCATTCGTTGATTTATATGTTCTTTAATTTTTTTATCAGGGCCTCGTTTGCTGGAGATCTTCAGTCTGTCTCATGGTTTTCTATGGCTGTGGGTGGAATATGCGGTAGTTTATTAGGAGGCTATGCGTTAACCAACTTGAAGATAGAAACAATATTTCTCCTTTTCACTGTACTACCGGTGCTACAGTTACTATCATGTGCTCTGGTTGAAGAAATTCCTACTAACAATGAACCAGTCCCCGAGATGTTGGATTCTAACGAGTTTGAAGAGAAAAGCAAGATGAGCAACGATGATAACTATCGAGATACCAATAAGTCCATTACAAGAAGAAGGAAGGGGCAGAAGAAAGGTAAAAAAGGAGGAGCTACCAATTGGAAGTCTGAGACACACAAGAAGCAGTCTAAGTCTTTAGCTTCACAATGGTTCCAGTCACTGAAAGCAGCCACTTTTGGCTTGGTCCGAGCATTCAAGCAACCGATCATTTTGAGGTAATATATCTGATACACTTCCTTGAGTAAGTTGCTGTTAAGTGTTTCTTTCTCATGTATTTTTCTCTAATATTACAGACCAATGGCGTGGTTTTTCATAGCGCATATCACTGTGCCAAATCTTTCTACCGTCATGTTCTATTACCAAACCGAGGTCTTGCAGTTGGATGCTTCTTTCCTAGGAACAGCTCGTGTTGTTGGTTGGTTAGGTCTCATGATTGGTACCTTTATCTACAACCGGTATCTGACAAATATGACTCTACGCAAGTCTCTCTTGTAAGTCTAAATATTTCCCACACGTATCGTTGCATCTCAATGTTTTCCATTCTCTAAGTGATCTAATCAATAAAACATCATCACAGGTTTGCGCACATCGGGATTTCTATAACAATACTCCTCGATATGGTTCTAGTATCAAGAGCAAATGTGGGCTACGGAGTTTCAGACAAGACAATGGTGCTCTTCGGATCAGCTCTAGGTGATGCCATCAATCAACTCAAGTACGTTGTTTCCCCCATCTTTATTTCCTTTAGAATATGCCTTGAAGAATGTAAATCTCATAAGCATGCTTTTGCTTAACTCGCAGATTCATGCCGTTCTTGATTTTGTCTGGTCGTCTATGTCCTCCTGGGATCGAAGGAACACTCTTTGCGCTGTTTATGTCGATAAACAACCTAGGAAACACAGTTGGGTCGTTCATGGGAGCAGGATTGGCTTCACTTCTGGGAATATCTTCAGGGTCCTTTGATAATATGTTTAAGGGACTAGCCATTCAAGTGTTTTGCACATATATTCCTGTTCTGTTTCTTTTCTTGATTCCAAAGGAAGCTACAGGAGTATCTGCATCATAGGCCAGAAAGAGAGAGTAAAAGCTAAATTCCTAATTAGATCAGAGTTTTTGGATTAATTTGGACATCACTTTTTGACGTTATTAAAGGCCACACATCAGAGATACACAGTGGAGAGTTGTTATATACTACTAAACACTTTATACATACACATTTTTTCTTGTCAATCTTACTTCAACCCAAATATGCAAAATGAAAATTTACCTAGGTTGCAACCAAAACAAATTCAAGTTCTTGAAATGATCTTATTTATTCACAATAAAATTACGTACATAAGTGGTTTATTTTTCTGTCCATATGCAAGCTAATCAACAGTATTGGTTCACATAGAAAATGTGGAAAAAAAAAAAAAAATCTATCAGAGCCAGGTTTCGATCCTGGGACCTGTGGGTTATGGGCCCACCACGCTTCCGCTGCGCCACTCTGATATTTTTATTAGTAATCTTACAAACATTATTTTAACGTTACTATTTCCTTTAAAGCTCAATTTCAGTTATTGTGTGCTAAAGTTGGAGGTGATGATCCTCTAGCTTCAAATAAAAGGTTTCTAGGATGAGTTGCTAGTAATTGAGTTGAGAATTCCAATACATGTGATGCTTTTGGTACCTAAACTCTTGTTTTTAACACTTTATCTCAGGAGGGTCTTGCAACGATCGATGGTTGGTAAGGTATACATGTTAAACGTCGGCACTGGTCCTCGTTTGTGCGTGTGTTTTTTTAATGTTTATGCATCATGGAGCTGATTATACGTTAATGATACCAACTCTTCTTTAGAGTCATCAATGGAATTCACTCTTTTCTTGTGTGTTTTTGACATTTTGTCATCATGAGTTGAAAAAGGTCTAATCTAAATAAAATTAAATCGGCAAATAAAACTAATCATTTTGGCCTCAATCATCTGCATCAATCTCGTGCTCGTTAGAGATATGTAAAGCATTGGTGTAAGGAGCTAAAATGCTAGCATTGCCAAAAATTACTAGATGTGTAATCTTCGAAAGTTGCTTTGTTTATGGTTACCGCACCAATAATAAAATTGCATTTATATCTATGAAGAAAAAAAAAATCTTAATTAGTATAGTAGTATATGTATCAAGAATCATTTCTTATCAAATAAATCTACAACATATAAGATATACACATTTTACAACTAAAACAATTGTGTTAGTTTGATGCTTATGTAGTTATGTAGAGAGTCAGAGTCTCATGAGATTTTTTAGTTTTATGTTTTTTTTTTTTTTTTGGGTAAAGCTTGAGATCTTGAGGTGGGCATTTTAAATTTCGGTTTGTTTTGGATTATGTTATACCAAATTAGAACTTAAATTATATAATTTGATTCGGTCAATCTGAAGGGGAGTGAAGAAACCTACGATGAAACATAAACGTTTCAAGGCTACACAAACGTTAATCGAAGATTTTTTTTGTTGCTTTGAAAATTCGGCAATTTGTCTTGTAATAATTTTGGGAGTATATTTATAATGGAAGAAACGGCGACGTGTCTTGCCTTCTAAATTTAGACGCCATTAAAACATACATACTTCAAGTATGTACACGTTATATCAACGATGACGCAACGTAATGAGATGATGACATTGAGGGATTGGGTTGGGAATGGGATGTCAAATTCTGGTTGATTTTTGTATGTTGCGGTGTACGCTAAATCCCTCTATCGTGAATCTGTGTACAATGTGTTGTAAAGATCATGCAAACCTCGTTGAACATATTTGGATGATGTCATATTAACTGTGATGGGTGAGTTGTGATATTGTGTACATGCAAACTGATTTTCTTTGTAATTAAAATCTAAACAAAATTTCATAATCCTTATGAAATCTTTTCAAGAAAAGTAAAAGAAAATATATAAATTTGTGTCCAAAACTTAGAGACACCAAAAAGACAAAATAAAAATAAAATCCAAACAACTACTAATCACATATGCATATTCATGATATTATTTTAAGTTTTGAACATATTTTTTCTTAAAAAAAAAAAAAAAATTGTGATTAATTCCTTTCTTAGCAAAATTTTGTGATAAGATTTTATAATTCCAAAATAATCTAATGCCAGTTGCCACCTTTATACGGAAGTTATATATTTATTTCTTTTTTAGTTTTGTTTTTTGTTTTTTTTTTTTTGTTGTTTCTTAATATAAATAAATTTGATTTATAGTATCGTGGAGAGACTAGGAACCCAAAAATAACGAAACATGGCGTCTTCATCTTCCTCATCATCAACAACATCGTCTTCTTCGCTTCCCTCTCTGTTCACAACCATCTTCGTTCTACTGTTTCTAATTGTATCAACCGCTGAATCGGTGAAATCGCCGTTTCATCCACGCGATCTGCTTCCGCATTTACCCAGACAAGTCTCGTGGCCGATTCTAAACTCTTTATATGGAGCCGCTGATCTGCTTCCTACTTTTATCGGAACAGCGAGTTCAGGGAACGATTCCGTTCAGTGGAAAGGTGCTTGTTTCTTTGAGAACACCGCTACCTTGGAGTTTCATAACAAGTCTGGTAGCGAGTTTGGTGGTGGCACGCTTCACATTAAGGTTTTAAAATTTTTGAAATTGAAAGTTAACTCATTATCGATTTTGTTTCCTTTTTTCAACTGTGATTGTTTTGTTTGCTTGTTTTGTGTATATGGGCCCTTTTCAATTTTGACTTTTGGAAACTTCTATTGTTTGACCGTTAAGTCTCTAGAAATTTTAGGGTTTTTGAATCCGGGAATTTAGGAGAAGATTTGGGGTTGTATCTGATCTTCAAGTTTGGATTTTTATGTTTGAGGCTTTCATAAGAAACCATTTTTCGAATATGATATAATCTGTGTTAGTTCTGTAGTTTCTTGAGAAGGTAATTTTACTGAATTTGATTTTGTTGGTGTGTGTGTGTTTATGAAGGCGGATAAGGCGCATAGTTGGACATGTATGGATCTTTATGTATTTGCAACTCCATATCGTGTCACATGGACTTGGTACTTCATTTCTCGACATCATACTGTGGAGTTTCCGGAGTGGGATGGCAAAGCTGAGTATGAATATGTAAGTTTTTGTTATGTTTTTTTTTCAAAACCTGTTGCCATATCTTTTGGTTTCTTCATTTTAAGGTATCTGTGTCGTTGGTTGATGTGTTTTGGGTTTCAATATTGGAACAGGTAAAGAACAAAGGAGTTTCGATATTCCTTATGCATGCAGGGATGTTAGGAACACTTCAAGCACTGTGGGATGTTTTCCCTCTCTTTACTAATACCGGTTGGGGGGAAAGCGCTAACCTTGCGTTTCTTGAGAAACATATGGGAGCTAATTTTGAAACTCGCCCTGAACCATGGGTTACGAATGTTACTACTGATCAGATCCAATCAGGTGATCTCTTAGCTATTTCAAAGATCCGTGGGAGGTGGGGTGGTTTTGAGACCCTTGAGAAATGGGTGAGTGGGGCATATGCTGGTCATTCCGCTGTTTGCTTGAGAGACTCTGAAGGAAAACTATGGGTTGGTGAGTCGGGAAATGAAAATGAAAAGGTAACAACACTTCAGAGTGCTGCCTAAACTTAAGTTTGAACTACAACAAGATTTGTTTTGTTGAAGGTTTCTCTTTTGGTCACAGGGAGAAGATGTAATAGCGATATTACCATGGGAGGAATGGTGGGAATTTGAACAAACAAAGGATGACTCGAATCCTCAGATTGCATTGCTACCTTTGCATCCTGATGTTCGAGCCAAATTTGACGTTGCTGCTGCGTGGAAATTTGCTCGCAGCATGGAGGGTAAACCATATGGTTATCACAACTTGATTTTTAGCTGGATCGATACCATTAGTGAAAACTACCCGCCTCCTCTAGATGCTCATCTTGTATGGTTTTCTTTCTCCTTTCTTACAATTTTGGTCTTGAGGAATGAATACACTTTCTAATTGGATTATTTTTGAGCTTTTCTTATAGGTTGCATCTTTCATGACTGTTTGGAGCAGAATGCAGCCTGATTATGCTGCTAACATGTGGAATGAAGCCTTGAACAAACGACTAGGAACAGAGGTATTACAATTTGTGCTTGTTTCTATATACCTATCGATCTCTTTTTCATCAATAAAAAGCTTTTCTTTGTTCGATTGTTATAATCACCCTAAATTCTAAACATCTCCATAATTCATAGGTGATTATGTTTACTTAGTGCTTGTCCTCATTTGAGAGGGTCCTAATATTGATTCTTCAGTTCTCTTAGTGCTTCTATAAATTTTTTTCCTTGTCCCTTGTTCTTTCTCTTCTTATCTAACATGATCTAAATCGCAGGGTCTTGATCTTTCTGATGTACTGGTGGAAGTAGAGAAGCGCGGATCCTCATTTGACAGATTACTGGCAGTTCCCGAACAAGACGATTGGATATACAGCGATGGTAAATCAACCTCATGCATTGCTTTCATTCTCGAAATGTACAAAGAAGCTGGCCTGTTTGGTCCACTTGCTAGTTCTATTCAAGTCACGGAATTCACGGTAAGAACCAATCATCAATACACAGTCTCTGTTTCCATTCCCACTTGCAAAACTCTTGTGACCGTGGTCTTGTTTTTGTCTCTTCTACAGATAAAAGATGCTTACATGCTAAACTTTTTCGAGAACAATGCAAGTCGTCTTCCTACATGGTGCAATGACAATGACAATGTGAAGCTTCCTTACTGTCAGATACTTGGGAAATACAGGATGGAACTTCCTGGTTACAACACCATGGAACCATACTCGCACATGAACGAACAATGTCCAACTCTTCCTCCAAAGTACAACAGACCAGATAAATGCTAGTATTGAACTCTATATTCCCCTCAGATGTCTGTTTGATTCTAGGAAAAGGTTTATGTAATACAGTTGAAAACTCAACAATTACTTTATCTGTTTGTATATATAATTCAGGTTTGTAGTATCTGCTCTGCTCATCACGTAACTGTATGGATATTATATAATCCAGTGACACACAGCAATAGAAATTAAAAGTTTTTATCTTTTGAAAGCTTGAACATACTCACTCATTGGTGTTTTCGGTTCAAGCTTTTCAAATACACATTACTTCAGTGTTCCGTTGCGGCGGCTCCCGAAACGATTTGGTTTTGGATTCATCAATCTAAAATTAATTTTGAATTGTAACGTAGATTTCTTCCGGTTTAATTTGGTTTATCTGGCTATTCCGGTTTAGTTAGCTCATCTTCGTCGTAGCTTGAAGCTTTTCGAATCCTGATGTGCGTGATGTTATCAGGACAGATGATGGGCCATGTCGTGGCCCGAACTCAGCTGATCCTGTCTCGAGGTAACTTCGCCGATTCTATACGGTGTCACGGCGTGAGGGTTTCACAAACCCTAAAAATGGGGTCAAAGCGATCCACTTGCCCTTCCTGCGATAAACCAAGCCAGCTCTGCCTCTGCAAGAAGATGCGAGTTCCGTGTTTCGATAACGAGGTGAGTGTTACTATTCTTCAGCATAGTCTTGAGAGAAAACACGCGCTTAATTCAGCTCGAATCGCTAGATTAGGGCTTAAGAATGTTAGTGTCACCACAGTTTTCGATGTTCATGACGAGGCAGAGTTCGTAATCAGGGTTATTGGATCGGGCTGCAGCAAGATTGATACGAATTGTTCAGATTCTGACTATAGGGTAGAGAATGGAGCTTCTTTGGAACTTGATTGTAGCTCTAAGTTAGGTAGTGGCAGTGTGGAGAATTTAGAATTTGAGAACAATGGTAGGTTGGGTTTTGCTGAAAGTTTGAAGCTTTCTCAACATTCAGGTGAAAGTTCTAGTCGGGATTTACGGGTTACAGATCATAAGATAGGTTCTTGTGAAGAGAGTGAATCAGAAGATTTGATAAGAATGTGTATGAAGAAACATGGTGTCATCAGCAATATCTCACACTCTTTAATGATTGAAACCAGTGTAGAGAATCCTAGTTTTGATCATATATTGGCGTCCCCTGCAGCCATGGATGTCTTGGCAAAAGGATTTGTGGTAACAAAGTTTTCAGAAGGAAAGCAAGAATTCGAGCTCGAGGTTCCTCCTGGATCAGCACTGTTGTTCCCGAGCGAAGACTCGGTGAAGATTAATGATCTTAAAGAGAAAGAAGAAGAGTTGAAGCTAAAGAATCTGATTGTTCTTGATGGGACATGGTCAAAGGCAAGAAGAATATACCTTGAGAATCCATGGCTTAAGATTTTATGTTGCCATGTGAAATTGGAGATTGAAGGTACAAGTTTATACAAAGAAGTTCGTCGGCAGCCAAGAGCTGGATGTTTGTCGACAATAGAGAGTATTGTATACGCGATGAAGGAGATGGGAGAAGATCCTGAAGGTTTAGATAATATGTTGAATGTTTTTGAATCCATGGTTGTAGATCAAAGAAGATGTAAAGATGAAAACTTTAATAAGATCATCTGAAAATACAAAATGACTTTGCTGTTTGTAACATGACCGCTGAACAATTATGCTAAAGTTTGTGTCATTCTATGAATTGGGTGAATAATAGAAATATAAGTATTGTGGGTCTGAAGCAGGAAACTTTCATAGTTATGGACCAAGATGTAAATTAAGAAATTATACTTGTTCAGTAAAACTTTTGGTAGCTTCAAAATTAAACCCTACGAGAAAGCTCAGAGTGTTTCGTCTCTGAATGTTTTCAATTCGCAGCAGAAGCTTAACGCTAGCAAAAGAGCCAAAGGATTCGTTTTTGTTGTTGTGTAATCTCAGAGCTCGACTTGTATCTACAGATAACTATGATCCACCATTTTCGCCTCTCTCAAAACCCACTAAACCTTCTTCAGAGAAAAAGAAGAAGAAGAAGGAAACGCAGCAGGAACAGTCTTCGGAGCTGGTAAATAAACCGACGGTGCCGGTGATTTCGGACCTCCCTTTCGATTTTAGGTATTCGTATTCAGAAACAGACCCGGAAATTGAACCAATTGGATTCCGTGAACCGAAACGGTTTTCTCCGTTTGGACCGGGTCGATTGGACCGGAAATGGACCGGGACTTCCGCATTGGCTTCGCCGGAGATTGATCAGAGCCAATGGGCGGAAGAGAGGGAAAGAGTTCTCGGCGAGCCTTTGACTGAGGATGAAGTTACGGAACTTGTTGAACGGTATCGGCATAATGATTGTTCACGGCAGATCAATCTCGGTACAGTTTTGAATCTTTTAGCTTTGATTCATATATACTTCAAAGTTAAGAGCTTTCTTCATTGTTTCTTTGGGACTTTGTGATCTTGGTGAGAATTATGAATTCATGTTATATAAATCAAAATTTAAGATTTGAGCTTTGAAACATTGAGTAACTCATGTGATTGGTCTCCTCTAAAGCTTTCTTCAATCAAACTGGTTTATGATTTTTTGTGGTATCATTGTTAGGGAAAGGTGGTGTGACACACAATATGATAGATGACATTCATAACCATTGGAAGAAAGCTGAGGCAGTGAGGATCAAATGCTTAGGAGTACCTACTCTTGACATGGACAACATATGTTTCCACCTCGAGGTGAATGTTATTAGATTGTCTCTACTATTAGATTGTCTCTGTGCTCGTCCTCATCTTACTATAGTTGTGTTTCTTGATAGGAAAAATCAGGTGGAAAGATTGTATACAGACACATAAACATTCTAGTTTTGTATCGGGGAAGGAACTATGATCCAAAGAATCGTCCCATCATACCGCTCATGTTGTGGAAGCCTTATCCACCGATATACCCAAGACTTGTAAAGAATGTAGCCGATGGGTTAACATTTGAAGAAACCAAAGAGATGAGAAACCGCGGGCTTCATTCTCCTCCCCTAATGAAACTTAGTAAGTAGTTACATTTCGTTGCAAAGTTCTTGGTCATTTGTTCTGGTTTTTTCCCTCAATTTTTATTGGCTTAATGTTGTTGATGCAGCTAGGAATGGTGTCTATGTTAATGTCGTGGGAAGAGTGAGAGAGGAGTTTGAAACAGAAGAGATTGTGAGACTAGATTGCACTCATGTTGGTATGAGTGACTGCAAACGGATCGGTGTGAAGCTAAAGGTATAATATAACTCTGAATGTTTCTTTTTTTTTACTTAGCCTTGTGAGATTCTTTATGATTAATCTTTTATGTTGTGAACAAAATTGCAGGATTTGGTTCCATGTGTTCCCATATTGTTCAAAGATGAGCAGATCATACTCTGGAGAGGGAAGAGGAAGGGTGAAGAAGAGGTTGTTACAAACATTGATCCGGAAGGATGATCATGGTGACCTGAACAAATCCAACTGTAGACCAAACCTTCTTCATCGATACAGCAAAATCTCAAATCTAGGTTCATACGTCTTAATCAAGAAATATGCGTATTGGTAGAATTGACTTTAACGTAGACTAACATCGGACCAATCGAAACGTTGTTGTTTATGAAATTGACTAAACTAATTATTCCTTATAAAAGCTCGTGATTGAACTTTTTATAATAGTATCAATTTTACCTTTAGAAGTTAGAACAACAACCATGTTCAATTAGACAAATTACTCTTTATCGCCGGTTCAGAACCTAACCGGTCAATAGTATAACAACTACCTGGGCTGAGTTGAAAGTTAAATATTGGGCCTATAAGAAAAAGCCCACACTATGACACAATTACGACTATAAAGCAAGCGAGACTTAAGGCTTATAACGTCCTTTCGTTTCGTTTTCATTTCTCTTCCCCGTAGCGATAGTTAGGTTTTTTTTGTCCGTCGTTAGTGATGCATCAACCACCGTCAAACGCCGCCGGAGCAGGACAACAATCGGGACAGCAGCAGTTGTGGATGATGATACAACAGCAGCAACAGCAGCAGCAGAGGCAGTCGGCGCCGGCGCTAGGTCAACAGCAGCAGTACGGAGGTGGATCTCAGAATCCAGAGGTGAAGTCCTTATGGATTGGAGATTTGCAGCAATATATGGACGAGAACTACATCATGAGCATCTTCGGTCAATCTGGAGAGGTAATTTTGTTAAAAGTTGAGGTCTTTGGGTTATTTATGTAGAAGATTGAAAAGTTTTGTTCATCGATTAGTGTAAGCGTAGCAATATTGATGGATTGGTGTTTTTGGTTTGTGGTTGCAGGCTGTATCAGCTAAAGTCATTCGTAACAAGCTGACCGGACAATCTGAAGGTTATGGGTTCATAGAGTTTGTCAACCATTCTGTAGCTGAGAGGTATTTGCAAACTTACAATGGTGCTCAAATGCCGAGCGGTGAACAGACGTTTAGGCTCAACTGGGCTCAGGCTGGTGCTGGAGAGAGACGCCAGACTGAAGGTGCTGACCACACAATCTTCGTAGGCGACCTTGGACCTGAAGTCACTGACCAAATGCTCACGGATACATTTAAGAGTGTGTATGTGTCTATCAAGGGGGCAAAAGTTGTCATGGACAGAACCACTGGAAGGTCCAAGGGATATGGCTTTGTCAGGTTTGGGGACGAAACTGAGCAGATGCGTGCCATGACCGAGATGAATGGTCAATACTGCTCCACCAGGCCTATGCGTATTGGTCCGGCTGCCAATAAGAACCCTGTTCCGATGCAACCAGGTATGTTTTATATATAGGAATTGTGTGCATTGAGTATGTTGAATGGTGATATGAAGATTGCTTGTGTTTTAACCTTCTTTGTTGAGCATTGTAATTGAGTGTCTTTTTTTGGTTGATGTATTTCTTTCTGATTAGTCAAGCTTATTCTCTCAGTTGGTGCTGAAGGATTAAGAGAATTTATCTGTTTGTTTCCTTTTAGTTTTCGCCTTTGTACACTTAAAATGGATTCTGATATTGTAAAGCATCCAAACACTTATAAAAATCAGCTCATGTTGTCTTAAAGCAGGAGAACAAGTGGCTCTCTTTGGGGGGAGCCTGGAACTGATTTCAGCCGAAAATGATACCACCTTATTGCGTGGCCTCATTTAGGTCAGTTGGTTATGTTATCAGAAGAAGTTACATACAAGTGGCTGTTATTAGCCTACAGTTTCAAATTACTTTCCAGTTCCTTACTTATCACTTAGAAGTATTTTCTTTTCATATTCCGTAGCTCATTTGTTTCCTTCTTTTATTTTGAGTCTTACGTTAAAGTTAATATTTCTTCTCTAAGTAGACTTTTGCAAGTCATTTTCTGTCTTTTCATAATAGTTTCCCACTTTTACAAGTCTTTTCCTGTCTTTTCGTAATAGTTTTTCCTCTCTAGATCTATACTATCAAACCTTGGCAAAGCCATTGTTCTGAAAGTTGATTAATTGAAGCTTCTAAAATCAAAAGAATTTGGATTTAGGTGAAGATTCTTGCTCCAATTATTTGCTTGGGTGTTGAACTCCCACAGGCACTTACTATTTGATATCTGTGCTCCGTGATTTGTGTTATCGACTGAATTCAGATTATCATGATCTTTGAACTGTATGTTGTTTGGATTGTAGCTGATATCTTCTTAGGTTTTGATGTGAATGATTTTTGCAAACGTTTTTTAAGTGAGCTTCTGTTGTTCTGCAATTTAGTTTCCTTGTAGCTGTTTCAACATGTTGATTTTGATTCTATAACAATTGAGTTTTTAAGTCCCTCTAGAGTTCACACATCTTTTTATTTGCAGCTATGTATCAAAACACTCAAGGAGGAAATTCTGGAGATAGCGATCCAAATAACACAACAGTATGTAGTTAGTTTTCTTTTGCTTTCCCCAAAAATCTCTAGTATGATATTTTTGCTAGACTATAAGTCTTATGTGTTCTACTTTTAGATTTTTGTTGGAGGTCTGGATGCTAACGTTACAGACGATGAGTTGAAGTCCATTTTCGGTCAGTTTGGGGAGCTAATTCATGTGAAACTACCTCCAGGAAAACGTTGTGGATTCGTTCAATTTGCTAACAGGTATAAAAATCATATCATCCATTCACTGTACAAACCCATTTAGTTATTTTCGTACATACTTGAACTCTTTGTTGTGTTTCAGGGCATCTGCTGAGCATGCACTTTCGGTGTTGAATGGAACACAATTAGGTGGACAAAGCATCCGTCTTTCGTGGGGACGTACTCCTAACAAGCAGGTTTGTTTGGTACCTCTTTAATCTTACATTCTCAATTTCTCAAATCTACTTATAAAACTTGATAGTGATTATGAGCAAAATCATAACTTATAATCTTTGTTATCGCAGCCTGATCAAGCCCAATGGAACGGTGGTGGATACTATGGAGGATACCCTCCACAGCCACAGGGCGGCTATGACCCTTATGGTTATGCACCTCAACCAACTCAGGATCCTAATGCGTACTATGGTGGTGGTTACTCTGGCTATGGTAACTATCAGCAGCAACGGCAGGTAAATCAACAACACTAAACGACTTAATATTTTTGTTGAGATGTGCCAAATGTGAAAAAGTTCCTGAACATTTTCGTTTTTCCAATGCAGTGAAAGATGAACATCAGCCTTACCTACCAATGTCTTGGAACAAACATGAGTCTTTTTAGGACATAGACTAAGAGTGCCCTGGTTGAACAAAAAAAAAAGACTAAGAGTGCCCTTTTTTTAATTTGATGTGAATTTTGTTTTGCAAATGAGTTTGCTATGAACATATTGTTTGCTGAGTGTTGAAACTTTATTCTGTTTCTTAAAAAGATTATCCAACAACTATCGGATTACCATTTGCTAGTTTTACAAACAACCTTTATAAATGTGCACTCCAAATTCAATATTACTACCAGAGTTAACAAAAATGTCTAGTATATTAGGATATACGGGGCAAAATTATTTTAACTAAAATATTTAAATTATAAATTTTATTTGTTGGTAAAATACGCTATAACTATATAATAATTGTTAAATAAATTATATAATATCGCAATATAATTTATTTTTTACATAATATTTATTTAATCAATTTAATTAGATATGTTTATTCTTTAATATCGACAATGTTAACAAAGTAATGAAATGATGTTTTACCCGTGTAACACCGAATTAATGATATTTTTTAATTATATAAATATCGATGAAATCCGTCTGGCTATATAACTCCGTTCCGCTATATAACCCTGTCCCGAAATATTTTAACTCACACTATATCATCTTAGTGTTTAATTTATTGTGTATCTACAGTATAATATTTATCATTTAATTTTTTAAAAGTTTTAAATATTTTTCATATTAAATCTTTTAAAAATCTTTAAATAAAAAATCGGAATAAACTAAATAAAAGTTTTTAAAATTTGGATGCCTGATAAAATTAAGCTTTCTACTCATTTGTATTCAAAATCATTTTGGTCTCTTTTAAAGTATGACTCTAAACGATTGTACATTTTTTTAGACGATGTGGGATATTGTACCAGTATTTTTTATTCATCTATTGAGTAATATATGTCCGTTTTTTAAATTTTGAATTACATCATACACAGTAAAAAAATCACAATTTTTATCAACTAAATATATTATAAAATAATTCAAGATAATTTAAATATAAATTCAAATAAAAATGAAACAGAATCATATATTTATGTTTGAATAAGGTTGTTAGATTTTTTTATTTTTTAAAATCTTATCTATAATTAATTTTGAAGTTTTGGTAACTAATATTAAAGTCAATGCATTAGATGTAAAAACTTTCCAAAAGGTATTTTTGAGCAAAAACTGCTGCAAAAATACTAGTATAGATGAGAATTTTGTGAAAGCAAGTAAATTAATTTCTTCCCAACACAGATAGAAAGGCTAAAATGCAAATCTTTTACTTCATAGTAGACAAAAGCAAGAGTGGAAAACAAACCACAAAATTTTTCCACCAAATTGATAAAACTACACAATTACTCTCGGTGTACAAAGGAATAAGCTTTAAAAATGTCAATTGAAAGATCTCACGATTGAGTTATCAATTTGAGTGCTATTTCTTCAAGCTCAGCTACGGAGATAGAATCTGTGTTGATCTTTCCTCCCTCCTTTTCTTCATTGTCAAAGACGATTTTCTTAGCTTTTTTGTGATTTCTCCCTGTTTCTTCTTCTGATGATCCAGAACCATCATGGCCTTCTTCTTCTTCTTCTTCTTCGTCATCTTCTTCATCCTCCTCCATGGCTCCTCTCTTCCTCTTAATCTTCTGTTTCATTCTCTTTTCCCTCCTCTTTTCCCTCTCTACTTTCTTGTCCTCAGCATCGGCTTTCCTCATTTCCGCTCCCACTTTCTTATAGAATTCCTTCCTTTTCTCTGCAAAAAAATCAAGAACCAATTCCACATGCATTGTTAAAACTGACACATTCCTTGCTAGTTTGTGGGAACAGAACAATAGGGATTTGATGTAACTTAAGGTTCATGTTCCTTTTACCTTCATCAAGGGCCATGTCAGTCCCTGTTGCACCAGCTACACTTGCTAAGGGAGCCAAAGAATTGCCTTCCTCATCCAGCACAACCCTCGACCCAAATGGTCTGTGTAGATTGATCTTCAGCTTCTTGTTTTTCATAACCCGAGTTCCTGGCCTATAAATTCAAAGGAAAATTTATAAAGATAAATAACCATGAAAAGAGTGGAGATGAATGAAAAAATAGTTAATGGAATGCGAAAACCATACATGAGAACTTCTTCCTTGGTTGATTTTTCTACTTCCTTGCCCTCTCCATGTGGCTTGAGAGCAAAATCCTCTTCATCTAAATAATCACCCAGAAGATCTTTTTCTACAACCGGAGGTGCTTCACATTCTTGTGCATTCTCAGGCTCCTCCATAGCGATAGAACTCTCAAAGACCCCCTTTTTCTTCGTTTTAAGGTTTGTGAATCGGATTTTGGGAGTCATTGGCAGGCCAAGTGAAGCAGAAAAGTTTTCAATCGACAGCTTTGACACATCAAAAATCTCTTTATCTTTTCTTTTGTGGATGGACCTCAGATATGTGATGAAGGCTCTCTGAGCAACACCTTGAAGTTCGGGATACTTGACTAATAAAGCAGCCAACAGCCTAGAAACCTCTTGCAACTTTTCGTTGTTTGCCTGTGTGAACAATTTTTTTAAGTCAAATGTTTTCAACATCAGACAGATGAGACTCGTAGAAAACTGAGGTATCTACTAACCTTGATGAGTTTTACAGGCACTCTAGCTTCTTGTAATCTCTCAATCATTTTTTCCTCCGAAGGTGTCAGAAAGAGGAGCGACTTCCCTTGAGTATAGAAACGAGCCGTACGCCCAACTCGGTGAATATAAGAAGCCACATCTTCAGGACAGTCCATCTATAAAATAAATACGATGACATCACACTTCAGCCCGACAAAATCATAGAGTATTGTATGTAATTCTGGATGTGTGGATTCATACCTGAACAACCCAGTCCACAGCCTTCTCAAAATCAAGTCCTCTAGCAAGAACATCAGTACAGAACAGAACTGACTGTCTCTCAATAAACTGCGAGTACACACCCATCCTTTTCTCCTGACTCATTTTTCCATGAAGGCTCTTCAAAGGTATTCCAGGCCGGAGCTTGTTGAATGCTTCATGAACAAATTTGACCTGCCCAAATTAGTGATTCCTTTATCAATCTCAAGATAGAAAAGAAGTAGCAGAATGAAAGTGAACAAAACTATCTTCATGTTGATTATTCAAAGAGGAAGAAAGGTAAAATCATCTAACCTGTTTCTTGGTGGAGAGAAAAACAAGAATCCTGGAATTAAGATGAGTTTTGATGAAGCTCCATAACATGTCTAATTTCTTTTCCACTGGGACAATCATCACAGTCTGCATCAAGCTAGTTGGAGTAGCTGTAACCGCCTCTTCATGTACACTAATGTACTCAGGATCTCTCAAACTGAGTCTAGCTAGATCCTTGACTTTCTTAGTTTGGGTTGCAGAGAAAAGCAAAGTTTGCCTGTGCTTAGGCAACTGTGAGATTATAGGATCCAACTGCCCCTTAAACGCAGAATCAAGAACACGGTCGGCCTCATCTAAAATCAGAATCTGCAGCAAAAGAGAACATAATAAAGAAAGGGAATGACCATTTAGTACTAGTTCTACAGTATCCTTAATTTGCAAATTTCCTTGGTGTCAGCATAATGATTATAGATAGAGTTAACAACACAAACTGCCCAAGTATTCTGTAGCTAACATTTCTTTAAAATAAGGGATAGTGAAAACATGAACAAATAGAGTCAAACAGTACCTGAAGCTGTGAGCAATCGAAGTTTGGGGTCTCATCCATGTGCTGAAGAAGCCTACCAGGAGCACATACCAAAATATTAATCTCATTAACTTTCTCCTTCTCAACGTCAACTCCTTCACGCCCACCAATTAAGAGCCCCGCACTGAAGTTATGAAACTTTCCTACTTTATTCAAAACATTGAAAGTTTGAGCTGCCAGTTCCCTTGTTGGAGATATAATAATACATCCAACTCCATCTTCAGCACTCCATCTCTCCCTATGTAACTTCTCCAAGATCTATAGAACACACAACAAACCCATCCATTAACACACACCAATGCAATAGCAAGTAAAACCATTAAAAAGAACCAAAATTTAAAATACCCAATGATCAATCTAACGAACAAAGTAACAATAGAACTCAATCGAAGCCTCACCGGAATAACAAAAGCCAAAGTTTTGCCCGACCCAGTTCTGGCAGCACCGAGAATATCTCTTCCGCATAAAGCATGAGGTATGGCAGCTCTCTGAACATCAGTCATATCAACGTACTTCGCTTCTTTCAACCCTCTTTTGGTCTTATCCGATATCGGCAACTGAGCAAACTTCCTTACGCCTGCGTAACGCGAGAAAACGGTGCCGTTTTTGCCGTCTTCGAATTTTCCGATCTTGGCGTCTTTAGGAAGAGGACCAAATGAAAGTGGATTGGATCCTGAATCAGGTTTCTGGGATTCGATCCACTCGTTCAGAAGATTGATCTCCTGGACTTCATTGAGACGCATCTCCTTCTTCATTCCCCTGGTCTTCTTAGGTCTTCCCATCTTTAACACAAAACTGGAGCTACGGAGAAGTAAAAGCTAACGATTTGAGAAAGCTAGAATTTGCGGGAGGTATGAAAAAATTAGGGTTTTACGATTTGACAGAGAATCACAAGAAGAAGACGTTGTAGCAGCCAATTCAAGGGTTTAACGATGACGATGTGTTTTTTTTTTTCAATAAAAACAAAACAAAACAAAAAAAACAAATGTAGGCCCAATAAGGAGTGGTTTTAGGCTCAATGAGTAGTGGTTTAGGCCCAATAACTAGGCATCTTCTTTACATCTTTTCCATTGTTCCTACTTCCTATTGTTTTTATTAAATCACTTTTTTATTATATTAAAATTAAACAAGTTTGAGAGCTAAGTTATAGTGTAAAATCTCAAAACTAACCAGACATTTTCCCCAACACATTACAAATTTACAATGATGCGTCTTTGCCTCTTTTATAAAGTTTGTCAAGGCTTAAGTTGTGAATTTGATTTGATCTTAGTTTATATATGCATCAAATTAGTGATTTGTGTTCAAGAAGCTATCCCAAAATTATATATGCTTTGATATTCTTTTTGTTTAGACTTGGTGCCACCAAATAATATGCATGAAGAGTTTGTACGAAATTTGATACCATGTTGCAAAATTAAAGAGTTTAGATGCATTCACTTGTGAAAATAACGTTTCTCAATTCAAGGTAATGACTAGTAATTTTAATTATAGTAAGAAAATAAGTTATCATGTTCATATTACAAAAAAAATGAATTGTGTAGGTAAAATTTTAGACTACTTTTTTCCTCTAAATATGTAAATATCATTGAGAATGAACAATTATTTATAAAAGTGTTAACACCTTTTGGTTATTCAAAAAAAAAAAAAAAAGTGTTAACACCTACAACGTTGACCAGGTATTTGTTGTGTTTAATATTTATTTTTTTATCTCCAAAAGTTTACATATTAAACTTATATAAATGGTGAATCTGGTTAGGTTGCAAAAAATATGTCCCACGAAATGGCTATAATCTCTGATATTTATCAAGTTTACGTACACCAGCCTATTTGAAAATTTACACCGGCTATAATCATCATAAAAGATATTAAATTAAATAGATGAATATTTATGCTTATAAAAACCTTATTATATAAAAATCATAATTATTTTATAATTAATCATTATCTACTCCTCTCCCACCAATATCAATTATTGTTATATCTCATATATGTTGTAAGAGTTTGATTCTATATTTTATTTTAGAAATTATTATATGTATTTAACATTGTTTTCAATTTGTATCATTCTCTCACATTCTTACATTATCTCATTTTCTTCTATAATACCTCAAATCATTTTTTTTTTTTGTTTTTTTTGTTGTTATATGGGATACAAAAAAATTAGATGAAATATCATTGTAAAAGTTTAATGCTAAATTTTAATTTTAGAGACTACATAATATATATTTTGTATTGTCCTTTTCTTTATAAAGATTCATCTCCATTATTTAATTTGGATTATCATCCTCACCTCTTCTCCCACTAATATCAAATGTTGTTATATCTTACTTCTCACGGTGGGCGTTTGGCATAAACCGATCAAACCGAACCGAACAACCCGACTTTTTCGGTTATCGGAGCAAACCGAAGAGATTAGATGTAACCGTTCGGCGCAATTGATTTAGGGAATCGGTTGTCGGTTCGGTAATCGGACCGATCGGTTTATTAGATTCCGCAGCCATATATAAATCGAACCCTAATTTTGTTTCTCTTCTTCTTCCCCTCTGCCTCCTGCGATTCCGAGAGAGAGAAACTTCACCATTTCATCTTCTTCTCTGATCTAAACAATAATCATCATCACATCTCTTCTCCTTTATCAATTTATCATCTACTACATCCTCTTTCAATCTCTCAAATCTTAGTCGTGGTTAAGAATATATCATTTTCAGATTCAACCTTTAACCACAAGATTTTTAAGGGTAAGCTCTTATTCTTTCTTCTTATTTGATTTTTCATTTGATTATTTGCTCTGTAAGCTTTTCCTATGTCTCGATAACATCGATTTAGAGAACTTTAGGGTTAGAGTTTGAACTTCGAATTAAGAGATTATTCATTATGCTTCTGGGTTTGTTACTTTGTTTAGGGTACCAGTGTTGTGTTTTTCTTCCTCGTTGTCTTAATACCTAAGATGTTGTTCTTTGTTGTTTAATTATTTTATTTTTATTGGTTTATGAATCGATTTTCATATAGTTTTGTTGATGGTGTAGGTGAAAAAATGACGCCCATGAACTGTCGATCTTCGCCGTCATAGCTCGCAGCAGCTGCACATCATCATATTTCTGAAAACTCTAATACAATATGGGCTTGTAATTTGTTTTCAGATTCATTTAGGCCCATTATCTTCATTCTTTTTTTATCTATATTAGGTTCATTATGAATTTGGTGGTTTTTTTTTGTTAATTTAGTCCATTAACTTAATTTTTTTGTTTATTCGGTTTTAAATAACCGAATTAGAAAAAATCGGTTTAAATTCGGAATTGATTTAAAATCTAATAACCGACCCGAATAAACCGAGTACCGTTCGACCCGAACCGATTCAATTTCGGCTCAATTCGGCAGGATTTTTCAAAAACCGAATTTTCTCAAAACCGAACAAACCGACCCGAATAACCCGAACACGCCGAACGCCCAGTGCGACTTTACTTCCAATCAACCCGAGCATTCTAAGCATCGAATGGACTTTTATGCAATATCGAAACTGATGATGCCCAATTATGTAAATATCTTTTTTATTACTTTCTTATTTCTCAAAATCTCGTTTTTTAATTTTTTTGGCCTTCGTCTTTGCGATGTATATACCTCTTTGTGTATAATGTGGGATTTTCCGATCAAATTGTGTCAAACGAATAGATTTTTGAATATGGCAATCGCGAAAAAACTGGAAGATGAGATCTCACGCTCTTCTCCTTCTTCGTCATCATCGATGAGCGAAGCTCTGTTAATCTCTACTATGTGCATCATCGGCTTACAAGTCCATGTCCATATCCACGATGGCTCTGTTTTCTCTGGGATTTTCTTCACCATCTCTCCTGACAACCAATTCAGTACGTTTCCTTTTGGGTTTTTGATTTCCTAATTTGTGTTTTCGTTTTCTTGAAATCTGTGTTTTGAATTGATTCGAATTCGTGTTTGGACGATCCCAGAGACTTGATTATTAGTTAATTGGTAGTGTGAATCTTATTGTGATTATTCAACTCGATTTGTGTAGTTATATGTTTAGCATTTTTGTTCTGTTTATGAATTTCACTGGTTTGATTCTGTGTGTTTTAGGCATTGTTTTGAAGAATGCGAGACTTACTAAGAAGGGAAGAAGTAAATCGAATGTAGCAAGTGGGAAGATCGTGGAGACACTTGTTATTTTGTCTTCCAATATTGTTCAAATTGTTGCAGAGGTTGTTCTTCTTCTTTTTCTATGTTAATTTGTTACTTCTGTAGATTAGGGAGTCTTGCTTTTAATAAAGATTGTGTGAATTTTCTTATTGTTTTTTTGTTCATAGGGAGTCTCGCTTTCGTCAAATGTTGCAGGCGAGATCGAGGGTGAAAATGTTGTGTCGACCGTGGCAGTTTCTTCCGAGCCTCGTTCTTGTATTGCAAATAATAAGTCCGTTAATTCTGGCAATAACAGAAGGGGCACTAGTCGTAGAAGGTAACCTATGTGGCTATGTAGTTGTTATAAGTTCATATTCAGACGGAAAAGTTATAGATTAAAGATTATGGATGCATCACCACTTTGTGAATCTTGTTTTGCTCCCTGCACTCTCTGTCTTTTAGTTTTGTTTTGATTTACTCTATGGATTTGTAAAGGCACCAGATGGAAGATGTATTATAATCTCTTTAAATTTTGAAACAGAAATTCCGCCAAACTTGATAATCGTTTGGAGACTAAAGCAAGAACCTTGACATCTGGGAAGGTAAATGGAACCGCAGATGCCATGAACGAGCCAGGGAGAAGAGATCAGGTTGGTATTGCACAGGTAGCTTTGTATTGATTGTACTGTGGAATTTATGTGAATAGTTCTCCTCGTGTGGTGGGAACCTATACGGGATGATAGTGTAACCAGCCTCCATTTGGTAGAAAGTAGAATTGTGCACATGGTGTTCGGTTTCTGTAACGGATGAAATTTAAGTAGACACCTTGTTCTAGATTCACTATTAAGATTCTTGTCAAGTTGTTTACTTTAGCTTTTACAGCCTTGACTCCCTTTCTTAGTCTTCACTCTCTTGATACTTTTTCCTTTTTCCTCTTTTGCAGAACAAACATCATCCTATCTCTCTGAGCCATCAACGGTATGAATCATCAGTATACTATTTTGGTATAGAATTAGTGTCCTGTTAAAATCTTTATCTCCGTCTCACTATTGGCAATATGTAAACAAACTTCTTTGTATGTCTCAACATTGGCAATCTAGTTTTCTGACTGCAGTAAACCTCTCTGTGTTCTGTGCTGTACTAGTTACTTTATGTTTGACCACATTTTAGAGTCTTCATATGTTATCTCATTCTTGTATATTCTTTTGCTGACAGACAGACTGGATCCCGCATTTTGCAGCATAGTAAACAAAATACTGTAGTTCATCAGAAGGATAACGTTAGTATTCCATCTAAATATATATTCTGTTTTTCAAAATATTGCTCAGCAGCTGCTTATCATTGTATTTCCTTACTGCAGGTTGATGCCAGAAGCTCAAGTATTAACTGTGAGTTCCATTTGTTGGAAGACTTTGTATTTTAATTACATAACCATGATGAATTCGTTTCTGCTCCCTCTTGACAATTAAAATGGTACCTGACATGTCTATCCTCAACTATCTACGTATTGTAATGACAGTGGACAACACGTCTGAACGTGTAAAACCGACAGAACAAGAGAAAACTATGCCGGACCTTTCTAGTAATGGTTTTCATGATGCTGCAGAAAGGCCTTCATCAACTGGAAATTCATCATCACAGAGCACAACTCCGGATGAAAACCCGGAAATGACTCAGGTTTTGGTGTCATCTACAACTAGGTTACTACCTACGCAAACAACAGACCCTGACAAAAAGGCTAAGGTTATTAAAGAATTTTTATTGATCTCTCACCTTCAGAATATTGCTAGTTGCTACTATATTTTCAAGTTAGTATGGAATGCTCGTTTCTTGGTTGTGCCGTATGATGACTCCTGCATAATTCCATCGTCCTTTATTTGTTACCCTTTTTAAAATCCAGGAGTTTAAGCTGAATCCAGGAGCAAAGACTTTTTCTCCATCTCTTGCAAAACGTGTTACATCAACTCATGCTGGTGTGACGCCTGTTGTTGCAAATATGGGTTATGTGCCGAGTAGTACTCCTTTGTTACCAGCTCCTGAAGCTGGTCGACAAGAAATTGGAATCAGCCCTTTCTTGTCTCATGCACCTTCACCTCCCAAGTTTGTTCCATACACCAATTTGGCTCCTGGAAATACTGGAGGTGGATCTCATTTTCCTCAGCATGTAAGTAGTCAACCAGAATTGAGTTATTTACTATTTTTTCTCTCTATCTCTTTAAATATAACAGTTTTAGAGGGGCATTTATTCATCTACGACCTCTGTTTAGCGCTAAGTAATTAAGTGGCTGAAATGCCAATAACCAGATTATGAAACAGTATCATCTTCACATGTCATTGATATAACTTGATTTTAAAAAACGGTTTGTAACGTTAAATTCTTCTACTCTCGATTTTGTTCATAACCGGTGATTCAGAATCTGTTGCAATCAGTTAATCATGTTATTCATTTGAACCCATTTTCTGCAGATGGTTGGACCTACTAATATCAATAGGGGACAGCCAAATAGATTCACCACTCAGTTCCATCCTGTTCAAGCCACACCAATGCTTGTAAATCCCAATCCTCAGGTTGTATTTCATTTACAACACTGTGTTCTCACTCCTGTTATAGAAAAATTGTTTATAGGAAATGAGTTTTAAGTGTATGAGTTTCTGAAGGCTCTTTTCCTATTGTATATTCCAGATGATGGTCGGGAGATCAGGACAGCTTATGTATATGCAACCAATTTCTCAGGTTAGAATTCAAATGATTGTTATTTTGTGAATACAGACAATTACACTAGGCTATCACAAGAAACTCAAATCATCTTCCCTTTTATGTTCTTTTAAGGATTTGGTTCAAGGAGCACCACATCAACCACATCCACCCCCTCGTCCTCTATTTTCTCCACAACAGATCCAATATCCAAAGCATCAAAGTAAAGCATTCGTCTCTGTCGAAGTATGGTTTCATGTTAAGACCAAAGAGTTTGTTCTCATTTTAAGAAATCATTTTTTTGGCAATACAGGTTTAATCGCAACTGGTCAACTAATGCAGCTATACGCTCCCCAACCATTTGCAGTTATGCCTACCGATATTCCGGTTATGCAGGCACCTTTTCCGATTAACCGAGCAATGCCAATTCCAGTTCCCAACGGGTTCTATGGCACAAAGTTTCTATAGAAAAGTCATGTTTTTTTCTTCTTTACCTTATTGTTTGCCTCCCAGCTTAATAAGGCTATGATATTATAAAGGTTTTGATCCATAGTTAGAACTTACAAATTAAAGATTCGTCTATTGTTTTGGATTTTGTTTTTCTCTCACAATTATATACAAACTATTAGCTAAAGAAAACTGAAAGAGGAAGTAATGAGCAATTATATGATGAATCACGGTAATTTTGCTGACATTTTTAAGCTAACAATAGTTAGATTCTGTTTTTTCCTATTTCTGATTACAATGAGATTGAATCAGACTTTAAACTCTTGCAAGAAGAAGCAATCTTTCAGAAGATCAATGGCCTTGAGAAAAATGGTTCTCTCTCACATTCTCCTGCACAGCCTGAGACAAATCAAACATGAATCACTGTAGAGAAACAGAAAAAAAAAAAAAAAAAAAAGTTAAACTTGGGATATGATTATTTGTATGGTTGGGATTAGTACCTGAAGGAGTTCAGTCATCTGGCCTCGTCCGTAACTCGGCATGGGTTTCGGCATATGTACTGGATGGACCGGGTGTATCGCCTGCAATGGCTCAATAGACAGAGCTTGCTCATCTGACTCTGGTTCAATGTGATGGACTTGACCTTTATTCATCACCTGTGTGAGCAGCGTCTCAAAAGGCTTGCCATTACTCGCTCCACTCGCTTGAGACCCCGTCTCGGTCTGCATGGGACTGTGGTGAATCTGGACACGCCCACCACCATTCTGTAGATGATGGGAAGGCTGAAGCACGACAGGAACCAAGAGATTCTTTGGCTGAATCGGAACCAATGCTCTGTTCCTAACACCACTACCACGTTTCTCCCTGAATCTAGATTTCCTACCTCGCTTAGCTGAGCCGTCATGATGCATCACATCACTGTTCCTTCTTATCATTGGAACATCAGGAGCAACATCGTTATCAACCGATACAGGATCGCAATGACCAGGCTTGAACACCACACCTCTAAGCATGCTATCTGAATTTCCAACCTTAACCGAAAGCAAGAACCCTGCATCAAACGTCGCCTCGATCACGCCAGTAATCTGTTGTCCAACCATAGCTTCATCATCATCGTGCCTCTGACGAAGCTGCTGCAGCTGAGTCCTGCTAAACCCTGGAGGAGGAGTAACAAGAGGAGACTGCTCGTTAGATTCTAGCCTTAGGTGTTTCCTAGGACGACCTCGTTTCCTTTTCGCCATTAAATCTCCGGAGACAGTGTGGTTGTTCTCCTCATGCCCTTCCTTCTCCATCTCTTTGAGAAGCTTCGATATTGCAGTAACTAGTGTTAGTTAATAAAACCCTCTCAGTGTTAATCCCTCTGAGACAATAATAAAAGATACAATACAAGTGAGTATCACAAAACCAACACCAGAGAGATTATCATCATACAAAACTAGACCGATATAAAAAATGTGAAGCTTAAACTGAAACAGCAAACACAAACACTAAAAAGAAAAACTCTTTCTTTCGGTTTTTCTTAAATAACATTCACAACTGAAGTGTAAATTATAGACATTTATACTAAAAACTGGGGATTTAAAAGCAGATAAGATCCAGTAATCCAAACGAACATGCAACCATTTATAAACCCTTAAATCAGGGACTCCTAATTACAAATCATCTCAAAAAATCAAACCACTAATCAACCAACAACATACACACAGAGAGAGAGAAGTAACAAAAATAACAAATTTCAGAGTAAACCCTAGAATCAAAATCAAAATAAGAAGAACACTAAAAACAAAAAAAACCTCGGATTTCAAAAAAGATTAAGTGAAGAAGAAACAGCAAAGTATTATTATTATAATTATAATTACCCGAAATGAACAAAACAAAGAAACGAGGCAGAGAGACAAAAGCTTTGAACTTGTCCGTCAATTTCTGTGTAAAAGAAACAGACATCGAGAAGACAGAGATAAATTTTTACAGACATACCTGCGATTTCTCTTCTCCTCTTTCTTCAGCTAGTCTTGTGGCAATTACAACGTTAGTCAAACAAGGAAGAGGCTAAATGCGAAAAAGACAAAAATCACACATTTGAGGGCAACCAAATTAACCAAAACAAATAAAAAGGCCCGAAATTTTATTTTAATTACTACAGCAAAACCAAATAGAAATAAAAATTTTGTGGATTTGGTGCAAACCCTCTCTGTTGTTTTAATCTTTTGGTTTGGGCTTTTGTTCTTCTTACTTTTTAAGATCTTTTATTAATATGATACTTCTTTCTTTTTTTAAAAGGTCACGTGACCATCACGTGGAATGTATGCTTTTGCTTATCTTAGATCTTCCATGTAATCAATCAAGGGAAATTGATTTAAAAGGACATTTTTTCTTCAATTTGTCCTATTATACTTTTTTTTTTGAAATTTGGTAGAATAGGTTTTAGAATACAGAAAAACTCAGTTATACCCTTAATAACTCTATTAGACCCTTAATTGTAGAAAAAACCAAAATTTCCTTTTTCTGTATTTCTTATTTTTTGTATACTTTCTATATTTAATAATCCAATTCCTTATGTTTTTTTACTTTTTTTTGTATTACTTGTTTTTATTATTTACCTACCAAAAAGGAAAAAATCTAGACATTATCAATCATTCATCATAACAACCGGAGGAGAATCAACACTGAGATCAAAGGGTAAATAACTAAATTCCACATCAACCATATTTTGTTGTATTTCATAGTCTTCCAAAACCATCATCTTTAGCTCTTCAAGAGTTGAACTGGCTTGAAAATTAAGAAGTCTCCCACGTTTTTCTTCATCGACAATAAATCTCCATTCATTTTGGCCGATACATCTCCATACACCACATGTTACATAGATTTGCAACATACTGCAAAATGAACTCTTGAATGAAATTTAGGTTGGAAAATGTTGAAAAACCTTGAACAAAATCGATTAAAAATGGTGTTTAATGTTTTCAGAACACGTTTTCTAAACATGTTAGAACGTAATCTTAACAATATATATGATTAGCATAATTTTGGGATTACGTAAATATTTTGTTTCCTTAAATTTCGGATTCAGTTTCCTTATCTAACATAGTGTAGAATATACTTTCTAAATTAGACTTCGACATAGAGGAAAGTATAGAATAAGTGTTCTAATTTTCGCAGGACACATGATAAAATGTAGATTTCATAATCTGACTTTAGTAGAATATGTATAAAGTGAAGAAAACAAATTCTAAAATTTGTAGAATATAGAGTTATGTGTAGAATATATATTCTAATTTCTGTAGAAGACATATAAAATCCGACTTCTAAAAGTTTTAGAAGATATATTTGTTCTAAAGTTTTCAGAACAAGTAGAGTGCGATGAATTTATAATCTACATTTTTTAGAACATGTACAATATGTAGAATTTATTATCTAATAAATATATACAGTTAGTAGAACATGTATTCTAAATATTGCAGAATATTTTTTTTTCCAATGTTAAAACACCAAATTTTCATCAAAAACACCTTATGGCAACCTCTTTGTTATTTGTAGAATTTGTTTTTAGGTGATTGAAATTTTAAAATTGCTTAAAAGTTAGTTTCATTTTTTGAAAGGGTAATTTAGGCATAATGACAAATTTAGCGTAGAAGGCATAATAGGACAAATTGAAGAAAAAATGTCCTTTTAAATCAATTTTCCCATCAATCAATATAATTGTGCTATTTGATGATAATTTTAACAAACAGTTTGATTAAACTAATGCTCTCTCATAGATACATTTTCAACCATACAATAAACTAGATTGTATCTGAAACGTAGTATTTGCTTTTCTAAACAACGTGGACGACACTTATATAATTTTCTTATGAGTTGTTTGTTACTACTGATCAATAGAAGCCGTGGACGCTTTTACCTTTTTCCATGTTTGAGCTTGTTCTTGATTCATCAGATTACTTTGACTCTATTTCGGATGTTCAATTTTCGTATTGTTTCACAATCTTATCTTTTTTCTAATAGCAAAGTAAAGAAAGGAAGAGAGATAAAGATAAGAACAATCGAAATACTTATCATTGCAAAATATCAAATTATCCAACACCTTTAAAAAAAAAAAAAAAAAGCAAAACCAAAAACACGCCTCCTAATGATGATGTTCACACAAGACGACACCCCAATTTATTCGCATAAAATAGATAGATATAGCAACAAATGATCCAAGTGTTTAGAAACCGTGGATCTTGATCTGATCCTTCTTAGCAATCCCAGTCTGGACCAAGAACTGAGACACTTTCTTCCTCTGATCACCTTGAAGCTGGATGATCTTGCCTAGCTCTTTGTCCTGCACAACGTTCCCGTTGCAGCAAAAGTCTTTCTTCAGATCCTTGAGAATCCTCTCGTAGCTGTACTCTTTCTTAAGCCCTTGAACAGTCGTCAAGCTCTTTTTCCCATTCCTCTGCTGGATTCGGATGTGAATGTTCTCTTTTGCACCAGGTGCATCTGAGTCTTTAGCCTCTGCGAATGGATCGTATGCTGATGGAATCTGGATGTCTAGCTCAACCATGTAAACTCGGTTACTTGGAACTACGAAACTGCTGCTCTTAATTAAGCTCTCTTTGATTCTCTCTCTCTCTCTCTGCAAACAAATAATCAAGCAAACCAAGTTTAGACTCCAATCAACGATACACAATCCAGAACAGAACATAACTATCATAGATCAAGAACCAAGTCTAGTCTCTTTATCAAATATAAAGAATCAAGTACAGAGCATGACTTAACAAAATTACCAAATAGAACATATATGATCTATGATCCTACTAGGTCATTTACATGATCAATTGTAACAAACGAATTTTAAAAAACTAGGTCCCCATCGAAATCAAAATTTCTCAAACCCTAAATCAAATCCTGTATGAGTTGATCACTAGATTTTGAAATCCCTTCAAAATCAGACATCGAAATCATAAAACAAACAAGAAAATAGAACGCAAAATCATATCAATCCAATTCGAAAACGAAACAAAGAAGACGGATCAAACGATATCTTGGGAGAATTATTAATCAATTAGGTAAGGGAAAGAACAACACAAACAGAAAGGATCAACCTACGACGATTCTACGGGGAAAAAAATAGGAAAAAGAAGAGATCGTTACCTGAAGGTTGTTGTTGTTGGGGACGAAGAAGACGATTGAGTCTTTTGGGGAGATTTGTGTTTTTTCCAAATTGATGAAGAAGAAAGCTTAAGGAAGGTTTTGTATTTATAAGCCTTTTTTTTTTTTAACCTTGACCTTCTTTTTATGGCGGTTTAATCGTAGCCGTCGATCTATTAGTTAACAGACACGTGTATGGATAAGTACGAATTAGCGACCCAAGTGGGGTTTAGAATATTTGTATTGAGAGGCAGAGAATAATTCACTCTCTCCTTTGCGTATAATGGACGCGCAACTCTCAAACCCGTGTAGGCCCATTAAGAATCACTTATTGAAAAAGACAACAAAAAATAATAAGAACCACAAGTGGGTCCAAACCTCCAACACTTGCTCGAAGAATCTCGAAAAAGTCAATAGCTTCGTGAATATGATTTCGTAATTTTATTCGATATCTGTGGTTGTCTGACAAAAGAAGAGACCGTCTTATTTGCAAATTGTTCTGATACTTTTTCTACGTTGAAAACGTTTTGACATATAGTGGAGAGAGCCGACGAATCAAACTACTCACTCATTGCTCAGACTTCTAATGATATACGAATTCATACCGCCATGATTATAGTATGCCAGTTCCACCTGATTCAACTCCATCAACCAAAGTCAGACCATTAATGATGATAATCGAAATCTATACAAAAGCATTTGTGGATTTACCTGTGTGTCTAATCGCAATGTGCAGACAAAAGATTTTGCAGCGTCAGTGGTGACAGTTATGTCCTGGCCCGTTTTCATCTCATTGACATTGCTAGGAAGGTGGATTGTGTAGCGTTCATGGCCAGTCAGTTCAAGGGTTTCTGCATCCTCCCCGGACTTGAAACATAGAGGAACAATCCCTATATTAGCCAAGTTGCTGCGGTGTACTCTGTTAAAGCTCTTGGCAATGATTGCTTTCACTCCCTAATTATTGTTAAAATCTCAAAGTCACATTGAATATAGCAGTTGAAAGCCTGTCAAATGTATGATACTAATAACAAATATCATGTATGCATATGCATAAATTACCAGAAGCATTGGACCCTTTGCAGCCCAATCCCGGGAGCTACCAATTCCATACTCTGCACCAGCTAGTATGATCGTGTCCTGGCCAGCGGTTTTGTATCTCTGCAGATGTATTCAAATGAACATAAGTAATGGCTTAAGCTTTCTTGCAGTTTGTAATACATATCTTACTCACACTTGCTGCATCATAAACGCTAATTTTCTCTCCGGTAGGAATGTGAACTGTCTTGGGGCCAACTTCTCCATTTAAGAGCTTGTTAACAATAAGCGTACTGGTAAAGGTGCCGCGTGTCATCACCTCATGATTTCCTCGACGACTTCCATATGAATTAAAATCATACTTACACATCGAATACTGGTCTATAAGAAATTTTGCAGCAGGACTATCCTCGTGGATAGTTCCTGCTGAGGAAATGTGGTCTGTGGTTATGTTGTCTCCAAAGTTCATTAAGCAATAAGCATCCTTCACTTCACGTGGACCAGGTGGCTTTGTGGTCAGGCTCTTGAAAAAAGGAGGTTCATGGATGTATGTGGAGTTCGGATCCCAAGAATAGAGTGGTGAACTTAATGACACAGAATTTTTCTTTGTCATTGTCTCATAAGTGCTCCTGAACAGGCTTTGTAACTCCCTATTTTGAAAAGCCTATTCAAACGTACCATTAAAAAAACTTCAAGGAGCGTTACAAGAAACCATAGAGAAAACTTACCTGAGTAACTTCTTCACTGCTTGGCCATATGTCCCTTAAGTAAACATTTTTTCCATCATTGTTTGTTCCCATTGGCTCTTTCTCAAAGTCAATGTCAACCTGTAAGCATTAGATACATCCAAGATCAAAAAGAAAAGAAACAAGCTCAAGACAAATCAATACATTGGATAAAATTTCAAAAAGAAAAAATTGCTCCATGAGATTTCATGTTCAGTGAGATGACTAAGTACAAACCGTTCCAGAAAGCGCATAAGCAACAACTAGTTGTGGTGAAGTAAGATATTTCGCTCTAGCAAATGGATTACGACGATAAAGGCCTCTGCTAGAGAGCACGGCAGTTGCAATTATATCTGTGGTAGGACGGAGAACAAACAAGTCAGTAAAGTTGAGGTTCATCCACAATAGTTGTTTGCAAGAGAATCAACGGGAGAACATTGTGCATCGAACATGAGGATTCTAGAATGGACAGTGATATGGTTTTGTGTAGAGCAATTTTATCCGTAAAGGGAATAGTTAGTTTTTTGTCGTAGAGGAAAAAGTAGCTACCATTTTCTGAAATAGCAGATCCAATTGGCTCATCAAGTAAGTCATCAGAACCCCAAATGCTTGTACTGACGCCATAGCCGACAACGTTGAATCCTTGTCTCGCTAAGTACTTTTTAAGTCCACTGCAAAGAAGTTAAACAAGTAAGTTAAGGATGATACCAAAGATCCAATAGATTATACAACGTAAACTTAAGTGACCCCAATATACCTTTGAAGCAAACATTCCTCGACTACTCCAGAAACAGAAGTTACAGTCGTCCTAATCCATGGTTTTACCTATAATTACGGTGCCATTATGTGACTCGAATAATCTTATCCAGATGACCAAATTCAAAAGCAGAAGGAGAAACTCACTTTTAGGCCAAGGTCATAAGCCTTTTTAGCAACAAGTGCAGCACCAACCATGTCATTAGGGCTTGATATGGCACAATCACTTGAAATGGTCGCAACAACAACACTACCATGTTTAAGCTCAGCAGGTAGTCCGTGGTATGAGAACTTCACAGTTATGTCTTGTTGTTCTTTTGGGACTGCAAACCCCTTGTCAAAAATAAGGAGACCATGCCACAAAAAATTATTCAAACAAAATAACTTCTTTGATTCGTCATATAAACTCAGTTTGTATCTTACCTTTATTCCAAGAGGATTGTCAAGGCAAGCTTTCCAGTCAACTTTCATGTCCCTCAAGGAACTATGGTCGCAAGGCCTGTAGAACAAAACATAAAAAAGTAAAGACTATAGTGTTAAGATGTAAGGACTTACAGTAAGGTGATGATTTACAGAAGTAAAAACATATACCGTTTTGGACCAGAAATACATGGTTCAACATCTCCCAAATCTAAAAGCAGAGAGGATGTATATGCTCTTTTTCCTGGGGCTGCAAGACACATTTAGGTTCGAGAATATTGACTAGATTGAAAGTACCTATCATGAACACAAAAACTTGTATATTCTTACCTCACTGTAGTCAACAAACATCTTATTTGCGCGCAAGTATGATTCAATCATTGTCACCTAAACGAGCATCACAATATAGATATATACAAACCAGCAGAAGCACAAAATGTAGATACGACATAGGCCAGGAGAAATAAGATACTAAATGGTTACCCTTACTGAAGAACCTAATGAAACCACACATAACTTACTAAAACACAACTCACAGTTTCATAGCTTCTTCCCTTTAATTTGAGGTACTCCAGTGTAATATGGTCAACAGGGAAGAAAGCCATTGTTGCCTCATATTCCCCGGACATGTTTGCAATGGCGGCTCTATCATTCTGTGACAGCCTACTCATCCCCTCTCCTTCATATTGGAAAAATAAGACGAATTATGTACACAGGAAACTTAACTACACTATCTAAAATTTCAGAGATTACATATCTGTTAATCTCACCATAAAACTCAACAATATTGCCAAAAACACCATGCTTCCTTAATATTTTAGTCACGGTTGGAACCAAATCAGTAATAGTAACCCCAACCCGCAACCTTCCAGCCAGCTTAAATCCAATCACACTAGGTAATACCACGCTAATGGGCTGTCAGTTATTTAAGTATCAAACCAGGGCAAAATCAATATTTACCATATGCATTTACTACACAATATCCCCACCTGACCAAGAATTGCTGCTTCTACCTCAATGCCTCCTGCTTCCAACCCAGCAACTCCTAACCCACCAATCATTGTTGTGTTGGAATATGTACCAACAACACTGTCAGGGTAGAGAAATCCATCCGAGTTGAAAACAACACGTCCAAGGTACTCTAACTCTACCTGAAGGTTGAAAATAGAAATATCATCATAACACACTAACATAATCCAAACTCCAGACTAGAACAACAGCAACATTATGTACCTGATGAACCATACCAGACCCGGGAGAAGCCATGACCATGTTGTAAAAGGCTGATGATCCCCACTTAAGGAACATAAACCTTTCGGCATTATTGTCAGATTCTAGCTGCACACCTTTCCGCAGGTCTCTTTCTTTTCTTGCACCATTAACTTGGACTGAGTGATCCAACACAATATCAACAGGAACCTGTGGGCAGAAATGAACTGAAAATTATGAGATTTACGATGGAAACTGGTGTAGATTCGACACAAAGTGATGGAAACAGTTAACTAACCCATGGGTTAATCTTGTTAGGATCACTACCAAGATTTTTTATGGCATCTCTCATCGCAACAAGATCAACTATAACTGGTACTCCAGTAAAGTCCTGGCCAAGAAAATGTAGTATTAAGCAGCAAATGAACAAAGTTTTCACAAATTAAGAAAATGAAAAATTATGCCAAATACCTGCAGAATAACACGGGCAGGCTTGAAAGGGATCTCAACTTTATTAACAGATGTATTCTCCCAATCCATTATTTTCTCAACATCATCCTTTGTGATGTGAAAGTTGTCACAATTACGAATAGCTGATTCCAGTAGTATCCGGACAGAGTATGGTAACCTATCTGCAGCATTTAGATATAAAGGTTAAGGAGAAAAGCATGAAAACCAACAGATTTGAAGTAACAACAAATGCTTCTTGAGTAACTCTACCGATTCTTGGATCGTTTAAAGCTGGTAAAGAATAGAACTTTCCGTATTCTCCACCATCAGGCTTGTGAAGCGTTATTAAGATATCCTTGTAGGCATGTTCAGAAGCTAAAATTTCCATAGCAAAACTATTAAGCAAAAGAGTGATACAAAGTAATCAAATCAGGCACATCACATGAGCTTGCTTCTATAGTCTTTTTTCTGGAACAAATAAAAAACTGAGAATACTTCATCCAAATATAAGTAAATCAGTGAATGCCAAACATGAATAATAAATTAGACTAGTGAACAAAGATTCATGTAAAGCAAGCTAAGAGAAATGAACTTTATAAACAAAGATAACCATCAAGTATTACCAATGCTAGCGAATTTCCGTTCAAATTCCTCTAATCTCGGAGCAGCAATCCTGGTTTGAGCCTGGAGGCTCTCAGGCAACCGCCAATTAGCGCCGTGACTCCACCGCGTGGCAGCAGAGCACACTTGAAACAAGCGGAAAGCCGAGAAGATCTTCACAGATGGGTTTGAGTTTCTAAGACGTAATGCGGACAAGGTTGGAATCGAGGCAGTGCAGATCTTCGATATGGAAGAACCAAATTGCACGCCAGAAGAAGAATACCTGTACATGGTGAAGAATCAAAATGGCCTAGGTGATCAGAAAACTCCAAAACGACTAAAGGAGGAGAAGAAGGATCAGTCGAAACCCTAAAACATGGTTGAAGGTAAGACATAGAGGAAGTCATCAAGCTTCTATAATTTCTTCTAACAAGAAGGAAAAACACATTTACGAATTGAGGAGGCCACGTCTGACGAGAGAACGTCCCTTTTTTGACCGTTGACAAATATATTTGAAATAAATTTAACGAAAATCTGAAAAACAAAAACAAGCTTCAAAACAGAACAAATCAATGACTCTTGTTGTTCGTATAAGTGATGGATATGTTTCACAGCGATTTTCAAATGCGCATGTTTAGGGTCTTTACTCCTCAGCAACCGTTCTACGGTTCATGTTACCTGACACAGTAGCTGGGTCTCGCGAGTATGCAAGCTGCAAAAATAAATTGACATAAAAAAGAACGAATCAACTCATTTCAATTCACTTGCTTCCTACCGTTTCACACCTCCAAGATTCATATATTAGAGGGATATCAATCGATTCAGACCATGAATCAACAGATAATGATGTGATTCTCATTTGAAGATATATCTAAATACTATCACGGGCTTTACAAGCATCAAAGAATGAAAAGGAGAAAAAAGAAGTTGCTATAAGGCTTTCTTGTTAATCTTAGTGTAGAACCATGTAATTAGCTAAAGCTTTAAGTTTAATGGACTCTCAACTTCACCTTTTACACAGCAAGGTGAAAAACAGGTGAACCACTGAAAGAAACAGCTTTGGATTTGAAGGCTACCAATCCCAGGATTCAAGCTGCATCATAAATGTGGACATAAAATGTGGACAGAATGATCATAGGCAAGACCAACAGGCTACTGTATGCAGAAAATTAGGAGGATTACTATGGAATAAGCTTATCTAATCCTACTTGAGTCATAGATTATGGCCAACTGCGAAAGATTCGTCACATCACAACAGCATAGCGATGAAGTCGTTTTGTAAACCAGTGGATCACTCCGAAGAGTCTTCATTGCATGAAACAAGATCAAATTTAGCTGGTACCACAGTCCTGAACCAAAAAGCAAGAAAAGGTGCTATTCAGAACATATCAAGACATGTAAAACTGCCTTTAAAATAAATTTAGCATCTATGAATGGGATCTCAACTTGCGTAAGGCAATCAACGTACCAATCCAAAACACAAAGACCATTGCTCTGATGAATCTGCGAAAAGTTGAGGACGAAGAAAGAAGCAGAGGAAACAATTTCTTATTTAGGAACTTAAACAGCTTATATCCTCAAGGGGCACACACATTGTTTTTCCCCATCCAGATGGGTGTAAAAGGATACACACTACTTTTTTTACATAAAACAGCGATGAAACTACCAAATTGGAAATATATATAAGTTGAGCGCATCTCTGATCTTTACTGAGGATTCGGGGGACGACTGTTAGCAGCAGAGACTCTAGAACCCCACTCCAGAAGCTCCTTGCTTGTATCATCTTTGTGCACTATCACTTCAATGAAACAGAAGCTCTCTTTTCCCTCATTCGTTGCCGTCTTGATCGCTTTCACTAGCTCCTCTTCGCATCTCACTTTGGCAGTCCAGCATTTGCCTTCTCCATTGTGTATAGCATCAACAAAAGCTGTGTAATTCCAGTTCTTTATGACATTGTAAGGACCATCGTGAATCTCCACTTCAATTGTGTAGCCTCCGTTGTTGATTAGGAAGATTATAGTCTTCTGCCCACACCGTATCATTGTAGATACATCCTGCGCCGTTACCTGGAAACTACCATCTCCAATACAAGCAATGACACGCTTGTTTGGCATAGCTTGAGCATAGCCGAGAGTAGCACCAACAGACCAACCAATTGATCCGTACTGCATCTGGAATTCGTAACCGCATCCTTCAGGGAGCTTCAGCTTCTGACAATTGAACCAAGAGTCTCCTGTCTCAGCAAGCACAGCAGTTTCAGAAGAGAGCATATTCTGAATATGTTGGAACAGCACATTAACCCTCAAAGGCTCATTCGAGTTATCTCTCAAAGGCTTTCCTTCTGGTACAAAGATCCTATGGTAATTCTCATAGGAAGTGTTGTTGTGCTTAATCCGTTTCGCCAGTTTACTAAGAAACTCCTTCATAAGAACACACCCAAACGCAGGTCCATTACCAATAGTAACCCGATCAGGCTGCACGATGATCGCCTTCTCTTTCTTGAGAAGCAGAGAGTACCCAACAGAGCTGTAATCGTTAAAAATCGGACCTGCAAACAAATAAGCATCCGCAGATTCAACAATTTCAGCACAGAAAGCTGTACTCACAGCTCCCCAATACGTCCCTATAAAATGCGTGTGGTGCTCAGGTATTTGTCCTTTAGCAGAAGGCATCACAGCAACACCATAACCAGAAGCATCAGCAAGCTCAACAAAAGCATCCGCAGCTTTCGCAACCCGCAGTTTCGGCCCACCAACAAGAACAGGCTTCACAGCTTTGTTCAAGAACTCAGCAGCTGCTTCCACCGCCGCATCTAGACCAATCTGATTGCTAACCCTAGGCGGAAGCATGAACGGAACAGGATGACGACTAAACGTCGGAAGAGGAATCGCCGGCAGATTACAGCTGATACTTATGTAAACAGGTTTGCTTTCTTTCAAAGCGGTGGAAATCGCAGTATCGATGAGTTCATGAGCTTCTTCTAAGTTATTAATCACAGCTTGATAACAAGTAACAGCTTGAAAACACCTAAGCTCTTGAGTGAAATCAGGTAAACCAATCGTATGATGAAGAATCCTATTGGTACCGTAATCGTTTGAGTTCGGACCACCGACGATGCAAATCAGAGGAAGATTCTCACTATTAGCACCGGCGATCGCGTTCAAGACGCTCAATCCACCTACGGTGAAAGTAACAACACACGCACCGACTCCGCGAGATCTGGCGTAACCGTCGGCAGCGTATCCGGCGTTGAGCTCGTTGCAACAACCGATCAGCTTGAGGTCTGGTTCAGCTATGAGGTGATCGAGAAGCGTTAAGTTGAAATCTCCAGGAACGGAGAAGACGTCGGTGACTCCGATCTCGACTAAACGTCTCGCTAAGTAACGGCCAAGAGTCGCGTCGCAGGGGCTGATTGATGTGGAGTGAAGTGGACTAGAGTTTTGAACGGTGGAAACGCCGCCGTTTGGAGGACCGCCGATATCGTCGTGAGTCGGGTTACAGACGTCGATGGATCCGATCTTAGTGTCCATAACAACGCTCGTTTCACTTTTTCGAATTTAGAGTGATAGAGAGAGAGAGGTTTTCTCGAGAAGAAAATACAGAGTAGTAGTATGAGAGATGAGTGGGAAAATATAGGAGGAGACTGAAACCGCCACGTAGAAGTGAAAACAACGGTGGCAAAAGTAATCTTATTAATTAAGGGAAAAAGACAAACAACGGTGAACGGTGGTGGTATTAAAAATTAGGCGGCTATGATTTGTAAGCCGAAGATATTTTTGTAGCTGTGAGATTATACACGTGTACTAATATAATTGGAGATTGGAGAACAAGTTAGAAGGTATCAGTATCACGTTTGGAATAGTTGGTGAGTGAGACAGGCAGCAGCTCTCACGGCTGATACTTATACATAACGGTCCTCTAATAAACACACAAGTGGAGATTTTAAATAGAGAGGGTGAGCATTCGGTTTTTTGGTTTGGTTTTGGTTTGGTTTTTCGGTTTACGGTTTTTTTGATTTTATAAAAATGGAACCATAAAGAAAGAGACCATATGTAACTCGGTTTGGTTAAAGTTCAGTTTTTAAGTTTATGGTTTTTTCGGTTTCATTAAAATGAAACCATATGTATCACAGTTTCGTTGGGTTTCGGTTTGGTTCCGGATTTTAACGGTTATTCCATGTTTTAAAAAAAAAAAAATAGTTGATAAATAACTAAAAATAAGCATAAAAGTAATATGAAAATATATAGGTTAGGGAATAGAGACTTAGGTTAAAGTTTTGTAATTCGATAGATTAATAGGAGATCAATAACTAAAGTCCAATAAAGAAAAAAAAATATTGATATTGTTATACAATATAAATTTATAAGCTTGAGAAACTAATTAGTAATTATATCTAATTATCCTAAATTTTTATAAAAAACCAAAAAATCATTCGGTTTTACGGTTTTTAACTAGACCAAACCTAAACCAAATGGTGTAATTAAAATGAAACCAAACAGATTTTTAGATTTAATCGTAACCAAACCAAACCATTTATTTCGGTTTGGTTCGGTTCGGTTTTTGGTTTATAGAAAACTAAGACCTTTAAGAAAATTGATTTGCAAATTGGTTTAGTTTCGATCGGGATTCGGATTAAATGTCACGTGACGCGTGTCAATACCACGTGCCACCAAAAAAAAGGGCCTCCCGCTCATGAAAGACTTTTGAAAACCCTAAAAGAGACTCCATCGTTTCCCCCCCCCCAAACTCCGATTTTCCCGCCGCTCTCACTCCATTACAAAAATCCTTTAGATCCCCAAATCTTCAATCACTTCCACAATCTCTCTCTCGATCCTCAGATTCAATCTATTCATCGAAGCTTAAAACACAAATCGCAACCATGAAGGATATCTCTAAATCACCGGCGAGAAGAAACGACGGATTCCATCGCTACTTGAAACCAGGAGCGCTTGCTCAGATCCGTAATTCGAGAATCAACTCTAGATCTATTACTACCGCATCTCTCGTGTCACGCTCCGTCGCGCAGCCACTAGATCAGATTTCACCATCTAACAACTCTGTTGCTGATGAAGCAGCGGTGGCGGCGGCGCGGAATCTGACGATAGATCAGGTACCACATCTTCTGAGAAAGATCTACGGTCCTTATAGTTATCAGAGGAAGAAATTAGCCGCTGCTAGATCCGTCTCGTCGATGATGATGATGAACATCAATCCTCCTACTATGAATTCAGTTCTTGTTGTTGAACCCAGTAGTAGTGATGTGATTGCTCATTGATGATGTCTTCAAAACTAGTTTCTCTTCCATATCTGTAATCTTATGATGTTACAATTGGGGTATAATGTTCAATACTCTTAATTATTAAGATGAAGACTCATTATATAATCATTATTAAATTTTCAATAAATTATGTGTGTTTACATCATACAATTGATGAGATTAGCCTTGTTAATTTAATTATCTGTGTTGGTTTTGGATTTGATTATAGATTCGTTCACTACATACTTGGATTGTTCATAATTTAATTCATACTCTTCGATGAGGATCATTTTTTGGGGTTCTTAATGATTTGTATCTAGCTGTTTTGGAAGATTAGTTCATACTTATATAACAGTTAATGATTCTCAAGTTTGCTATCTTTTTGTTAGATCGAAATCAACATAGGCTATATATATATATATATATACATATAATATCTCTGTCATTTCTCTGCTTTGCTTAGTCTCAACATCTCAGTGCAAATTTTTTTTTGATGTTCTCTCTCTGTTCGTTGTGATGGGCGGATAATGCCTGTCTACCTCTTTGCCGTCTGCTATTATTGTCTTACTCCATATGGTTGTCGGAGTTGTTGGAAGGTTTAAATGAGTTTCAATTGTTGTATTAATGTGAGCATATGTAACCACTGGTCTTGGTATTAAGCTATCTCTCTCAGCTCATATAGGTGAACTTGAATCCAGATCCAGCTGCACCTCTCTACCAACTGATTATGCAATTGGTCATTACTTAACAGAAACAAGTAACATGTGGGTTTATACGGAAGCTGTTGGTAATGATGAGGGAGAGAATGGTAATGATGATCATAAGTAGGTGTCCTAGAAATACTTTATGATTTGGAACCGATCATAGTAGTTCTTAGTTATAAAGCCTATAGGTGACTCGGTAGGATACTCAAGTTAGGTACCGAAGAAAATCTTGAATTAACCAATATTGTGTAGAGGAATCCTTGAAAATTCTAGTTCATGGTGATGTATCTAATAGTTTTACTTAACCGGTGTAATCAATTGGGGAAAAATGGCTTTCTCATACCTTGACAATTACAATATGTTCGATTCATACATCGGACTATTGGGTGTGCTGAAACATACATTGACTTCTAAAATATTTGAATTTCATACCCAGACTTATGATTTTGTGCTTAAATATACAAAAACGTGATTAATTATTAACTCTGTTAATTTCTCCGTCAAGTCAATCTGACGTGGATTCCAGGTGTGCAAAATGTAGCAACCTAGACTCAAACCCATGTAAGGTTAGAAGCAATAATCTCTCCATAACCACTCGGACACGTTAAATTCTTGAGATAAATTGAACAAAGAATTTTTATATTCTCTCTCCCTCCTCTTTCCCGAAATTGTACTCTCTCCTCTTCTTCTCTTTCCCGAAATTGTACAACGAAGAATGGGGACAATGGCGTAATCTAAAAACCAAGTTCAGTTTAATCAAAACCAAGACTTTAACAATCAATGGTCTATTGATTCAAAGACTAACCCTAACATAGAGTAATCTAAAACAGTATATTTTACCATTGAAATCAAAAACCCAGAATCAGATCTGGTTGAGACAGATGAGCATCAAAGCTATCAGAAAATATATATATATATATATATATATAAATATATATACATATATATATATATATATTAATCTGATCTATGTATATCTTGTTGGAGCACATAAACTCTAAATTCTTGTTATTTTCTCTCAGATCTAAAAGTTTAAACATTTTCAAGTGATGAGTTTGGAGAATTATAGAACTACGGGTGTGAGACAGAGAAATTTAGCGACCATAAGGAAGGATTAGGCCATTTTTGTTGCTGTTGAACAACCTTCTTCACGAGCCAGCTAAGAGAGGAGAAGAAGAGATAGAAGAGTATATAGTCAATTATTGTTCATTGTATCACAATAATTTGTTTGTCGCAGTGGTTAAACGGATCATATTACATATATGCCACGCAGGTTCGAGCCCAGCTTGTTACATTATTAATTGTATTTTTTTAATCGACGTCGTTTTGCTATTTTCTATACACATGGGATCCACGTCATATTGGCTTAACGGAAAAACTAACAGAATTAATAATTAATCATGTTTTTGTATATTTAAGCACAAAATCATAAGTCTAGGTATGGAATTCAAATATTTTAGAAGTCAATATATGTTTCAGCACACCCAATAGTCCGATGTATGAATCGAACATATTGTAATTGTCCAGCTATGAGAAAGCCGTTTTTCCAATCAATTGGCAGAAGTTTTAAAACTATCAGTGAAGTAAAACTGATTTGTTGTTGTCTGTTGACAGACAACAAGTTACATCCCCAAGTACACATCATAGACAGACCATACATAACTCACTTTCTCACCATCAAAGTTTTCAAACTCTTTTCATTGACAAATTGTCACAAATCCTTCATTCCTCTACTTTTTCTTTTCAGTATGGCTCTTTTCTCTAAAATTTACCCACAAAATCATGCGATCATCCCACACCGGCATTGATAACCCTAGTGTAGTTAAACTACTAGTCTCAAACAAGAGGTAAAAAAAAAAATTGAAAAAGAGTGCGACTAGGATGCGATCATACTAGCACTAATCTTTATCAAAAAAAAAGAAAAAGAGTGCGACTATTTAGATAGTTATGTTTGATTTTGATATTTTCTTCTCACTGAATAAACCTAAACCTAGAACGAAATGGCGGAATCTAAAAAGATGAAAAAGTAGTAAATGTGAAAACGCGGACTCTCTCCATTCCTATGGTGTGATCAATTTTGCTGTTGTAACACTCTTTGAAGTTTGAACTACGATGTGACATCACCTTGACTAATGTTAATGTCATCACTTTATGTCCCCCAAATAAATAGTATCGCCACCGATTAATAGTGTCTTTGAACAACGATAATTTTTTTGTTATTACAAATTTACCACTAGGTATCCCATAAACATAATAATAAGCAACTCAATACTTTTATAGTTTATATTATCTCAAGTAAAAACTATGATTACATCATATGAAGCCCCACCAAGACAAAGCCAAATGTCTATCTCTCTCGCTTCCAGCAACCACCGCACTTGCCTCGTCCCTGTCACTTCCACTACCAGATTTTTGGTGCCACTCACTAGAAACCTAAATAAACATAGAAATTTATCAAAACCACTAATCTTTTTTTCTAACAGCAAATTACCAACTTTTTATAATCGCTAGAAAAGTTACTATATATGGTAAATCCAATTATATTTTTATATAAGAAATTTGAGAACCACATAAGTTTTGATAACAAAGTTAAATCGACCAACATTCTACTTCTCTAATGCAAACAATTATTATATAATCCGGAGATGATGAAATAACCTTAGTTTAATGTGAATATAGTATGCTTAATCTACTATATATTCACATTTGCAAGTTTTTTCTTGAAGATCACTTATTTTCTTCCACGCGGTTTCTAGAGGTTAATCATAAAAAGGAGAAAAGTTATAGGAACTTGTATTTGTATCCTTGTATAATTTGTTTTTATATGTCTTGTGACCACACAGACACACATATTTATAAAGAGATAGGTAATCTAACTGAGAAACCCACTTGAAGTCAACATTTTTTTATAGCTTTCATCCTCTCCAAAACCCAAAAAAAAGAAACACATCTGATTTTGAGATCCAATTAACCAAATATGAGAGACAACAACAACACAAGAGAAGGGGAGAGAAGCAGTTCTTTAAAGCAGCAACCACAACAAGTTCCTATGTCTTTGAAGCTCATAGATTCATGTCTAAGGCTAAGTGTGGTTCCTCTCAGTGTTGCAACCATCTGGTTAACTGTCACTAACCACGAATCCAACCCTGACTATGGCAGCTTAGACTACAACTCCATCATGGGTCTCAAGTAAATACATATTCTTAAATTTCTTTCAATTTTAGAATTGAGTATTTGTTTCTATTTTTAGTTTTAAACCGAATAGTTATTTGCAGGTATATGGTTGGTGTGAGTGCCATATCTGCTATCTATGCTCTCTTCTCTACTGTTTTTTCATGGGTCTCATGTTTAGTCTCCAAAGCTTGGCTCTTCTTTGTTCCTGACCAGGTTTAATTTATTTTTTTAATTCCTGCTCAAATCATTGATTAAAATTCTAGTATGCAATTTTTAAGATAATTAAGTGAATGACTTTTTGTGGTGTGTGAAGGTTTTAGCTTATGTGATGACAACATCAGTAGCAGGAGCAACAGAGATAGTCTACTTACTTAACAAAGGAGACAAAATAGTGGCATGGAGTGAAATGTGTTCTTCTTATCCACATTATTGTTCAAAACTCACAATTGCTTTGGGGCTTCATGTCTTTGTTCTTTTCTTTTTCTTATTCCTCTCTGTCATTTCTGCTTACAGAGCTTTTAGTCCTTTTGATCCTCCTTGTGATTCTCAAACCGATATTGATGCTTGATTAGTTACTCAAGTTTTAACTTTCTATCTCAAAAGAATACTATGATTTATTTTTAGTTTTTTCTTTTTCTTTTTAGTTGTTGTTGTATGTCATAGTGGCTACCAAGGGAAAAAATAAACTTAGTTTAGTTAACAAGTTCTTTCACATCGTGCAACACTCAGACTCTCAGAGGATTGGCGTCTTCCCTCAACCTCGCTCTTTGATCTCTCTTCAATATTCCTTTTAAAAAATTCACATTATTATAGATTTGTTTTTTAGTAAGGATTCCTTGTTTTGTTTGATACATACTTATTTATCAACATTTATAAAACTCAAGTGAGAACTGAGAATTAAACGAAGTTTTTATGTCACATTCTGGATTGAAATGTAGTTTTATGAGTTAGTACTATATGTTACTATATATAGTCAATGTTCAAGTACATATACTAAAGTAAAACTTATAAATCTAAACATAAATAGTTGAAATAAAGCCTATGCAATTTTAAGCGGTTGTATATAAACCGCATTTTAAAACAATGAGTATGTTTTAATTAAATGTAAAGATCTCTAATTTGGTATTTATTTAAAAGTCTTGAAATTACAAAAGATTACAAATGTGAAGTTAAATTTCAAAGTCTTCTAAAATAGCAACTATTATATTAGATATATATATATATATATTTTATTTTTATTTTTTTGCCAACAAAAAATTAGTTCAAACGAGCCAATTTGATGGACAACTATTGTATTTATTTTTTATTTTTTCTAGTTACTAAAAAATTCAAGTGTCGTGGGCTTATACATTTCCGAGAGCAAAGCCCAAACCATATAATATAAATCTCTTTTTCGGAGATATCTATGTTTCCGGTAACTAAGGGGTTTAACCACTAGACCGTTGATTATATATTAAACCATTGTTGCGCTGGCATTCGTCTGTAAAAATGGTATATTAAATGATTTTGGGAAATTTTGACTATATCTTGCATTGTATCTTTTTTGTAAATCTGTAATTATCTGTTCACATATAAAAAGTTAGAAATCCTTTCATGGATTCAAAGATTTACAATTCTTGACTGAATATTAAATACAAAAGCACTGAATTATTATAAAGGTGTACATTATATATATTTTTGAATACTCTATAAAAAGAATGAAAGTGTAGTTAACAGAAATACATTCCCAATCAAATGGTAATCTATGAAATTGATTTAGCTGGCACTAGCAAATACTGTACTTCAAATAGTAAAATATCTTACACTGTTGTCCCTGAGTAAAACCTCCTAATCCCACATGAGCTGAACCTTCTTGAGATGTATATATATACTTACACAACAGTAGAGACGAAAAGTATCTAAGAGAAAGAAAAAAAAAAAACATAAGATCTAAATTAGTTTAAGAGAGATTAGCTAGGATCTCTTCCTTTTGGTTCCTAGCTACCACCACAAGGCACCAACCATCATGGGCAGCTACAACCATGAACTCCTTGCTACCTCAACAACCGTTTCTGATCGATTATTCAATCGTTGCCTTGTCCGGGAGAAGACCACAAACGAACGCATTCACCTCAAAGCTTCTCAGGTCGAAACAGATTCGTGTTCCTTCGTCGTCACTTACCAGCCGCGTGTCCAGGTTCGTAATGAGAATCTCGACGGGCACGAGTTTAAGAGCGTTATCGAACATCGTCGCCATCATGAAATCAAAGTCGAAGACAGCATCCCAAAACAGTATCTTGGCTCCCAAGACAAATGCGTTGAGCACGTCATGGTCATCTTGTCGGCGATGCCCCTATCGCATTCTCTCCAAGAACGTCTTGTCCGTTACATCTCAGTCGAGTCCGTTAATTTCAACAGAAGCCGCGGCGGAAGAAGAGGTTTGATGATCGAAGTTGATGTCAAAGTCGACGAGGAACAATGGGTGAAGTGTGATTGCATTTGTACAGACAAGAGTACTTGTCGTCAGGTCCCGGAGACGGATTGTCCGATATGCTTAAATGAGTTAGCTGGTCCGATGGGCCGCATAGAGTTGTCATGCTCCCACCACTTTCATAGAGACTGTGTTATGATGTGGCTGGGAAGCAACCAGTCCTGTCCTATCTGCCGTACCAACGCCTTCGGCCAAACCGTTTCTCTCTATTAATTAAATTCGCATTGTGGGTTTGTAAACCTTTTATATTGGGCTTGAATATGTGATATTGAGCCTTTATCCATTAAGCCCATCTATCTTGTCTGAAATCGAAAAAGAAAAAAAAAAAAAAGCAATAAGAAATCTCTTTTATTTTCTTTGTCCTGTCTCCTCTCTCCTCAACCCAAAAAAAAATTCTCAGCAAAATCAAACAAAGAACAGAACACGAAGCAAACTATATGCAGGTAATGTTAGCAATTACACATACTCTTACTTGTAAAATCGAATCCAATTTTTGCATACGAAGTGTTTCCAAAATCTGAGTATTCCTCATTATACGAATGGATTTGAGTTGCTAGATCGTAGTATGTGCTATGAAACCTTCAAAGTTTCAATAGAATTAGACTGCAAAGATTCGAGATTTTGTGAAATCTACTTCTGTTTGGTGTTTTTGTTTTTCTAATGTTGGCATCATAATCAAGTGATAATCTCCTCACAGGTCAAAGCTTAGTGCTGGGTTCTCTTCTTCCTCTCTCTCATGGAGACGAGCTCTGACTTGTCTTCCATGATTCGTCTTAACATTGGTAAAAATTTCTTCCCTTTTATCTTTCTCTTGCAATCCCATTACTCCCTCACTTACAAGTCTTGGTAAAAATCCATCCTTTTGATTCCTAAATGTTTGAATTGAACCAATTAGTAGTTAGTACTACATGATATTGATAAAATGGTATCTAAATAGTGTGGGAACTATTGTAACTTGGTCATTTTTTTCTTAGTTAAGTTTCTGAATCCTGTAATTGAGATGGTGCATGCCCAATTTCAGAAAAAGTTATTTGGAAAAATGAAAACTTTGGGGTTAGGTTTCACTTGTTAACCTCAATGTTTCTTGGGTTGATCATGTGGAAAGGCCAGAACTGTGTTGTTTTATCCTCTTAGATATTTGTGTGGTTCCTCAACCGTCTTCCGAGTGATAAAGAACCTTTTTTTTTTTTCTTACACGAGGCCTAGCTCTTCAATAAACTATAAAAATGTCTGTGTTCATGATGCAGGTGGAAAGAAATTTTGTACTACCATTGATACTTTGACTATCCGTGAGCCAGACTCAATGCTCGCAGCTATGTTTAGTGGTCGCCATGCAATGTGCCAGGAATCCAAAACGGTACTATTGCATTCTATGTTACTTGAATTGCAACCCGATAATTTGTTTTAGGATGATTCCATTTCAGAACCTCTGCATATGAATAGGCTTCACTGAGTGTAACAGTTGGTCCTTGGATCGCATAGCCTTCATTTAATGATCAAGCAAAATATATTTATTTGGAGAGACTGTAATTTTAGCTACCTACAACATATGCACACACTCATTTTATGTGTATATGACTGAGTATGCATATGTGCACTTGTGAGAACGTATGTCCACTAAACTAGTTGATTTAATTGTTGCAGGGATATGTATTCATAGATAGGGATGGGAAGCACTTTCGTCATATTTTAAATTGGTTGCGTGATGGCATCGCTCCTAGTCTGTCAGATCCTGATTGTACTGAACTTTTGCGGGAAGCAGACTACTATCAGCTTCTCGTAAGCTAAGCTTTTCTTTTACCTTACTATCCTCGTTTTGTTTATTTTTTAGTTGCTAACTGGAGTTTTAATGTTTGTGGAGTACATGACTAAATTTTTGCTGGAGATGTAATACATTTGCATTTTTCTTCCTATGTCAGGGGCTAAAAGATGGAATAAAAGATTTGAGAAGAGAAGTTGGTGAAGTAGAAGCTGAACTAACACGTGTAGATATCATCAAATGTATACAGTCCGACAGAGTCAGGTTCCGAGGAGTTAATCTTTCTGGAATTGATCTTTCTAAACTGGTAATATTTATAAATTTTGGATTCTTGTAGCTTACCATGCTGTTGGCTGATTTGATCTCGCTGCATTTCTCATCCCCAAATCAGTGGTTTCGCAGATCCTTCGTGGTTTTGATAGAACGTAAAGACTAATTGATTCTTGTTGTGTTAATCTGAGTTACATATCTAAGAACATGTTTAATTGATTCATTTCAATTGCAATACACATCTGCTACCTTAGTGAGTGTCTTTATGGGAAGAAGAGCTTCGTCTTTGTCAGTGTCTAGAAGTACCATTTTGTATCTACAGTCTAAATGTTTTTTCTTTGAATAATGTAGGATTTATCCCTTGTGGATTTCAGCTATGCTTGTCTCAGGAATGTGTTTTTCTCTCGTACAAATCTTCAGTGTGCCAAATTTCGGGTAAATGTGTTGTACCAAACTTTTTTTTTTTCTGCTTTGGTGAAAGAATATATCACCATATCAACTTTGCTTGAACATCTGCTTATCATATATGCTGAATTACTAAAATGCTCAAACAGGATGCTGATGCTGGGGGATCCATCTTTCACAATGCTATTTTGCGCGAGTAAGGAATTTGTCAGATCCCATCGTATTAGATAATTTGTATTGGTACCACCACTTCCTGAAACATTTAAATTCTTCCCTTTCCTATAAAGGTGTGAGTTTACCGGCGCAAATCTTAGAGGAGCGTTGTTAGCTGGTACAAATCTTCAGAGTGCAAATTTACAAGGTGCATATAAGCCTAATCTTACTTGTTAATGATCTTTTTTAGACAGCCATGTAATAATATGTCACATATAAAACATAATTTGACTAAAAAAATCTGACTTTGTGTACTGTAGATGCCTGCTTAGTAGACTGCAGCTTCTGTGGTGCAAATCTCGGAACTGCACACTTGCAGGTGCCTTAAGTAGTCTGTGTAGAAATAGAATTTCAATCCCATGTATCCAGAAGGTGTTAATGAGCATAGCAGTGATTTAGTGATAATGTTTGATTTCTCTTTCTTACCTAACAGAATGCGGACCTTACAAATGCCAACTTAGAAGGAGCAAATCTTGAAGGTGCAAATTTGAAGGTAAGCAATATTTCAGCCTTAATTCGATTTGTGCAAAAGTGATATGTGGCACTTTCTCTTAAATGAGTGTTTAGTTGCGGTTTAACCAGATCATACATGTATAGGGTGCAAAGTTGAAGAATGCCAACTTCAAAGGAGCAAACCTTCAACGAGCATACTTGAGGCATGTAAATCTGCGAGAAGCGGTAAGTCCAAAAACAATACTTTGGTAATGGAAAAACATATATATATATATATGGCAGATTGATATTGGCCAGTAATTGGTTTTCATCTTTTTCTACTTTTTCTTCAAGTTTCTGAGTAGAGCTTAAACGGCTAATCCCTGCGATATATGTATGTTTATGTAACAGCATTTGGAAGGGGCAAACCTCGGTGGCGCTAATATGACCGGTGCTATCCGATAAACTCCATTTGTTCAGAGTTCAGTTCAGACTGACTGTAAGTCTCGTCTTATAATGATTTGTAACTGGCTTTTTTTGGCAAAACGTGAATGTAGCGAGTGGCCATATCAAAAAGCTTCTTGTTGTTGAAATAATAAAAATATTCTTTCTTCAAGAATTCAAGATTATCTAATAATGTATTATATTTCTCTAACTCAAGATCACCATATCGTTAAAATCATAAGACAAACGCACAAAAAGTCTTATTCGTTTGTCTTATGTATTATACTTGTTCGTTTGTCTTATGATTTTAACGAACAAGACAAACGAACAAGAAGTCTCATCATCTTATTCTTTCTTGAACTCTCCAGTAAGATGTCTCTTAACAAATTTGGTCTCATCAAAATTAATCAGAGGTTAACAACATACAAGCTAAATGCATCAACTACTGAAAGCAGTTAGGAATTATCTGCCTCAGAACTGAACTGCGACAGATCGAATGTTTACTTATACAAACACATTATTAAAGGATGAATTAAGTAAACACAAAGGTAGGTAACATGAAGCTCCTCTAGGCAAAACTAACTCCAAGTAGCAAACTCGAGTCTAAGGGTAATATAATGTTCTTATTTATGCTAATCACTTGTTTTTGTATGTAATGTCATTTTTCTAACTTGAAAGAGATCTCTTGCAAGGTAGATAGAATTCACAGAAAGGTCAAATCATCCCACAGCTCTTAGGGATTGGAAAATACTTAATTACTACTGATGCATTACTTCTTTCTAGAGGAGAAAAGAATTGAAAAAAGAATAAAAGACATTTTCGAACTTGGCTTTTTTAACTATAGAGGAAGAAAAGCTATTTTCTGATGACTCCACTTCAAAGGACTTGATGAGCTTTCCCGTAGTATCGGTTAATGAAAGACGTCTGCAAAAATAAAATAACAGAAAAGATCAGCAAATAATTTAGAGCGTCGTCGTAACAAACTATGCTATAACATTCTTTTTAAGAGTTACTGGTTTCTTGGAGAAGGCTGGTTAGTTTGTTTGTCCTTTGTTCTTACCGTCAGGAATGTAGGGACATGGGGTGAAGGGCGAGGGTAGAATTTGTAGAACTTGATGCTTTGAAAGGCTTCCTTAGTCTCTTCACTCATTTCCTCTAGTGCTTTCTCTCGAGCCTCTCTGGCCTCTCTATTAGCTTTCTTTGCTGCTCGAACTTGCTCTTTCACAAACTCCTGGGAAAAAAATAAATAACATTATTGGTAATTTAAAGAATATAAATACTACTCAAGTGTCAAGAACTGACAATTTGCGTTTACAGCTTAAACTTACTTTGAATTCATCCTCTTTCTCAGCAGCTATTTTTTCCAGTTCAATCAGATCATCAACAAATTCCTGAGATAGATTCAAAACAAAAACAAAAAAAATGCCATCTCAAGATTCAGCATACAGTGAATGCATGCAATTTGAGCAACCAGGGAAACTGCAGTGAGAAGATGACAACAAGTAAATCCAAGTTTTGCTCGTTACAGAAAAGGTAAAACACACACCTGAAGTTTGGTATACTTCCAGTCATATACAAGCTGCACAAACAGAGAAAATTAAAGCTTTAATTACAAAAGAAAATACCCAAAATTAAAGTGGCCCCTATCGAAGATTGCCATTTCCATCAAAATGTTCAATGCATGCCAAAAAAAAACTTACTGGCTCCGGTTCAGGGGGGAACATAATGTCGACCTCAGTACTCTGTTCAAGTTCATCTTCCAGGAACGGGTTATAAAAATCTGCAAAACAATAAAGAAGAAACATTAGATTTAGTTGTTGTGTACCCACATACATAATAAGGAACAGTCTGCCATGTGCTATATAAATGGTTCCCTCTGCAGTACTAGGATTTAAACTCACGAGGAATGCAATACTCGAACTTCTTAAGACGATCTTCCTTCATATGTCTGAGAGCAGCTCTGCAAATAATGTACAAAGCTAATATAACTCAGATTCCCTTCATAGCAAGTGAGCATCGATATTATGAAATGCTAGCTAGGAGTCATGTGACACATGTTTCTTACCTCCTCTGTGTACAGCCCAAGTAAAATATTTGAAAGTTCATCCTATCAACTTGTCTATCTCTACAAGAGGAACAAAGCAAAAGTAGTTAGCAAATTTATCAATGATTTTTAAGCTATCTCGACAAATGTGTAACATATACAGTACCTTTTGGCAAAGGGAATGTAAGGCATCCAGTCCATTTTCATCTGCTTCATTGGAATGATTTCCTCCTCTACTCTCTGAACCGATTTTACTCCTACCTTATCAGAAGGCGGAATGGGTGATTCAATCTGCATATATAGAATATTAGAAAGAGAATAGAGATAATATATGATCATTTCTAGCTACCAAACCGTTAAGAGAGATTTTAAAAGTAACTTACAGCAACAACTGTTGGGACATAGACAAGCTTGTCTAGATCTTTGCAGAAGTTAGCTGCAAATATGTTAAGAGAAAATTAAACAGGAACTAGAGAAACAAATGTTATAGAAAAAGGAAGAGAGGATACTGCACAACCTGATAGATTTCAAAGCAAATTAGAAAAGAACGAGAAGTGCCAAAGATGATTTAAACAAGTTAAAAAAAAAAAAAAAAGATAAAGCGGGACAAAACATCTTACGTTCAGCATTGCCAAAAACAAAGACTTTCTTCCCATAGAGAATTCCTCCTTGTTCAAATGCTTCCTGACACACAGAAAAAGAAACATAAATACCAGAACCGTGTCAACTCAACAACGGAGAAAAAAAAAATGGAAAATGTAATAATCCAAAACAACGTAACTTACTTCAAGAGTTTTGAAATCCCAATTGAATTCATCATAAACTGCATCTAAATTATGCCACTGCCATCACAATTTAACAACCATATATAAGCAAAGCACATCGATGGAGATAGTAACTCAGAGATGTTGAAGCTCCTAAAAAAAACAATATATATATATATACCTCAGTTCCCACTGGATATGCATCCTTCCACAAATCTTCCTGCAAACACACACAAAACAAAACAAGCCATTTGTTTTCACTGACTCAAGCTCGCAATAACATACAACTCTTCTCATAGAGATATAAACCCACAACGGCACTCTGACACGACCAAACGAGTTTCTTAATTATAACCAAGAGTTCTTAACAGGTGCGGAAATAAGAGAATGCCCCACAAAACAGATGAACAGAATCCGATCTTTATATAAATGAACTAAGAACGTATCTCACGTTGTTGTATTCACAGAGCGTTTATACGTTATCACAGAAACAGAGAAGAAAAATCGCAGTGATGAAATCAAAAGCAGTATACATAATTTAGCCCCCAGAGAGTACGCTAGGGTTAGACAAAGCATTACCAGATTACGTTTCTCCTCAAAGTACTCAGTCTCTTGCTGTGGTCTGGTTCTGGTCGCTCGGGGTTTCTTCACATCTTCCTTCTTCGTGTTCCTCTTTCGCTTACCACCACCACCACGAAGAGCAGGTTTCTTCTTATCACCATTTACTAACACGGTCCCTTCTCGATCACCAAATCAACATAACCAAGTCTCAGTACATGATCAAAGCATCTCAATTGCGTCTCAGTATACTGAAAACGAAGATAAAATTTTCAAATCGATTAAGAAATACGGCGAAAGGAGGTACCTGTGCATCCTCCATTATCGACGATTTGCTGATTAGGTAGAGCCTGAACACAAGGAAAACGAAGACATCAATCAACGGGTTTGAGAACAGTGAATAGATCAACGAAACGTAATCTAATCCAAGAAGAAAGCTAATAGAGAGACTTACCATGTTTTCGGATTTCGCAAGAGGAGATTGAAACAAGTCGATGAGCGAGCAACGAGAGTACGAGACAGAGAGGTTTTTTAAAACAGAGTTGTGAGGTTTTTTTTTTCTTTTTTTGCCGCTTATGATTGACGCTAACGCTATTAACGAACGAAACCCGGTAAGCAAGAACCGGATCGATTTTGGGTAATTGGATCAATTTTGTGTTGGAAAAATCGAACCGGAACAGAAATACCAGTTTTGGTTTACCAAAATTGTAACTAAAAACACAAGGTAACAAGTCATGACTCTATGTTGCTCTTATTCTACCAACCCCTGACCCTTTCTTCTTCTTCTTCTTCTTCTTTTGTGGATTTTTACTGTCCTTTTGGTTTTGATTTTGCATCTCCACGGCTGTATGTAGGGGACTAATTTACAGTTCTTGACTGTAACCCAACTCCTTCCGCAAGCGGTTTCACATGTCAATTATTTTATGACATTGGATGCCTGTGACCCCGCCAACGGTTCTATTCATAGTATCGACACCTGTGTTTGGCATTCTTCTCAGAGGAATGATGAGAACTTGAGATTAATCACCACTTATTTGCATACCTACAGGTAACTTAACTAACATGGTCTAAATATGATTTTCCATGTCCCTTTTATTAGCTATCGTTTTTTTAACTGTTGATTTTGTTGTTGTTGTTGTTGTTGTTGTTGTTACTAGCCCCGTCTTAATATTTTGTATGTTTCTGACCCCCTTAGGATTCCCATATTTTTATTATCTGCTCTATATAAGCCTAATCTATGAGTGAAAATATCAAGTCGTCTATATATGTTTCATTTATGCATGTTTTTTTTTTTTTTGTCATGACCTTACAAGTTACATGATTTTCCTACTTGTCCATCCACCAATTCAATTAATAATCTTCTATAAATGTTGCTCTAGGATCTGACGAAAGCTGTTCCCGAGTGGTGTAGACGTGCTTTATAATGGTCTGATGCCTAAGTGGCTAGATGATGATGCACTTACAGGAAGCGATAAGCTACACTTCTATGAGGTGTGCTGTTAGCTATGAACTTTTTTTTGACTTATTTCCTTTTATGTGATCATCTGCTCAACACACAGAACACAGAACACCTTGTTCCACTAATGTTCAAAATGTTTCAACTGCAGGTTAATGATTCGGATTTGCAAGAGAATGCATGGCTTCATCTATATGCTCAAGTTGCTGCATACTCTAGGTGGATTTATCGCATGGTGAGGAATAATATATGCTACTCATTATTTTGGTTGGGGTCATGCACTCTTCTCTCAACCATGCTTTTTGTTTTGCTTTGCAGGTGGATCATCTCCCATTGGAGATAAAGAAAGTGGTGGTACAAACAAAGGAAGACATAGAGTCAAGTTTGAAGTTGAAGTCGGGCAATGCAATCTTCTGCTTAAGTTTCAAGACTCGTGGAAGTGCCGAGTACAAATCCATAATAAGGCAAACGAGGGATGGAAGACCACAACACATGTGCCTTGAAGTTAAACATGTTGAGATGGACAAGTAGAACACAAAAGTGTTGTGACTTTTTAATATATCATTGTTAGGTCCTTAATTAGTGTGTTGTCCTTGCCACTTTTAATGACTAGAAGAGAGTTGTATTGAGAGTGTTTTTAGCACTTTGTGTGTTGTTTACCTCTGAATGCTATGTTTTTTTTTTTTGCTTCTATTTAATTATGTTTAAAGACTTTTAAGCTATGTTCAACTTGCCCTGTATCTCTTTCGATTATGTCTTCTTCTTCAATCAGATCATCAACAAATTGCTGAGATAGATTCAAAACAGTGCATAAATGCATGCAATTTGAACGAACAGGGAAAGTGCAGTGAGAAGATGACAACTCTCTTTCGATTTAAATGAACAAGTAAATCCAAGTTTTGCTCGTTACAGAAACACGCTAAACACACAAACAGAGAAAATTAAAGCTTTGATTATAAAAGAGAATACCCAAAATTAAAGTGGCCCCTATCAAAGACTGCCACTTCCAATACAATGTTTATTACATGCCAAAAAAAAACTTACTGGCGGTTCAGAGGGGAACAAAATGTCGACCTCAGTACTCTGTTCAAGTTCATCTTCCACAAACGGGACATTAGATTTTGTTGTTGTGTACCCACATACATAATAAAGAATAGTATGCCATGTGCTTTATAAATGGTTCCTTTTACAAATTTTAACTAGTACTGGTAGTAGAGTATTTAAACTCCCAAGGAAGGGAACACTCAAACTTCTTGATACGATCTTCCTTCAAATGTCTGAGAGCAGATCTGCGGATAATGTACAAAGCTTAATTAAGTGACTACACCATAACTTGTAGATTATATGCAGAAAGGAAAGTGCAAAAAAAAGGCTACCTAACTCATCACACTACAAGTAGTAGTAGTAGATATGTGATGATGCCATGTAACATGTTTCTTACCTCCTCTGCGTACAGCCCAAGATAAAAATTTGAAAGTTCATCCTATCAACTTGTTTATCTCTGCAAGAAGAACAAACGCAAAAGCAATATAGTAACTGTCGGTAATAAACATCCAAAATGCGAGAAGATCTCATAACATGGTACCTTTTTTCAAAAGGAATGTAAGGAACCTGTTACTGCAAAACAATCATGGAAATCTCACAAGATAAGAGATCTTCAAACATTCCTTCCAAAGCAGCCTGAACATCTCTTGTGTTAACAGACTTGAGAAGCTCATGTACTTCCTCCAGTCTCTTAAGCGTCTATTCCTTACGTTGTGACATTGCCAAATCTGAATATAAACATTAAAAGATTGACTTTTCACAGTGAGATGGAGATAATAATGTAAGACATATGCTATGATGATTGAAATTTATCTAAAACCCCAAATGATCTATCTAACCAGTGTTTTATTCCATTTGGGTAAATGATTTGTCTTAATCACCTATAATGATCTTATCCTTATTTGTACTATTTATATTGGCATTCCATTGTAATTTTTTACATTTTTTAATGTTATTTTAGTAAACGTACTTTCAATTAATACAGTAGGATTATTTGATTGGTCTAAAAAAAACAAAACTGTAAAAGTTTTGAAACGCACAAAATTTGCTTAAAATATGCATTGCACTTGCTTTTGTTTTTCCTTACAAAACAAAATAAACAATATAAGTTTTTTGTAGAATCTACTGCTCTGAATTAAACGGACTCTACCACCGTTTGTTTTGAATTTCAAAAGGGACTAACCACAAGATAGCACACTGCGTATGAACGCTACAGTTGAAAAGACAAAAGGGAATTAAAGGTTAATTATGTATATATATATATATGGATGTTACCAGAATTACACAAAGAAAATAAGGTAAACATAGGGTTTGAGATAGAGGTACAAATACCCAACACGAGGACCACGATCGGATGCAATAAGATCCCAAGTCCCAACAGTTGAAGCGGATCACCCCGAGGTTCGTCTTAAACTCCAACGGGTAGATCTCCACTGGAAGATTCTCTGTATGCACGCAACATACGAACGAATCATGGGTCAAGAGACACATACGTACGTACGTTTATACGTTCACGAGAAATTATTGCTAAATGTGCACAATGCACTCACCTTCACTAATCTTCCGAGAAGGCCCAAGAACATGACTACTGAGCAACGTTGATTTCCCTTCACCAAAAAGCACAAATGCATGAGGTAATTAACAATATACTAAACGAAACAAGCGTGTGCGTGTGAAGAACGCACAAATAATACGTAGCAATATTTTGCCATTTTTACAGCATATGAGTTTAAGTTTCTGTAAATTTGGTATAATATTTCATTGAGTTGCCAATGGTTCTAAAATTTAAGAATATAATTGGTTTTGTGTGCAGTGGAATTTAAATAGCATTGAATAGTGGAGTTTGAAAAACAAAATAGATGAACGTATCATAATCACAAAATCAAGTGAAAAGAATATAAATAGCATTGAATAGTTAACCAAAGATTTGCAACAAATATAAGTAACAATAAATAAATTCATATACAATCAAAGATCAAAAAACTCTGTTCTTTGTTAGTTCTTGATCTTGGTCCGTACGTAGATTCTTTTCAGACTTTTTTTCTAGCTTAATCCCTGCATGTCTCCCCAGGAGCAATTGTTATTATTGTTGTTGTTGTGATGGTCGTTTGTTGCGGTTACCACGGCTGTAGAATCAGCCGGGAATAGTGAAGCGAATTGATGAACATCAAGAACAAGATTCTCGTCAGTGACAACAGATGATTGTCCGTTAGAGATCTCTCCACTATCACTTCCCCAATCAAGAAGCTTAGCTATGTCTTCTTGCATTGTGTTCATTTGAAGAGACTCATCTTCCTGCGGTTTCAAATCTGCGTTTCAGTCAAAAACATTTTTAATTTTTTTTACCTGGAGACAAGTTTAGTTTAGATTTGAAGCATTTTAAGCGGTTTTAATTTACCTTGTAAGGAACATAAGTTGTCAGAAGAATCATAATGTCCGAAACTAACCGAGAAGAAATTGTCGTTGTTGTTGTTATTTTGGTTGTTGTTGTTGTTGTTGTTGTTGTTGTTGTTGTCGTCGTTGTTGTGGTTCGGAGGAGAAGCTGTGAGGTGTCTTCGTTTTGAGGGCCGGCCTCTGCCTTCAGCGGCTAAAACTTCGGCCTCTTCAAGGACATCCTCTAAGAGGCTGCAGCTACTACTTCTTCTATGAACACCAGAACTGTTAAGGTTATGATTTTGTCTCTCATTGTCTGTGAAGTTGTTGATGTTATTGTAGGCATCTATTTGGGGAATTTGGTTTGAAGGGAGCTGCTCTTGTTTCATGGAGTAAACCGGGCTGGTATGAAAGGAGGTGGGAGAAGGAGTGTAATGGGAGTGGAGATAGCTTGGGGAAGAAGTTGTTGTAGGGTAAGAAGATGAAGGATTTAAAGAGAAGGAAGGAGAAGAAGAGTAATTGTTATTAGTGTTGTGGTAAGTAGCGGTTTGAGAGGTTGGGGAAGGGTAAGGCAATGTTAGAAAGGAAGTGTAGGATTCTCTTGACACAGGGGAAAATGGTGCAGTTGAGACGCGGTTGATGCAATTGAGAGGAGTATTACCATTGTTGTATCGTTTTGCGAGGAGCGATGAAGGCGGTTGAAGGAGAGGTGGAGGTCTAGGGAAAGTGAAATTTGCGTCGTTGTTGTTCGTTTGGGAATGTTGGAGAGCGAAGAGAGGAAGAGTCGGGTATTGGTTGTTGCGAGGGGAAGATAAAGGAGAGGAAAGTGCCGGTGGAGGCGGTGTGGAACAAAGTTGAGAAGGAGTTTGCGGTGTATTTGGAGTGTGAGGGCTAAGTGGATGCAGAAGATTAGCAGTTGGTGTATGGAAAGTGAAGGATGATGGTGAGTTTGCGTTTAGTGGTGTTGGAGATGGAAGAGGTGAGGATGATGGTGTATTTGGTTGTGAAGATTGTGGTTGAAAATACATTTGCTGATGATGAGGGTTATGCTGTTGTTGTTGTTGATGATGATGTTGTTGTTGTTGATGATGTGGATGTGGATGGAGTTGATGGTTAGGGATAATATCTGGAGGATAAAGAGGAAGTCCTTGGCGATGAAGGCGTTTCAAACGCGTGTTCCAGTAGTTCTTGATCTCGTTGTCTGTTCTTCCCGGCAACTAATTATACAAATTTGTGAAAAAATTAGTTTCCGTTTAACGCAAGTAACTAGGTGTTAGGTTAGTTGTTTATATACCTGAGCAGCCATGCGAGCCCATTTGTTACCAAGCTGAGCATGAAGCTGAATGATGAGACGTTCTTCATCGCCGGTGAAAGAGCCTTTTTTGAGATTGGGACGGAGGTGATTAGCCCATCGAAGACGGCAGCTTTTGCCGCAACGAGCCAAACCTGTGTTTTTCTGAACAGCGTTCCAGTTTCCTTCACCGTTCTCTCTAACGTACGCAGCAAGTATCTCATCTTCAGCCGCCGTCCATGGACCTTTCTTCAATATCACTCCTCCGTCTGATATATGATTGGTGGATCCACCGTCCTTCCCTGCTCCTCCTCCTCCTCCTCCGTACATGATCATAGCTTCTTCCCTTGCCGATTCAAGAAGAGAAAAACCAAAAAAAGAAAAAAAAAAAACAAACAGAGTTTGTATCGTCGTCGGAATGGCTTATGATTGGGGGATTTGAGAAAGGTGAGACCCACAAAGTGATTTTCACCCCCCAAGTTCGGCCATCAGAAAAATATTTGTTGTCTCTGTTTAGTTTTTTTTCTTTTTACTGTGACAAATGATGGACGAAGAGGGAGAAAACAGAGAGAAGAGGTAACTTTGGTAATTTTCCGGTGTAAAAATTACAACGGAAAAAACAAGAAATTAAAAGAGATATAAATAAAAAAGGAGAAGAGACAGAAAGAAATTAACAGTGTTTATTTCTCTGGACACAACACAAGTCTTCTTAAGACAACTCACAAGATCGGTTGTTTTTTCTTGTATTTTACACATGTTCTTTTTTTCTTTTTGTTACCTTCTATTTTAGGCAATGACATTTGTAACGCGCTTTATGTTCATACCACAACTGTGTCTTCTTTTAATACATGCGAATCAGGATTTGATCATACGACTTACTTTTTACATAATTAGCTATTTTTATACATGTAGAAACAACTTATTTTTACAAAGATTGGTCACGTGTTTTCAACTTGCAAATAACACTTTTTTTTTCCTTACAGTCTTACAGAACTGTCAGTTTGGATAGATTGACACAAGATTATCAGATTCTATTACTCGGCGTTCCCAACAGTCAGGTGTACGTATGGCGAATTCTTGCAAGAATCCGGAGATTACGACTAAATAGAAAGATTTAGTTGTTATTTTAATACTCTTTTATCTCATTAATTAATACTATTTTATGATTTTATCCATAACATGCCTTACGGTATCTTTTCTTATCTGTGAAACACTTGTTGTGTGACCTTTCCTTCTTTCAAAGCAAATGACGCAACCGTACCCACTTGTGTGTGCCATAATTTAGACACAAAGACTCGGCCAAACAACCTTCACTATGGTCATATTATAATCATATCATATAATAATCCATTTATATATAACAAATAGAGAAGCGTAGGAAGACCAAAGACTTCATGGAATCAGGTGAATCGAGAACTAGATGGGTTTGATTGAACATCTAAGTTAGGAAAATAGTTAGCTAACCAGGGCTTCGATATCAGTAAACATTCTCCAATTTCAACTCTTAGATCACTAGACTGATGACTCTAAACCGGCTTGAACCTCAAACCAAAACTACCCACATCACAAAAAAATAAAGAAGCCTAAGTACAAGATATTGATTCACATGCCGACTCACCTGGTTAAACAGCTCTTGGGGTTTTGTTTGTTTCCGTTTTTTTTCCCAGCAATCAATTACATATCCAGCCTTTTATCACCTGATGCAATGATGAGCACAAAAATGCTGTGGCGATAACATTTGCTTGGGACAGTGGTACTCAAGATTCTCCTTGAAATTGTTAGGCTTGTTCTTGATGGCTGTTATTTTTTAGAGCTGTAGCGCCAAATCAGGCTGTTGGGAATCGACACGAACACCAGAAGACTGTTTTGCAGGAGAATCAGGGGAATGAACTCCAATGTTCAGATCTGGAGGGAGATTGAGATTCTCTTGTCTCTGCTTTAACTGGACTTGCGGAGTAATGCCTCCTCGCCATGGGGACTGTACATGGAATCTTGTGAAATCAGAAGTTGGAGCAGCCATCTGAGGGAAAACAATTGGTCGGTTGTTCTGAAATGGTTGTTGGGATCCTCCATTCATCATCCCGTGGACAGGCTGTTGCTGCACAAATGTCTGGAAAGGGAAACCATTCCTTTGAGGATGGAACTGTGTCTCTTTGGGGTCTCTCGATGTAAAAGCTTGTTGGTGAAGTTGGTGTTCCCTTGAAGGATTATACAAGGACTCTGCAGATATCTGGCTGCTTTTCTGAATACTATGATTTTCAAATGTTTGTTTACTATTATTCCCTCCAGCTCCTATAGACATCCATGCTCGTGCTGCTGCTACAGAAGCATTGCTTGTATCTTCACTTCTTGCGGATAGTGGTGATGAGACATTGGGAGGAATATTATTAGCTTTAAGGTGATTATGAGTGGAGTTGTGCTGTGTTCGAGCCTTCTCATTGAAGTTTCTCATAAACTGTGCTTGTTCGCTGTGGCTTTGATGACTCTGTTCTCTCATGGGTTGTTGTGAAGTTGTTGCTGTGCGACTCATCTGATTTGCAGAATCAGTAGATAGATCAAACATTCTGTTGTTCACACTGGGAGAGACTTTGCCATTACGAAATCCACCAGGGAAGATCCCGTTAGTAGTCATCTGATGCTTATAATGTTCAGAATCTGAAGGGGTCATGTTCTTCATCATGTCACTGGATGACCTGTATGATGCCGCTGTATCTGATTTTCCAAAGCTTCGGTGTTCCGAAACAAAAGTAGAACCAGAACTGGTTTGTTCTGCTGGTGGCGGTAAATTCAGCTCTACTTGCTGAGAAATCCTATTTTGAGGCTTGACAAAATCTAGAGGAGAAGGGTTCTGATATTCATGCTGACTCATAGATTTAAGGTTTCCTACTTGAGTAGCAACAAAAGATGGAATCCCTTCTGACACAGCCCCAATAGATGTTGGAAACGGGAAAGGACGGTTGCCATCTCGAACGGGTCTATTACTCTGTTGTTCCTTTGCAGGTAAAGGAGTCTTAAACAAAGATTCATTCTTCTTTGCAGTAGCATTTGACTTGGGTTTTGAAAACACAGATGCTTCTTTAGGTGGTTCTTTAGGTGTGCAGGTTTCAAATAGAAGTACTGGTGTAGGAAGCGGCTCATATTCACCAACCCATCCCCGACCAAACTTAAAGTCTGCAGGTAGTGCTTGCTCGATTCGCTGAGAAGCTATTTTCCATGCAACGGGTCCAAGAGTAGCAGCAAAACGTGCAAGGCTCCTACCATATGCATGTTCTGCATGAAGTCCTACCTGATGATACGGGGAAAAGATTTAGTCAAGAAGTTAATAAACAAAAGAGACTGAAAATAGCAGAAATGAGACTTTGGACATAATGATTATCACTTACAGCAACAAACTGCTTGATTTCACTCTCAAATGTTGAGAAAATGGAATCAGATCTGTCATCGTCTTGCTGATCCCAATTTCCATAAGTTGCACGGCGGTCTTCCTCACCAATTGACAGCTTCCTCCCACATCTACCAAAGAGACCTTTTCCTGTAAGAGGTGTAAAAATGGAAAACCACAAATTGTCGTTAGAAACAATGTAAGGTTATATCTTATTGGTGGGAGAGAGAGGCATTAGCAAATCTATAACAAAGAATCATACCAGATGATAAGTCTTCTGCTTTCTCTAGACTGTCTGCCACGGATGTGGTTCCCTCGAAAGGCACATCCATGCAGCTGTGCTTTTCATGTCCGCCAGTTTGAGTTGAAACAGGCTCGTTTTGAGAAGCTCCTCCACCAGCAAGGTTTGCACCAGAAGAGAAATCAGAACCAACGGGCTCTAGACCATTTCGACTGAAAGGCTGTCTAACTTGCTTCTTCATAGAGCTGCTAGGTTTCACCTTTTCATCTGTTTTCAGCTCTTTTTCAGCACGTTTAATCTTAATCCTTGCCTTCTCGAACTTCCTCTTCCCCATTTCCTGAATAGTCCTTGCCTAGTAGAAATGATTCAATATATAACGGAGTTCAATATCCCGGAAGGCAGGAAATCAAAACTAATGCAAAAAACAAAAAATTGATGAAAAAAAAGAGAAAATGTTATATTACCTGTTTATAGTACACAGTATCTGAGGAATTATATTGCATCGCATTTGAGCAAATCAACAAGACATCTCCCTGCAGTCAAAACATACAGTTCCAAAACCAGCTTAGCAACGATATAAACGATAGATTATAGACCTGATCCTAGCAAATACACTAGAGAAGTATTATCACAAACGCATTATTCTACAAAGAAGCAAATATCCTGAAAAGAGTTTCATCATGTATAAGAAACAAACTTATGACCCACCTCAAGCTCTTCTAATGTAGAATACGATCCATTCGCAAGCTTCTTCCTCACAGTGGAAAAATCCATGGGATGCTCTATCATATCATGATAATCAGGAAGCTACAAATACAAAACAAAATCTATCAAATAAGACAACTTTAAACTCCAATTGCCAAACGGATTGCTCAGAGATAATACTATTACCTCTTCAGGATCAACTGGTTCTGCATACACACCATAGATGTCTTTCCTGTTTGAAAAAAAAAAAAAACTCCAAGTAAGATAATTTAAACGATGTGATAACTGATAACGCAATCACAGACAACAAGAAGAAAAAAAAAGGAATTCCAAGTAGTGTACTTTTGAAGCTTGTCAAGGATCAACTCCAACGGCTTCTTGTCAAGGATAGGTGTTGTTTCTAAAGAGTGATCAGACTGAGTCCCTAATCAAAACACCAAAAGAGATAGAGATGAGACAAGTCATGAACTCATGATAATCAAAGCTCAATACCAAGTTAACATAGAAATGCATCATACCACTGATACCAGAAGCGCTCCTCTTCTTCCTCTCCTAAATAAAATGCAGACAATGTAACAACATATCAGAAACCTTAAAAATGTCTTTTGTATCAAAATCCAATACCAGACAAACAAAACAAAATAAGACAGAAGTGATTGACAGAGATAGTGTGACACAAACAACAACAAGAACACATCTACAATTAAGAGAGAGAAAGAGAAAGATAATGGGTAATGGAGAGAGAAAGGTGGGAAGCGTGATCAGATTCTGTGGGAAGAGAGAGAAGAAGAGGAGTGAGACAACATCAGTTAGTTTTTTTTTTTTTTTTTTCCTTTGGGACAGTTGACCCCGACAGTTTTAAGTATCTCTCCCCAACATACAACACTCTCATTGCAAGCAACAACCACACACAGAGACAGACAGAGAGTGAAACCTATCTATCTCTCACTCTTCCAAATAAAGCTCATCAATTTCTAGGGTTTCCGTACATACCTTATCATCTTCTTCTTCATCACCTTGATCTCCTTCTTCTTCTTCTACCTCTTCCACATCACAATCCTTCTCTTCTTCTTCTTTTTCCTCATCTTCATCTTCTTCCTCGCGACGGTTAATTTTCCTCTTCTTCACTTGTCTCTTCTCACTCGCATCTTCTTCTTCCTCCTCTGGTTCTTCGTCATCATCATCTTCATCCTCATCTTCCTCCTCTTCTTCATAATCAGACGCGTGACTCACACGCGCTCTACTCTTAATCGGAGGGTCAGCTCTAGCACGGCTCTGGTTCAGCTTAAGGACTTGCTTCAGCTTCCTCTGCTTCCTCTTCTCTTCTTCCACCTCATCCTCTTCCTCTTCGTCGAAGTAATCGTCGAAATCGAAGTTGTACCTCACATTCCGCAGCCTTTGACCTCGCCGGAGCTCATATCCCGATTCACTAGGAGATGAACCATTACGCCGCCGCGCCGCCAGATCCGCCTTCGACGGACGACCTTTCCTCCTCCGTCTCGCGATCTGACTCATCCTTCTTCTCTATCGAACTCAGTGCACAACCCAAATCCCCCTTTCTCTCTCTCTCTCTCTATACAGCTAAGGTCTCTCTCTCTCTCTCTCCAACTTTCTATTTTTTTTTTCCGGGTAGGAGAGAGAAAGGAAGAAAATGAAGTAACGTTGGGTCAACCGAACGTAAGTCTGAACCTCAGGTTCGGATAAACCTGATGTGTTCAAAAAAAACTGCGTGAAGTAAACGGCGTCAGTAGACGACGTTGGCTACTACCCGTTGCCCCGGCTACTAGTTTTTTTTATTAATTTTATTTTCCACGTCATCGATTTCTTATTTGATACTTTGGACACGTTTACTCACGCGCTTTTAACACACTATCCTTTAAAGTGTAGATTATTTATTTATTCATTAATCAGAAGTTTAACTATAGTAATTAACGAGTAGAGAGAGGTCTATGGATTTGCGATTTGAACGTATACCAAAAATGGATAAACACGTTTTGAACTGAAACATTATTACTATGTTGGAAGTACAACATCTGAATTTTTCATTATTGTTTTCTGACTATCCTCTTTTAATTGCTGTTCCGCAAAAAGTGTATATATGTTTTTTTAACATATACAGAAAAAATATTATTAATCTTAGATTATGGTGAGATAAATTAACTAGTGATGGACTTTTGTGAAATGTTATTTTTGAGTGAAAGAAAGGATAAAATTTTAAAGGTTAAGAGAAAGGAACAAAAAAAAAAAGGCTAATTAAGAGGAGAATGTGCAACTTGGGAGTGATTGAGAATTTTGCGAACAAAAATATGACACGGCATCTATATTTTCAAAAGTGTCACCTTTTTTTGTCCCATCTTTTTGACAAAACGTACACAGACTAACCACTTATACTAGAAATATATTCTCCAAATATGCATGACAGGTTCATATACAAGCTGCTTAAATGGTAGGAAAAATTTGATTTAATTTGTATCTATGATGGAGTTTTGCTCAATCTAATGGTAGGTTACTTTTGTGTAGGTGTTACTCTGTTTGTAAAACCTCTTATTCATTTATATATGTACATCTTTAGCAAAAAGAAAAAAAAATAATACATGATTGTCTCTTGAGGTAAAATTGAATTCAAGTATTATGGGCGTAATTGGTATATATACTTTTCTCGTTGCAATACGTCAAATACACCATTGCTATTGTGACCAATGGTAAGTTAAAAGCGAAATAAAAACAGAACGATATGAAACCCTTGTCAATTTATGTATTGGCATTGCCACTTATAAAAATGGCAACTGTTAAAACTTTTACCTGTAATTTTATTGGATCCAATGTTATTTCATCAAAAGATATTCAAAAGTTTTAGATTCTTAATTAGCAGAGTGTTTGTTCTTTGTCATTGTGGTCACATTTCAAATGTTTGTGACTCGACCATGCATGTCATCATATGTTTTAAGACAAAACTTACTTGTGAAACACACATATAATACGCGTGAGAGTACTCTCTATATGGTTTGAAGTCATTTTTCTCTAATATGGACACTCTTAAAAAATTGATTTTAATGACTATACTTTCGCAATGAATTAAAATTATTCTCAAATAATTAAAATGCGAAAACTTGAGTCAGCAAATAAATAAACACGGTTGATTTCGCCATATTTGATTAGCATAGCACTATTTGTTTAGACGTAATAATAAAAGAAACCATTTTTTTGTTTAGGAACTTGAATTAAATCTGAGCCGTCCAAATTACATCAACATCGAGAGAATCTGACGATTTAGAAGAAGAAGATAACACTAAAGGGTCCCACAATCATCAGAACATTATTATGCGTTTACTCTCCTGAGTTCTGCTAACCTTTCAAGTTTCAACAACACTCTATTTATTACATGTCAACAAAAACTTATACTGTATGAACGAACACATGTTTGTTTTGAGTCTTTTGACTAAGCTCTTTGCAATTAGCCTGTAGTTATGTAGATTACAGCGAGATTAATAAATGTGTTAAAATCATACTATAATGCATGTCTAAGTCTAAGTTTGCCGTTTAACCTCGATTTTTTTATCGTACCAATTTCTTTAGTTGCCATAGCCGATAATTTAGTAAGCTTAACCGCTAGAGTAAATATATCTGATGAATTTGTTTTTACTGGGCTGGCTTTGAATATTACTAAATTAGGTTGGTAAGCTTTAATTTGACAGACAAACAAAAAGCCCAAGAAGGAAATGACCCAAGACCCTAAAACAGAATTATACATCATTGACTTATATAATTATAGTTTAGACAAACGATATACATGTATATTTGTTTTTGTGATGACGTTTTGTTACTATTTATAATCATTCAGGTATTCTATTTAGTTGACTTATTTTACTATTGGTTGAATTATATTTTTGTTATATTAACTAATGTTTTCCTATCGAAAATGCACCAAAAAAAAAGGGTGTAATTATATAATCTTCTTACTTTTTAGCTTAAGCATCCTATAAAAAAAAACGTAGCAATAAATATGATATTAATGGCGTGATTGGTGGCAACAACCAAAAGATTTATAATTTTTTCATACGTTGGTTGCGTTACGTGTACCAAATTAATCATGAATCAACATTCAACAATCAAAAGAAAAAAGTATTCAATATTAGAACCGAGAGTCAGTCAGCGGAGTTGTAAACTAACACCGATATGAATGAGATGTTCGACGTCGACAATCCCACGCTTTACGGTGAATCTATTTTCCCAAGGTACCACCTCTTATCTAAACTCTCATTTGTTTATAATATATATTGATCCGTTCATAAATAATTTGATTTCGTTGACGTACTAATTATTAGCAAAATTAATCACTGTTCGTTACTAAAATTACAGGTAGGCCGTAGTTGTTTGCATACTAGTTGTGTGTACGTATTACATATATGCATAGACATAATCATTGGTAGAGTATACGTATTTGGTTGCAAAGATTACACAGTAATTTGGTGGTTTTATTATAATCAATAATTGTATTTTTTTTTTTTGATAAAGACTATGGCACAAACGTACAGAGATTTACAACATGTAGGAGTTTCGTTTAGGTAAAAGTGTCCTAATCTGTTTTACCGTACTTAAACGGTTTAAATTAGTCTTTTGATGTTATCCATCTATTTATTTATATATACCTCGACTATAAATAAATCCCAACAAGACAAATAAAATTTGTTGTTATCTGCAAATCTTCCTAAAGTGTATATAATATATATGTTTCGGCATTTTGCATGAACTGAATAATATACCGACATCAAACTAAAATCCAAAACTTCCTACTGTTTAGATGGTGAACTTATATTAAAGATGTGCTGGTTGATAAATTTGATATAGCTAAAATATTTACTTAAAAGTATACATAGCTAAATTTGATACTATACTATAGTTTAGTACTCGCCTAGTACGGACAGGAAAAATTAAATAGTACTCGAAAGTCTAACCAGCTCTAAATTGTAAAATCCTCTAGCTGGATATTTTGGTTTCGGAATTTTAGAAAGTCGTTTACAGATCACATATGTAAAGGTCGTTCTCTACAAAAACAAATATACATATATTTTACAAAGTCATATGTCCGAAAATATTTGGAGAGTATATAGTAAAATAACATATATTTGTAAATTGCTATATTGAATTCTCCTATTCTCCTATTATGTAATTTGTTTTCTTTCGTTACGTATGGCGGTATGGGGATTTATATATCTTATCGATATGGGATATGTATGAACGATGTCTGTTTTGTTGTTGTTTTTATTTATGTGAATGCAATGAATTAGTTTCTTTGTTTACGGTTTTTCTCGCAATTTCTGGAACTCAGCGTAGTGCCGAGATTAGCCTACTTGACACGGTGACAAACTGACAATGACCACCTAACCATTAAAGAGACTTCATTTTTAATTCATTACTATAATTCTTAGCTTTTGTTATTTTCAAGTGTTGTATCTATTTAAGCATTAGCATTTATTTTAGTATCTTACTTTAGAGTTTAGACTATCGCCGTTAATTGATATGACATTCTTCTTTCAATGAATATCAGTTTTCACATATATTTTTATTTTATGAATCGTACAATCTTGTAAAAGCACCATGCAGCATAATACATATTCTGCAGATTCAAAACGGTATATTAAAGTTTTGTGATTTTACAATGTTTTAATTAAACTAAATTTGCTTCAAAATGTAAAAGACTGAAAACTCCCACAAATATGCATGGGTGTATACAATTTGCAATAACCTGTTTCTTATAGAGTTGCACTTCTGAATATTTTTTTTTTCTATGGTATAATAGACTTAATAGTATTAAATCATTTGGTCAACTGCTGAATAATTGCGTTATCATGACTGTGTGTTTGTACATTTTTTAACAATTTTTTTTTTTTTAAATAGATTTTCCCATCTTTGTTTTCTTCTTTTGTACACAATATGATGTAATCCAATGTTGCGTCTGTTTTTTTCAACTTTAAAAACATCAGTTGTAACTTGACTTGAAAATACTACGCCAGTTTCCAAAATTATTTCTCTACAATTCAAAGTAAAACAAAGACAGGCATTCAAATTTTACGATGCGAACACGCGTTAAAAATGACTTTCTGATGAAAAATCAGTTTATGAAGTGACTGACGAATCATTTTTTCTTCCTTTATTGAACTGACAAATAAAACCGAGTATGAACTACAGTAACTCAGAACGTATTATAATTTTCGTGTGTATATATAACTTTTCAGTTCAATTGAACTCAAGCACCTAATCTATTTATTATATGAATTTAGAAATCATAGTTTGATCTTATATATAAAAACCTCGAACTGAACCGTTCATGAAGTAATGAGTTATTTTGACATCTTACCATTTTAGTATTTTACAAAAGGACTACTACCAACATGGTTGAGTTAAAATGATTTTTAAATAAATTCTAAACATCTAACTTTATAATCAGTTCGCCTAGAATTCTTCTAACCGACCAAAACTTAATCGAGTCAGAGTTATATCATCTTTTTGTTTCAGAAGTTTTACTTTTATGTAATTATTCGTTAGACGCGTTCCTCGTCGAGTTTGTTTGACTCATATCTCTATCATTCGAATCAACAACCCAATAAGTTGCATAATATATTTATATAAAGTATATAATTTATATATAAGATAATGGAAATGTGATATTGCATGGGCTAAAATGCATACGATGGAAGTTTTGGTGGTGCACATCTCAACTTTAGTGCAAGAAAGTACATCCATAAAGATATTATTATTATATGGCTTGGAATGATAAATAAACAAATAAAAAAATCTAGAATTTGACTTGTTTGCAAAATAATAATTGAGAATGATCATGTATCTCACGATGATTACATTTCGGATCAAACCCAATCTTCTTTTTAAAAAAAAATATTATTGTCCAAAATCAAACTTTTCATATTGACTACATGATGATAAATCGCATGATATATAATGACTAATTATGTAGGATGATGTAGTTAAACTACAGTACTTTACTATTAAAAAGACTAAAAACATTGTTGATATTATAAAACACTCTTTAAGTTTCCAATTAGTAGATGTTTTGGATCTCCACACGTATAAAGAACATTTGGAATTACAATTAAGTGTATTCTTATTTATAATATTTTTTTTACTGAAAGGTAAAGTAGAAAATGATAGAGTTAAATCAAGAAATAAACTAGTGAAATTTATAAACTTCTGAAAGAAGAAAAAATTATCAGTTTGAAACAAAAAGGAATATAATTTTGTGACTATCGAACAATTCAATAATTTTTGGAAAAATACTTAGTTAACTAAACTTAACAAAACGCACAATAAATAATGTAAACCTAACAATAATTTGGAATGGAAAGAATATTATTTATAACTAACAGAACTCATATAACTTTCTATATTTGCTTACCTAAATATAAAAAGCACGATAAATAGCATAGAAACTCCCAACTCTTTCGGTTCCCTTTCCCCTTTTTAAAAATTTGGCGAAAGAGAAGCTTTGCTTATTCTATAAGTAATTCCAAACCTTAATTGTGAAATTTACATTAATATCAAGATAAAATAACAGTGGTATATATAATATATACAAAACTAATATGATTGATATATGCAAAGCTGATATATGTCGAGAACTCGAGAAATATAAAATGGGTTCAAATCTAAAATATTCGGTGCAATATACTGTAACAAATTTGAAATTGCCATAACAGTCACCATAGTACTAAACTAAGTGACACAAATCATGTTCTGTCTGACAATGACATAACAGAAGAAGCTGCCTAGCTACATACTTGATTTTTAATTTTTTTTCCTCTTTTCACATTAGCATAGCAGTCTTTATTTTATTTTTCTGCTTTTGTAAAATTCTTATAACGTCGAATTCACATTTCTCTTCTCTCTATATAAACCCCTCACTAAGTTTACATCTCTCTTACAAACTCCCAAGAGCCTATAAAAATCACATTTAAAGAGTTCGCCGGAAAACCAAAAAAAAAACAAACAAACATGCCGGCGAACAACACACCTCTCCTCACCATCTTTCTCCTCTTTCTTGGTTTACTCCGGTTCGATTCATTCCCCGGTTTACAAGCTGCGACCGGAAAATTAGCTTCGATTCCGGGATTATACGTGTTCGGAGATTCTTTAGTTGATGCCGGAAACAATAACTACTTACCAATATCAATATCCAAATCTAACTATCCACATAACGGCGTCGATTTCCCGAACAAGAAACCCACCGGAAGATTCTGTAACGGCAAGAACGCCGCCGATGCTATCGGTGAGTTGGTTATTATTATTTATCATTCTCCGGTGGCATTTTTTTGTTTTCTTTAATTTGTATGACATGAAATTGATAGTGTTGGTATGTTATGTTATGGCAGACCACGATTGGTTCGATTTAGATAGCGTGACGTGCTAGCCATTAAAATTAAATATATTCACTTATACTTTATAAAAGAAAATGGTCAGACATTGAAAAGATATAAATTTTTTATACAGATAATGTTACACGAAGTTTTCTAACGATTAATAAGTTAGTTGTGGACGTCAATGTTTGTAGTACTCGAGATTGTTGCTAAGTCGAGTTTCATGTACGAGAGAGTTGTGTTTTTGGTAATTTATTAATTTAAACATTTTTTTTTTTTTTTGTTGGGTTGCTTAGCTGAGAAATTTGGTTTACCGTTACCGCCACCGTACCTCTCACTTAGAGGCTTACTAAAAAGGGAAACGAGAAAATCTGCCGCCGTGACCGGTGTGAATTTTGCTTCCGGTGGAGCCGGAATCTTTAACGGTTCCGACCAAAAACTTGTAAGTTTATATAAATAACTAAATATATATATATATTCTCTTCCACATTATATATTTAAAATTTATGGAAAAGAATGAAATAGAGTATTGATTCGATGGCCAGCTTTATTTCATACCGAAAGTTAGGCGAGAGATTTCAGCAACATATATGATATATGTCATTCATTTATGATATATCATCAGGGAGTAATTAATTTAATAAAAATTTAAACTAAAAAAAAAATCGTAAAGATTTTAATTAATTAAACCTTAAAAGAAAACAGTGTTAGTCGTTGTTGATAAATAAATTTGAAAACTCACATACTATCTACCGCTCACAGTTAAATGTTGCTATGTTATTGAAAAGTATGGAGACTTCGAGATGTCATTATGCTAATCGAACGAATAAATGTCATTAAATATATCGAGATTCTGAGTTTCTTTTACGAGAGTAAATAAGACTTGAGTGTTTTCGGGAATATTTGTTTGGCTGTCATAATTATTTCAATATATTTTAACATATGTAGAAAACCAAAAGAAAAACAAAAAAAAAAAAAATCACAAAATATGCGGTGAGCGTGGATCGAACACGCGACCTTCAGATCTTCAGTCTGACGCTCTCCCAACTGAGCTATCCCCGCAATTTGTTATAAGTTTGTTAATGGATTTACTTATATGTTTTCAGGGACAAGCTATTCCTTTATCAAAGCAAGTGAACAATTGGCTCTCTATTCATAAAGATCTCACGACTAAGCTTGGACCATCGGAAGCACAAGCTCACCTATCCAAATCTCTATTCACTGTTGTTATAGGAAGTAACGATCTTTTCGACTACTTTGGATCGTTCAAACTCCGACAACAAAGCAATCCTCAACAATACACACAATTAATGGCTGACAAACTCAAAGAGCAATTAAAGGTATAAATTTTTGTAATATCAAGCACTCGTGTGATCTTGGTTATATCTTTGGATGATGATTGAATTTATTGAGAAATTATATCAACAGAGAATTCACGATAGTGGAGCGCGTAGATTCCTTATAATTGGGGTAGCGCAGATCGGTTGCACACCGGGAAAAAGAGCGAAGAACTCGACAATCCATGAATGTGATGGAGATGCAAACATGTGGTGCTCTTTGTACAACGATGCTCTAGTAAAGATGCTGCAACAACTCAAACAAGAGTTGCAAGGCTCAATGAGTTACACTTACTTTGACAACTTCAAGTCCTTACATGACATAATTTCCAACCCTGCCCCTTACGGTACGTTTGAGAATATTTACATGTCACTAGTTGATAAACAAACTTTTCTTTCTTTCCAATTGTGTTTGACTTCTCTTTTGTTGTTTCTCAAAAACTTTTTAAGAGATCTAGTAATCAATCTAATTAGTTCACATGAAATATTTTAATTAGAAAACAGAAATTCCAAATTTCTTCCTAAAGGTATTAAAACAATATTTATTTTCAAATACGATTTTTTTAATAATAAACAAAAATAATTTAAATGTAATGAATATATATAAAAGACCATTTTACCAAGTAATAGAAGCATTATAGAAGTTCTAAAGATAATAGTAAGCAATGAATATTATAAAAGACCATATATTCCAAAGTTCCAAAGTGGGATCACTATAAAAATGAGGGGACACACAACACACGGGAACACACATGATCCACGTACCAAACTACCAAAGTGGTGATACCAAAAGAAGAAAAGAACATGCTAGCAAACAAGATTGAAGTTGAACCAAGGTGTATCTAACACGAAAAAGCAAACCGTTGTCGTTTTTTCTTATTTCAGGCTTTGTGGACGTGACATCAGCATGTTGTGGAAATGGCGGCGAATTGAACGCGGACCTTCCTTGCCTTCCCTTGGCAAAGTTATGTTCGGACAGAACCAAATATCTTTTTTGGGATCGTTACGGTCATCCCACAGAAGCTGCTGCTCGGACAATCGTCGACCTTATGTTATCTGATGATTCACATTACTCGTCTCCTATAACTCTCACTCAATTGGTCTCTGCATGATCAATTCGGTCTTTTTTTTTTTTTTTTGGGAAGAGTACATAATTAAGTAGACAAATGGGATTTGGAGACTACTTGATTTGTATTCATATATGTACTAATTTTGTTACCAACGAGATATATAAAATTTTTAAATATTAATTTACTAGCTTTTCTCTGTTTTTATATTGTAAACCGGTATACCAGAGTTGTACCGGATAGATCGGCCTATTAGAACATCACGCTAACAGATAGTCAGATACTATAAGTTAATTATCGCAAGTACATATGCATGAGCTTCCTTGTAACTTGTAAGTCGCAACACACTAACGTGTTCCTCTTCTTCGGTTGCCACCGGTCAAGTTCATTTTTCCAATTTAGCAGCAGCGACCGGAAAATTGGTCCCGGTCTAGCTAGTCTACGTCTCCACTCTCCACGGCGTTGATTTTTTTCTTTCTCCGGCGTAATTTTTCTTTCTTTCTTTGAATTGAACAGGGTCGTGTGTGGGGATGTCAGGCCACGATGGGTCATGATTTTTAGATATCGTGACTTGCAAGTCATTAAAATATGAATATTAATTAATTATAGCTTAGAAAAAAACAAATATCGTAAGTCGTTGTTGATATATAAATGAATTAAAAACTTATACTAGTACTATAAGTCTATATACCTACTGATCACAATTAATTGTTTCTATGTAACTGAACATGAAGTATTGAGACTTGAAATGTCATTATACAATTGAATGTAAACGAACGATTAATTCACGTCATTAAATTTGTTTATACAATTTACTGGAAACGAACGATTAACTAACGTCATTTTGAATGTCTTCGGGAATATTTCTCTTGACTTAAATTACAATACGAAGAATGTTAAAAAAAAAAAATTCACAAATATGCGGTGAGCGTGGATCGAACACGCGACCTTCAGATCTTCAGTCTGACGCTCTCCCAACTGAGCTATCCCCGCATGTTGTTAACTACTCGCTAATGTCTAATTAATTATTACCATATTTAATTTACCTCTCTCCTAATTTAATAGAAACGAAATCTCAGAATCACATACCGAAATCTCGGTTCACGGTAAATTAAAAATCCGAAAAGAACTACAGCCGCAAGAAAACGAGTATACGACCGAACCAATAAACTCAAGTACTCAAAAGTCAAAACAATGGATCTTATAACCTCTTCTACCATATATATTTTATAAGTTATATTATGTGATGACTTGTTCTTTCTTAAATAAAAAAAAGTGCAACAACACTTTTAAATCGTCAATGGTACTCGAAAATCTAGAAACGACCCTAATTAAATCACATAATGAGTAGTATTTTCTACCGAGTCAAGCAACCATTATAAAAAGTTTAAAAACCATGATCTAATACAACTAGTGTTGGTATTACAAGTTACAAATTTATAATGTAGTAGTTCAAAAAAACGTGTGGGTCAAGCCATACTGAGTCAAATTAGGTTTTTTTTGTCAATGCTTCGGAAAAGAAAATCAAGCCAGGTCTTGCCCCATTTAAAACAAAGTTAACCAACCCTGCAAGACCAAATCTATAAAAAAGTCGAAACATATTGCTAGTAGTAGTATAGTCACTATACAAAACCGGCTTGATTACACGGCTGGACAGGCCTATCACTCTTCACAACATCATTCCTAGGATTGATAGCAACATCACTAGTTACAATTAAAAAAAAAAAAAAAAATCGAAATGGAATCAGTCCTAATCTTACTAAAGAAGGTTATAAAAACACCCACAAGAAAGTTTGGACTATTGACCGACCCCAAAAAAAAAAGATACATGCAACTTTACCCAAATGTTGAATTTTCACAGACAAAAAAGTTTGGACCAATTCAACATTACAAACATGATATAACTAGACAGGAACACAACTAAGAGTTTATAGTATACAAAAAAAGAAAAAAAAAAAACATCAAAAAAAGCTCTCTCTCTCTCTCTATGGAATTCTATGTATGTTTTCTAAACCAACTTTTCCAAATTCGATTTGAAAAAGGATCCGGAATAATTAAACCAATCAATTTCTCTATATTAAATACCATTACCATAAAATCACATATTGCAAAAACATTACTCTAATTATCTCATTTTTGTAAGTGTACTAATAATAAATCGTAGGAAAAAGAAATATTTAAATATTGACAATTGTCTTCGTAAATTCGTCTTGCTCCCCCCCCCCCTCGTTGATCTCACCTTCTTCTTCTTCTTCTTCTTCCTTTCGTCTTCTCAATTTCTTAAATCTTTCAATGTCGTGTAGTTGACAACAACAAAAATAAAAAAGAGAAAACTTTAATAAACTTGCGCACGTACAGGTGCGCACGATAATGGAGACGGCGCCGCCGTCCTTTGTCTCTAAAGCTAGAACCGCCTTCAATTCCGCCGCTGCTAAAGCGGAGCGCGTCTTCACTGATCTCAAATCTGATCTTGGTATTAATAAAATTTTCAATTCCTCTCTCTTCCTCCGTAGCTTCCGCTTCAGTTTTTTTACTTTGATTTTGTTTTTTTGTTTTTTTTTTCTCATTCATTTACTAAAATTTGACTGATGATGAATAGATAGAGATGCTTGTCGCTCCACCTCTGATTTTTATCTCTTTAATTCGAATTCTATTTTTGGGGTTCTTCTCTCTTGTCAAATTCGAATTCTATTTCTGTGTTTTTTTTTTCTTCGTAGAGTCAAATTCAATTCTATTTTTTTTTTTTTTTCTGGTGAATTTTATTTGATTTTTTTGAATTGGAATTGTTGAAGAGGAGGAGAAGCAACCAGCAAGGAATGAGAATGAATCTAAGGTTAGGTTCTTTTGTGCACAGATACACACATTTATGGAATCAATTCATCTTGAACAATAGATAGAATAACAGATTCGATTTCAAAAAAAAAATTGTAGGGAAAATGTGAATAGGAATATGATTAAATTACATTTTAGAGGATTTGAAATTTTTGGGATTTTGAGATGTAGAAAGCTACTCACTTTTGTTCTTCATTACCCATTGTGGGATTATGAGAAGTAAGAAAGGTGTTTACTTGAACCATTTTGGATACTGTTAAAGACATTTGTATAGATGTTGAAATTTTCTTTGCGCTTCTGAAGTTGATGGGATGCTATGAGAGTGTTGAGTGACCATAGGTACTTTTTTTTTTTTTTAGTTTATGCTAACTGGATATGTTGGGAATAGGAGGAGAATGAAGTGAAGCCCCATGGATGGAGAACTGCACATATTAGGAAGAAACAAGAGTGGCAAAATAAACTGAAGAACTTGAGAATTGGGAGGAAAGAAGTTGAAGATCAAGAGAAGGCTGAGGATTCAACCATGGCTGCCCCTTTCTATGACGAGAATTTGTTTATTCTTAAAGCAAAGCAAGATCAAGAAGCCAAGGTATTAATTGGTCCAATCGCTTTTGCTGCTACGAGCATTCTCAAAGCATGACATTTATTTGCTTCTCTGTATTAATATCATTTATCTTTGAACACCAATTTCTAGGCATCTGATGTTGGCTTCTTGGTAGAATCTTTAAATGCCGTTGATGTGAACAGCATCCCTCCAGCATCCGTTGTGAAGCAGCTGGCTGCAGCACTCGAGTGAGTCTTGATACATAAGTTTAGATCTTTCTCTCTTTCTACTTCATGTAGTTTCTGACGAATGTTTTTCCCAAAAGATTCAGTCATACCCACTGAGGTTTGAATTTGTAGTAATCCCTGAGGTTGTAGTATATGTGTTCACCAATATTATGTATTCCTTGGCTAAAGCATTTTGCAATGATCCGCTCTGCTTTCTCATTACTACCTTATGACTTCGTTTTTTCAGAGCGGGAAAAAGGGCTAAGACTGTGAAAGACTTTGTTGCATCGTCTGGAAGTTCATCACCAGTGAAGGAGAGGAGTGGCTTGAGCCTCTCTGCAGTGAAATCGTTGGTTCTTGGTGAAAAAGAGGATAAGCTTGGTTTTGATTCAGGAGATGAGGAAAAACTTGTTTCTCTAATAAATGCCTTGTTTAATGCGGGTATGATTGCCTTAGACGGGAATATTTTCTATTTCATCAAACTATCTTCGAGTTACAGCTATTTATCTTCCCACTTGGTAAATGCTTACAGATAGTAGCTTCCTCAGCAGAAAAATTGTGACTGATTTGGAGTCTCCTACCAACAAAGCATCTTTCGCAAAAGATCTTCATGCTGCTCCCCCTAGTAGCTTTGTTGTTAAGTTAGCTGAAGTAATTGGAAGTTTTACAACACCAAGGAGAATGGCTTTGTTCTGGTGCAGGGTGGTTGATGAAGTAAGTTTTGTGTTGCAAATTTTGGTTTCAGAATATTTCTTTTCATTTTAGTTCCTTCCTCACTTTTCTTAGTGGATAGTTCACTCTGTTTGTTAGCGTTCTTTGATAAGTCACTACAACAAAATGTGACGTATTGTAGCTCTTTTAATAATTTCTCTCAAATAATCTTGACGCGCAGTTGAGAAGATTTTGGGATGAAGAGAAACACATACCATGGATACCTTTGGACAAGAATCCAGATTTGAAAAGTTGCCTACTGCACCAATGGTTACAAGTTATAAACTGCTGTCTTGCCAGGAAAGTACACTGCTTAGCTGCTTCCGAAGCATTAGACGCGGTAATGAGGCAAGCCAATCAAGAGTCAGAAGTTTCAGAAGCAATGGGCTCTCCGGCTTCTCTTTTGTATGCTAAAAGTAACTCTGGGGAACTCATACTCCGCCTGGGAGTTCACCACCAAGTTGAGAACTTAACAATGTTGGAAACTGGTGAATTTGTGTATTCCCCAGTAACGCAGGTTCGTAACTTCCGTCACAGTTGATAAAACTGTAGCTACCTTCTCTATCTCTGAAGTCTTAGTGTTTATATCTATGTAGGAAGGTCCGCTGTTGACGGAAGATCTTATTAGAGAAACAGAGGAATTAGTACTTCGGACAGGGAGGTCAGTGCGATCATTTGTTTTATCGTAGTTTAATATAAGATCTATATGCCACAGCAATATTTTCCGTATGGGTTGTGAAAGTTAGTCAATCTGCTATTATATTTTAAATTGGTAACTGAAAAAGACTAGGAACAGTGTGTTAGATGAAAATAATAGACGCTTAATAGCATATATTCCCGTTCATTAATATTTCAGACATTTTTCAGATATGCAATTATCTTGATAGATTGGATTGTTGTCTTTCTTATGGTTCAGCATGGGGGCTGGTTGTTCTCAACTCTTGTCTGACATGCAAGCTTTCAAGGTGATTATTAAAAATGAATACTCTTATTGATGTTAGGAATGTAAGCACTCATATAAGGAGACAAAATTGTAGCTGGTATGAAATTGATTTAGATCTGTACCTCTCTATTAGGCAGCAAATCCTGGCTGTATTTTGGAAGATTTTGTGAGATGGCACTCTCCACCGGACTGGACTGAAAATGATAACTTGTCTGGTGATGACTCTTCACCTGTTCGAGGTCAATTAAGTACCCGGATGCAGAAAGAAGGTTCGACTTTTTCTCATATATTTGTCTTGCTCTCGTGATTTACCTGTGACCCAGTGTGGTTAAACTGTAACTTTAATCTTTCAAGTCGTGTTCTCAACTAGTCTTCCCAACTTTTTCTTTTATATGTTATTAGGTAATTTATGGCGTGAGCTGTGGGAAACAGCTAAACCCCTGCCTGCTGTTAAACAAGCACCTCTCTTTGATGAAGATTTAGCTGTGTAAGTTTCAATAAATATGTCATCTTAAATGTAGTGAAATCTGTATTTGATCACTCATGGAGATCTTGTCCGTTGCTCATAACAGAGAAGGAATCTTGAATTCTTTGGAAGACATTCCAGCTACTGAACTTTTTGAGCAGCTGTTTGTTTCACTGGTAAGTTTGTGAACACTCTACCTATATTCATGTTGTAACATTTTCTAAGAACTAGGTTCTTTGATCTCCAAGAAACTGTAAAATTGCAATATCAAATTCTCTTACTTGTACTATGTTAAACGGATGTCATTGATTAGACAGTTAGGATTTTAGCTGTAAACAGCACTTTGACGATTGGATTGGTTCTTAAATTTTCAGCTTTCCCTAGGCTTTGTTATAGTGGAGCCAGTTGTAGCCACAAACGATGACTTGTCAAAGCTTTTCTTCGAATGCAAGGATTATGTGGTTGCTATTTGTCAGGGAGGCGCATGGACTGATAAGCTTGATGATCTCTGCCAGGTACTTAACTAGAGCTGTGCACAGATTCAAAAACGTATAAACGTGCTTGGAAATCTCAAAATAAAGATGCAGCTATCACTTATTAGAGTTAAGAATGGGTTTATCAGATGACAAAGTAACATGCATTCTAATTGCATTTAACTTGTAGAATCAAAATAGAAACTAAAGATGTGATTTGTGTGTGTATTTTTGGTCCTAATAGGTGTACGAGACCGTGGAAACAATGTTATTACGTCCAGAAGAAGTTTTGAGATCAATGAAACAAACAGAGGATTCGCCATCAAGTGGGAGCGAAACGAAACGCCGGTTTAAGCGGCTCGGTTTCATCTTTCGTGGTAGTAAAGAACGAAAGCAGACAAGAGTTCCATCAGAAACTGAACAGAAAAGCACCGAACCTAGCCCGCGCCAATCATTCTCTAGTATTTTTGAAGGCAAGTCGTCTCTGTTTGGAAAGAGACCTCCTAGACCTGAAAATGTGACTCTTGTCTGAACTCCTCCTTTTTATTTGATTGGTTTCATCTTGTTTCGAGTAAATTTCTCAGGTCTTTTGTTTTTGCTTTTCTCGGTTTTTAGGTGGTTAAGTTAATCAATTGATTGGTAACTGTAAAGTTATCTGATTTAAAACATTTCTGAAGGGAAATTTAATATGGTGAAATGGAAATAAATGGAAATGAATGTATTAGTTTTGACTTTGTTAACCAAGTAGAGAATATACAAAAGGGAAGTTAAATGATACTTTGGTAAAAATAACTATCCAAAAATATTGACGTTGACTTTTGTGACGATGAAGAAAAGCGTTGAGCTCCCTCCACATCAATTTTGAAAAAAAAAGTGACAAATCCACAAAATTTTGTAATTTTGTTTTTCAAAAAGAAACAATATAACAATTTTTAGACTGCAAATGGTTGACACAAAATATCAAAGTCGTAAGAGCTTAATGAACATTCAACTAATTTTCTATCAATTGAGATGAAAGAGTTTTTAAAAAAAGTTCATCCCATTCATCTTAAAAAACTATAAAAATAAACAAATTATAAAGAAAAAGTGGTTAACCTGTTCATCTAAATTTCGGGTGAGGTTAAAAACAATTCAACTTATGGTTCAAATGGATGTCTATGATTGAAGGGTTGAAAAAACGATCATTCAACTTATTCATTTGCTAAATAGTGATTGAATGAGTTTAACAATATTCTCTTATTATTTTTCTATTTTTTCAACCTTTTTAGTTAAAGAAGTTTAATTAGTTTTTTAACATCTTCAACTCAAATGGTGAAAATTAAAAATATATAATGTTTTTCAACCTACTAGATATCTCAAATTGTACAACTATTTTCACCCTTATTAATTTTCAACAATTTATATTAAGACGACTACTAATTTTTAACAATTTATATTAAGACGATCATTTGCAGTCTTAATCAAATAAAATATGCGTTGGTGAAAGCACTTTATCACTAAAATTTCAAACTAGCTTTTGATATGTTACATATATGAAAACACTTTATCACTAATTAAAGACTAATGTAATTTTCTTTAGTTTTTTTTTTCTTCCAGTATTTGGTTTTATCAGTTACACAAGCTAAACAAGTTTTGGGCAGAACTAACTAATTTCAAATTGATGGATAAAGTTTAAATAATATTATATGAACTACAAAGTATTATACATATTAACAAATGTTTACTTTCACAACAACTAATTTTGATTGATTAAATTCAAAAATAAAAGAATTTTGATTAATTAAATTCCAAATGAAAATAATAATTCGTATATAGATAAAGCAAATAAATTTACAAATATCTCAATATTAGTATAAAAAACTTTAATATATTATACTAATATTGAGATATTTGTAAAAAACTTTAATATATAAAAACTTTAATATATTATATATATATTAAAGTTTTTATACTAATATTGAGATATTTGTAAATTTATTTGCTTTATCTATATACGAATTATTATTTTCATTTGGAATTTAATTAATCAAAATTCTTTTAGTAAGTTATATAAAATATATATATATATATATTTGATCTAATATAATTTATTTTAGTAAGTTATATAAAATATGAAAAAAACACGTTATACAGCATGTTAAAATCTAGTTTAAAGCATTTTTCAAAAAAATAAAATATGATGGAAATAGTGATAATGTCAAAAAAACATCAAAACTCAGAAAGTAGGGTTTAAAACGCCAGCGTTTTGATGAACAATTCGATTGGATAATAATATGGGCTATTGGGCCCGAGAGCGAACCGCGTCGCAAGAGTTCTGATTAACTGAATCCCATATTTATTAGAATTTAGAAGAGTATAGTAATAATTAATTAATCGTCGATCATAGTATTATACTGTGTATCTATAAATGATTCAATATCAATATTATTTTCGTTTTAAATCAAAGGAAAAAGGAAAATAGACACGTGTACAATACTGTGAAATTGCCATATTCGTGTGACTTGCTCAAAGCTGAGAAAGGTCATATGCTTTTCTCCATCTTCCTCTTCTCTCTCTCTCCTCGTTCAATTTTTTTCTGCAAACCCTAACTTGCTCTCGTTCGGCGCTCAAGTTTCTTCTCCACACGGCCTCTTCGGTTAGATTTCTCTTGATTTCATTTTTCTTTCTTGTTGTTGAGAAATCGCGTTGAGAAAATTTACGAATCTGAGTTTGAAATAGTTCGATTGAAAAGCTACCGCAGCCAGCAGGATTTTGGGATATCTGATTTTGTGAAAAGTATTGTTGAGTGATGTTCCATTTTCCGATGATTTTGTGTTTGTGTTGTTTTTGTTTACGATTTGCGAGTGTTTGAATCTCACCGACGTCTCTATTTTGTGAAACGATGCAGAGATCTGGTGCGATGATGTTGCGTGCTGTTATTAGGAGAGCTTCCACTAGAGGCTCTTCTGTTTCGGTTAGTGTTTTGATTTCGGTATCTTTTTTTTTTCTCCGATGTGATAGCTTTTTTTTTTAATTGGTCTCTCGTTCTCTCTAGGGATTGGGAAAATCGCTGCAATCGTCTCGTGTTGCAGCTTCTGCTCAAAGTTTTCATTCTGTTTCAGCTACACAGGTACTATTTTTTGTTTATATATACATGATTCGTTTTTTTTTCGATTTTGTTTTGTGTTTGGGGACATTTCAGTTGATTCATTTTTATTCATGAACGAACTCAATACTCTTAAGATGTTTTGAACCAGTTGTGATCTTTTATGTTCTTACGTTAACAAGCTATTTTGAATTGTGCAGACGTTGGTGCCTCGTGGAAACCATGCTAGTAGCTTTCATCACCGTTCTTGTCCAGGTTATTATTACAACCTTGTTTTTTTTTTTTTTTTTTTTTTTTTTGTGATTTTACATTTTTGGCTAATTGAGTCTTGTTTATTTGATGATTGTTCTCTTATTTGCATTCTTTGCAGGGTGTTCAGAGTGCTCAAGGTTAGGAACCTTAGTCTTTTTGTTCATTTATAGACTAGAGGACTCGAATCTCCCACCATTTTAGTTGAAAGTATTTTTATTCTTGTGTGTAGGACTGTTTTAAGCGGGTTCCAAGCCACAGCCCTACAAAGATGGGTCAGGCCCTTCTCATCTGATAGCGGTATGATTGCTTCAGATGGAAATTTTCTTTTACGTCAAGTTAATTCGTTTTTTCCTATGTTTTGGAAGAGTCAAATGACCTTTTAGTAACTGCACCATCAATATCTAAATAACCTACATTGTTTATTTCATTTCTTGTTCAGATTCTTTTTGAATCGTGTGGCTCAATTTGGTTTTGCTTTTACTTTTACTGTAACCTGTAGTTCTAGGCTTGTTTGACAGTCTCTTTTATATGTGATTGAAGGGGATGTCGTGGAAGCTGTTGTGCCTCACATGGGTGAATCAATCACAGATGGAACCCTAGCCACTTTTCTGAAGAGTATGCTTTTCTTTGCATTATCTTCTTGCTTGTGTCCTGTGAATCTATGTATCTAATATTCTATTGTCTCTGCTTCTAAAATTCTTCTTGCAGAGGCTGGTGACAGAGTAGAGGCTGATGAGGCTATTGCACAAATTGAAACTGACAAGGTATCAAACAGTTACTTTTTAATTGTCTTCAATGTTTTTTTCCAGTAGATCGTGGCCGGTAGCTGGTGTAGCTTTCCTAATACTAAGTGTTTGATTTATCTCTGTGTTTTAGGTTACAATAGATATTGCTAGCCCAGCAAGTGGTGTTATCCAAGAGGTAAAATATTTGTGTCCTTTCTTATTCCTGTGCTTCTTCTCCTGTATTCCTATGCCCATTTAGTTGTTCCTTTTATGCAGTTTCTAGTCAAGGAAGGAGACACTGTAGAACCGGGAAACAAAGTTGCTATAATTTCTACGTCTGCGGATGCTGTGTCTCATGTTGCACCCTCAGAACCAGAGAAACCTGCTCCCAAGCCTTCTACTCCTGCTGAGAAGCCCAAAGTTGAAACTACTAAAGTTGCTGAGAAACCTAAGGCACCATCACCACCACCGCCACCTAAACAGTCAGCCAAAGAACCGCAGCTTCCTCCTAAGGATAGGGAAAGACGGGTACGCAAAACTCTGATATTTTTTCTTTACTTAAAGAATGTTTTGTCGTGCATATGATTTGATGATATGCTACCTAACAACATTGCAGGTTCCTATGACAAGACTTCGCAAACGAGTAGCAACTAGGTTGAAAGACTCTCAAAACACTTTCGCTTTGCTGACAACTTTCAATGAAGTTGATATGTGAGTTACAGTTAACAACCCCATGTTATTATGTCCTCAGTCCTATATATTATTTTGCAATTCTCTGCACATGTTATTACCAAACTCTCAGTTCACCAACAAAATTTTCCACCCTCATGCAGGACTAATCTGATGAAGCTCCGATCTCAATACAAGGATGCATTTTTTGAAAAGCATGGAGTGAAGTTGGGTCTTATGTCTGGTTTCATTAAAGTATGCTTATAAACTGAAAAATTTCCTGAACTAATTAACATATCAAAACTCAACCGCTTAAGTAGTCTTCTTTAACTGTTTGTTTCAGGCTGCTGTCAGTGCCCTCCAGCATCAACCAGTAGTAAATGCAGTTATCGACGGAGATGATATCATTTACAGAGACTATGTGGATATCAGTATCGCTGTTGGTACCTCTAAGGTTAGTTTCCGCAATTCTCTTCCAAACGTTGGAACATAATATCATCTTGAACTTTGGGGGTCGTATTGATTCATTCCTCTTCTCTGTGTATTCCAGGGTCTCGTGGTTCCAGTCATAAGAGGTGCTGACAAAATGAACTTTGCTGACATAGAGAAAACAATAAACGGTCTTGCTAAGAAGGCTAATGAAGGAACCATATCAATTGACGAGATGGCAGGAGGATCGTTCACAGTATCAAATGGTGGTGTCTATGGAAGTCTCATAAGCACTCCTATCATCAACCCTCCTCAGGTTCAGTTCTTTCCTTTCGATACCAAAAACCAAACAAAGGAACGTGTAATTATTTCCTTACTAACTGCAAAAAAAAATCTCTCATATGTAGTCTGCTATTCTTGGAATGCATTCGATTGTGCAACGTCCAATGGTTGTTGGAGGAAGCGTAGTACCGAGGCCAATGATGTATGTCGCGCTGACGTACGATCACAGGCTAATTGATGGAAGAGAGGCTGTGTATTTCTTGCGCCGTATCAAGGATGTTGTGGAAGATCCCCAGAGGCTTCTCCTCGACATATAAGAAAGATCGGACACAGAAGTAATCATAAAGTTTCTGTCTTTTTACCAGTTTCATTTCAGGTAAACCGTAACAGATATTGCAATCTTCAAATGATGCTTTGACAAAAAAAAAACGAAACCTTTTTGGGAGTTTCTTTATAGTTCCAAGAGTTTTTGCCGGGCGAGGAAAGCATCGGTGTATTGAGTTACTTTTTTTATAAAAAAAATATTCATACAGTTTGAACAAGATGTTACAATTTTGACTTCAAAAAATAATGCCACTGATATTTGTTGGGTAAAAATGATGTTCATTTCCAAGGAGTTGCATTTTTCATGATGTGATGCTAAGTACTAGTATTACGTTTCCGTGTAGTTGGGGATGTCCCATAAATTTATGTGAGTATCAGTTTAGCCAATTATTACATACTAGTATTGGGACCCGTACTTCGTACGGGAACAAAGTAATTTTAAGGTCAAGTGTAAAAAATCAAACATAATTAATGTTATTTTGGTTTCGTTCTCAGTTTATATTATCGTACTTCAGAAATGATGTATATATGTAACAATGAAAGAGTGAAATAATTTTAAAGATAATAATAATACAGAGATACAATTAGAGTAAAAAAAAATCTATTTTGTTATATACAAAAATGAAATAATTAACCTTCCTTCGATCCTAATTGACACATGCATGATGCAACGATTAATAATCAACCTGTGAGAAAGAAATGACAAAGGGGGAGAGTATATGAAGGCCAAAGTTATATCTCTTACTTGTTACAAAAATACGGAATGAGAACACGTGCTCTATTGATTCTGGAAAACCCAGATTTAAATCTTCATAAGTCACATGTCGTACGGAAACTACACATTAATATGCTCAAAAATTCTACATGCTCAAATATTCAAGTAAGCATTTGAATAACAAACAAAAGATTAAGATTGGAAGTAGTACTCTTACTTTCAATCTTTCATTATGTTCCTGTGATGCATATTGGTAGTTTAGGAAACAAATATATATCCAGTACACATTATCTTGTTAGCTTGAACTATATCTCCATGTCACAAAGAAATCAAGGTATGGTTAGATTTTTCTACTTGAATAAGATCTAAACCGAAGATAATAATGTGCTTCTAAATACACAAGTGTGTAAAAACACACAAATATCATATTTCTACTACTACCAGATTTCAAAGATTCACAAACCAGAAATTTTTATGAGTAAATAACCATGTGAGATGCCTATCGGCAACACCATCTTCAACCTAAGCATGTAAACCGAAAGAAGAGAATCAATCTGTCATAAAGAGAGAAAATGAATTTAAAGAAAGAGTACTCATATAAACCTGGCACATGAGACATGAGAAATAGAAAAAAAAAGCTATTTCATAAAGAACACTCAAGTTAGACTGCTCTGAGCAATCCTAAAAGTAATTTGTTTTTCACATATGCTTGAATTCGATCGATCACCCTCTCCACAAAATAACTTATTTTAGTAATATTTTTTTTATTAAAAGGTCTATAATGTAACACAAAATTTAGACCTATAAACACACTAATGTTGATATACCTTTGCATCCACAAGAATTAACTCAATACTGAGAATAACTCCAGGTTTATCTTTTGGATAAAAATTCTATGTCCTTGATATTATAGTTCTGAGAGAGGAGTATAATCGAGAGGCATCTTTAACCGGAAACAATAGAAATCAGAATTAATATGATTCAAAAAAATAGTAATGGATATGAACAAAAAGCTAAAGGATTTACCTCCTTGACAATTGTAGTTTTTAAAGGGATTTGGCTTTCTGAATTCAAAAGAGGTTTTAGTGGCTGATCAAACAGAGGATATGGATTTGGGGGTAAATTGGTAATCGAAAATAAAAGTGGTTTTGTGGTGCTTTATTGTGTTTAGAGAAAATTGAAGAGGATTTATATAGAAGATGGGATTTGTTGTAAACCACCATGAATGTGCATTTGTTAGTGGGAGAAAAATTAGGAATGATTTTCGGTTGTGTTTCTCGTGTAAGAGAGGAAGATGAAAAGGGAGATCAAACTTGGTTTGATGCTTGGCTTTAGGGTTATACATCTTGTGGGCTTGATCCAAATATATTATTATTATTTTTGGCAACAATCCAAATTGTAAAGAAAAAAACCCATTTTTTCCATTTTTTTTGAAGATTTTTATAAACCACGATTGTTTTTTTTTTTCTTAATTGGAATTTTTTAAAAAAAATAAAAAGAAAAAAAAAACTGATGTAGCTTATTTTTATTGGACAGGTGACTTGTGTTTTATAGGATAAAGGATGTGAAGATCAAAAACATAATATAATTACAAGTATGAGACCTCACATAATATGTTTTTACTTGGAAAAATTAATGACAGAAATTTTGGACCAAATAATATGCATATTTCTAATGGTCTCGATGTTGTAAATGACATACTCTAGTCTTATAGAGCACCGCTCCCTTTTGCTCCGTTCGCCTCTCCGCCGCCCGAGGCTTTGCCGGTGGTGTGAGAGGGCTTTCCTCTTCCTTTTTCTTTGTAGTGGTAGGGTAAAAGGACTCGTTCTCCCCTTCTCCGGCAGCGCAAGGATTCACTCCTCTGTTGCGTCGTGTTTGTGCGGTGGCGGATGTTTCGGAGAGATATCTCGGCTCGTCTCTCCTTTCCGGGAGGTTGATGGAGGTTCAAAGCTGCTTCAGGCGGCCTTCTTTGCAGCTTCAGGGCATCGGATATGGGTTCCAGATTTGTGCCCTCCTGCTCACCCATCCTTTCGCCGGAGACCCTAGCTAACCGGAGGCTTTTGGTGGAGTAGAGTCCTAGAGTCGACCGGTTTGTTTGTTGGATGTCGGTGGCCGAGATTTGAGGTTATCCTCAAAGCTGGTGTTCTTGAGAGCTTCCTCAACCTCTGGTTTCAGTCCGGCTAAGAAGTGAGACAACATGCAGATGCGATGTAGCCAATCCGGAAATGCATCGTGAGGTGAAGTTTTGCTATTATGTGTTTCAATCTCTTATCCTTAGGTGATTAGCATTCTGGTCATTAAGTGATTGTTCGGAGAAGCCTCGCATCTTGCTGGTTTTGTTTCGCATCCCTTGGCCGGGTCAGTCGGATGTTTTGTCTGCTTTTGGCTTAGGATCGGAACAATGAAAGCCGGAGAAACCAAGTCTTTCTGATATTGCGCCTCTGGGTGTTGAAGCTATTGGAATAAGTTTTACATGCATATCATGAGGTTCAAATAGCTTGGAATTGTTTTTTGATCTTCAGTATAGATTTTGGTACTTTATGTGTTAGTAGCTGTTTTCGTATCATAGGGTTAATTTTAGCTGGTTTAAGAGATGATTTCACTCTGAGGTATACAGTGTTATCTATCTCATCGTGGTTTAAAAAATGCAATGGTTTCTCGGTCAGGTAGCGTTGGATCCACTAGTGTTTCAGGATGATATTAGATTGAATCATTGCATTTGGTCTAATTTTATGGAGGAAAATATTATATCTTTGAATTGGATGTATTTTTTTAGTGAATGAAGAGTTGATGTTGAGCCAAAAAAAAAAAAAAAATGGCATACTTTACGTCGTCCGGTGACTTGAGACGTCGTATAAGTCTCCAAAACTTGCTTTTGGGTTGTGACATGGACATGGACGTTAGCGATTTCAAAGCAGCAATTTCACGAGTAAGGACTAGGACAGAAATATCTTTTTGTTATTTTGTATGCTGATTCTTAAGTTTTACATCTAATGACCAATATAATCATTATATCACACAAAACACCAAAACAAGACCAAAAATGGAAAATTCTAGTCTTACATTTGTGTCAATAGAAACATCTTTTATCTCCTCTCATTAGTGGTTTAATTCCAAATGCACGTGCATTACTCAGGATTACTCAACCCATTCGAGAAGAGTTTTATTAATAAGACGAAATTTGCATTGATTTGACTCAATCATGTGTGGCAGTTGAAGAATCTAAGAAAACACTTATAAGATCATGTTATAATTAGGGAGACGGTAGTTTAGTAATTAACTAACAAATTCCTCGTAAGTTAGACTACACTAGAAGAATAGAAACACTCCTATAGATTTATATAAACATACAAATCAACTAATTGCTTCATGAAATTTCTGGAACGGTTTGTACTTAAGTCTTCTCACTGAACAAATCTCATGAAGCAATTAATTTTTCATTTAGAAAATTTATCCAATGTATTGGTTTGTCTCGAGCTTGTTTCTTTTCTTTTTAATCTTGGATGTATCTAATGCTTACAGGTTGACATTGACTTTGAGAAAGAGCCAATGGGAACAAACAACGATGGTAAAGATGTGTACTTAAGGGACATATGGCCGAGAAGTGAAGAAATTACACAGGTACATAGCGTAACTTGACAGTTTTCTCTATGGTTTCTGTTAATGCATCTTGTTGTTTTTTGTTAATGGTGCTTTTGAATAGGCTTTTCAAAATAGGGAGTTACAAAGCATATTCAGGAGCACTTATGAGACAATGACAAAGAAAAATTATGCGTCATTAAGTTCAGCACTCTATTCTTGGGATCCGAACTCCACATACATCCATGAACCTCATTTTTTCAAGAACCTGACCACAAAGCCACCTGGTCCACGTGAAGTGAAAGATGCTTATTGCTTAATGAACTTTGGAGACAACATAACCACAGACCACATTTCCTCAGCAGGAACTATCCACGAGGATAGTCCTGCTGCAAAATTTCTTATAAACCAGTATTCGATGTGTAAGTATGATTTCAATTCATATGGAAGTCGTCGAGGAAATCATGAATTGATGAAACGAGGCACCTTTTCCAGTACGCGCGTATTGTTAAAAAGCTCTTAAATGGAGAAGTTGGCCCCAAGACAGTTCATATTCCTACCGGAGAGAAAATTTGCGTTTATGATGCAGCAAGTGTGAGTAAAATACGTATTACAAACTTCAAGAAAGCTTAAGCCATCACTAAAATGTTCATTTGAATACATATGCAGAGATACAAAACCGCTGGAAAAGACACGATCATACTAGCTGGTGCAGAGTATGGAATTGGTAGCTCGTGGGATTGGGCTGCAAAGGGTCCAATGCTTCGGGTAAAGCATATGCATACATGGCATTTATCATTAGTAATTTAGTATCATATAGTTAATAAGGTCATCTCCAATGCATAGAGACTCTCATGATCTCTCAATATTATTTTAAATATAAAACTTGTTTGTTTTTAAGTTAAGAGACTCATCAATATCAAGTAAATTTAGATGCCTCCAATGGTAGAAACCCAAGTGGGTTTCTTTAGAATTTTAGTTTTTTTTTTACACTTGTATTTCATATATTAAGCATTAGAAGGGTTTACAGAATTGAAATCACTAAAAATACAAGCTGGAATTGAATTTTGAAAAGTGAACATGGTGTTTGCTTTTCTTTGCATCTTGGCAAGTTTGTCTGCTAGGCGATTTGACTCCCTTGGTGTCCATTTGAAGTTAACTTGTAGCTACTTGTCCAAAGTTCCAAAGTCATTTCCTCTGTTCTTGTGGAAGGTAAGTATTTCAGACAAAACAATGAAACTAACAGAAAAGAGGTTCACAATTAAAGAACAAAATGCAAGTATACGGCAATGACAAAGGATTAGACTAACCAAATAATATAAGAGAATATACGATCAACATACAAAAAAAAAAAAGTAGATGACACAAACAACAAAAAAAAATGAACAGATTAGCAGAATTATATATAAAAAAAAAACCAAACCTGGAGATCTGGTCTAAATATTGATCAGCTCCACGAATGCACTGAGTTCCACCTCCAGTGAATCAACAAGTAACTAGAAATCACACAACTTTTCACCTTGTCTCTGCTTTGTGGCCATGGGATTGGTTTCTTATAACCATTTGAAAGAGGAATCAAGCAATCGAGGCTCCTTCGATTTGATCAGATTCAGCATTCGTGCAATCATTTCTCTCACCAACCGAGGAAGGCTTGAAATATCCTCGCCGTTGCAAACAAATTATAAAATCAGAAACATATAATTCAAATTATATCTCAAGTCAAATTCTATTAAAAAATTTCTTCTAGTCTACCACTATAATCCAAAGAACCATTACAAATATGCATGAACACTAATCATATAACATCAAACCAGATCAACGAAACATATGTAAGAGGTTGGAATGCTAAAATCGTCTTAAATGATGAGAAGGACCGAAGAAATATACTGCATATTGACTCAAAGAACACTAATTATAGTAACAACAAAGAACCCTAATTTCCCAATTCCCAATTCATATAATCCTAATATTATTCATATCTAAAAAACCATAACTCATCAAGATCTACCAACAAAAACAAGAAAAATCATACCATGAGAAGCATAGAACATCGTTTCACCAAACTCTCCAAAGTCGATGACTTCGTGATGGATGAAGCTCAAGATAGATGAAAGAAGAATTTCTTTGCCAATCAGCTTCCAATTTCATAACCCAGATGGATGAGGCAAATCGTTGCCATCACCAACTCGTGAGCAAGAGAGAAAGAACCGAGAAAGAGAAACAAATCCGGGGAAGAGAAAGACCCAAAAAAAAAAAACTCTCTTGTCTAAAATTTTGACCAATCGTAGACCGCCACGTAGTGTCTCTTACCATTTCCAAAAACTCTCTTTTAAGAGACGATTCTACACTTTTAATTTGTTTTTGATTTATTTTCCAACCTTTTTCTTTAAGAGATCATGGTTCAGAGACCCCGTTGGAGATGCCCTAAGATTTCAACGCTTAGCTATGTTCTGGGCATTATCATATATTTGCTGATTATACACTAGATTGATCTCCTTTTATGTTGGTAAATTAATAATTTATACTAACCAACTGTCATTATATATATAACATATTAAGAATATATGAGCAGTTTTTAGGTTGTAATGAATATATTTAAAATATAGTCACAATCTCATTCTTACATATCTAAATGTAAAGATTGCAGAAAGGTACATATATTCCACATGAACATGCATGACTCAAACCATTACCAAAACGAAAAGGGTTCAGCTAGACACCGGATAAATTGGTCTCTTAATGACATGTTTTTTTTTTTTTTATTTATTACATATGACTCAAAGCTAAAACGACAATTAATCAAACGACGACTACTCAATCGAGAAGACTTTTATATTGAAAGGGCAGAGCCTCAAAATCATCAGGGACTGGCTGACTTGCCGCTCTTACGAGCTCAGCTTCAATCCTGCAAATGCACTTAAAAAAGATAAATCAAAAAGGTACCCAAACAAACAAACAACGCTCTCTAAACATAGATCTCATAAGCTAGCTGTATACTTACATGTTCTGAGCATCAATGTCAAAGTCAATGTGCGGTTCTGGTGGAGCAAGTGCTGGTGACTCCACAAAGCAAAGTTTTGCGTCTCCAGCAAGTCTTCTAGCAAGATACAAAAAGGGTTTCTCAAAATCGCTATTGTTCTTTGTAGATATCTCATAGTACTGCAGACCCTTAAGCCTGTGGAACTCAATCTGCTTCGCCTTGATTTCTCTATGGGGACCTTCAACTTTGTTACCACACAGAACAATGGGGATGTTTTCACACACCCTGTTTGATAAATATTCAAATCCCACATTATAATTTTGAGTTCATTCTTGTTCAAAGATATAGAAAGACAATCAGGCAATAATTAATATATTGTCAAAAAACAACAAGTTTCTTGTACCTTCGGAGATCACGGTACCATGTGTCAACGTTATGGTATGTGATCCGTGATCTGACATCAAACATGATTATCGCACACTGACCTTCGACGCTGCGAGATGATAAATAAAGGTTACATTTCCATTTATTGAAAGATCGACGCAACTGACCAAGACCAAATCAAGATCGACCAAATTTACGAACAGGGAAATATCATTAATATTTGTCAAGACCATAGAACTACGGTTATTTGGATATATATCATTATACACAAATTAATTAACTTGAATTTAATTAATGTTAGTTAAAACATAAACCAAGAAGTGATCGTAGGAGACTTCTGTAACTTACTAGTGTGCATCCTTAAGACCACGATATTCCTCTTGTCCAGCAGTATCCCAGCATTCAAAACGGATCTTGCCACGGTTAGTGAAGAAATCTAAAGGCTGAACCTCCACACCAACAGTAGCTACAAAGTCCACAATTTTAGAAGATCAAACATCAAAATGAAAAGTAGAGACATGATCACCTTAGGCATTGTTTGTTGCATTCTAACCAATCTATATAAATACTTACGTTCATAGTTCTGCTCAAATTCCCCAGTCAGATGTCTCTTGATCAAGGTGGTTTTCCCGGTTCTCGCATCACCAACAATGAGAAGCTTGAAGGTTGGACACTCGACATTTTGCTGGTTAGATAAAGCCTGAACAAACAACACAACAAAAATTTAGACAAGAGGAAAAAGAAAAGATAACAAAGATACAAACAAAGGGATGAGTTTCTCACCATCTTTTGGGAAGGCACAAGAGAGCTAGAGAGAAAGAGTAAAACCTATGATGATTTGATATTTTGATGTTAGGTGGAGGTGTATGGGAGATCTATTTATAAATCATTTCCCGCACTATTTTTAGACCAATAATTGTATTAAATTATTTATATTTATGTCATATATAACATTAATAAGAAGATATGTTGGTTGTCAAAAAAAAAAAAAAAAAAAGAAGATATGTTGGTATCTTAAACATTATAATGACTAAAACAATAATGTAAAAGAGATTTATCTTGTATATTTATTTCCCTCTCTATTTTTAGACGAAACTTTCTTTTAAGCTATTTATGTTGATAAAAATATATGGAAACATAAATAAAATATCAATATATAAAACTAAGCATGAAATGAAAATCTTAATTTTATAAAATTTATTTTAAAGAAAATAATCTATTAGATAATATGGCAATAATGGAATGAAAGCTTGGAAATCTATGTTAATATTTATAATTAGTGATATAAATAAAACTGTAAATGGAAGTATATATATATAGAATATGAATACATGTATTAATATTTATTAAAAAAAGCCTATATATTTAATGCTAAAATAACACCTAAGATAACTTAATCATTATACTAAACGCTGTCGTTTAGATTGTTAAACAGAAAGATACTTGTTAAAAGGTTATAAATGGGCCTAGATAGTGAGGCCCAATATTACATGATAGTTTCAGGAAGAAAAAGAAAAATGTTTTTTTTTTTTTAAAGTTATAAATGGTGGTGGTGGAGGACTGGAGGGGATGTGCTGCCTGCACTGTATTTTGGGAATTGATTGTTGGAGGAAAAATATCGGTATTAACTAATAAGGATCGATCCTCGATTTTTATTAGTTTGATTTATATGAGATGCATCTATGAACGTTAACAGTGTGAATATCATATATATACCATACACAGAAGAACATAACAAATTAACTACCAGAGAGACATATTAAATATATGGAGTATTAGGTTTCGTAGTTAGAAAGAAGCTTTGCCCTTCTCTTTTGGCAGTATTAACTTTTGTTCATATTTATAATATGTGATTAGAAGTTATGGATAAGGTTAGGGTTATGCACACCTACTTATGCAATCCAAGTGGAATACATGAAAGATGAGCTAAACTATTCTATTTTTATTTTTTTAAAGGTAACTAAAGATGGTGTTAATATGGTGTAGTGAGTGTGTGTGCCAAACTGCCAACGACAACACTTCCACCTTTTCTAAAGTCAACCTTTTTAATTCTATATATATATAAATTCGTTTACAATGGCTCTAACCTATTGTGGCAAAAAAAAATATCATCAGTGTGTCTCGTGTAATTGTAGTTTTTGATGAATTTTTATGACTGACAAGCTTGTTTTATTTCTTGTATGATATAGTTCACAGTTGTCACACCCAACCTTCTTCTCTTGAGAAAAAAATTGATGTCGTTTTTTTTTTTACTCTCTTTTTTCTTATCTATAAAAGAAGATCGATGTTTTTGACTTTGATGCATGAGGTCATTTTGACATCCACATAGAGTCATTGTTCACCACCGATGATGATTCACCATAAACCTTTTGGACATTGAGTGGGACACTTGAAACCTACTTTTCTCTAGATAGTTTTCTTTGCTTTGTACGGTGTTTGATTAAGATATCATTCATATAGTTAGGAATCAAACGTGTGTATTTTACTTTTCCATTCTCTCTTGATTTCAAAATCTTAATGACGAAATGTTCTAGATGTCTTAAACTTATTAACCAGGTTTGATTTCAAATTTACTTGGTTACTCAAGTGAATTATTATAATTAACATGGAAACTTGCAAAGTAAGTTTGATTTAAGTAAGAACTATACCTTGTTTGACGAAAAGACAAGTTACAAAACAACAAACTACTTTTCCAAACTTATAAACGAATACATATAAGAAAATTCTTAATTCGGAACGACTTTGGTTATTAATTGTTAATTAATGAAAGGGCATCGACCTATAGAATTGAGATTACTCAAAAGTCAACGTGAATGAACTTGGTCAGGAAATACCAAACCTTGCTTAGTGTGTAGAAAGTAAACGCCAACTTTGGTTTATAGACCCCAAAAAAAGAGTCTTATGCTTTCACATTTGAATGAAACTCCTTTGCGGGTTTGGTAAACACGAAAATACTAATATTTAAAACTAGAGGAATATAATAGTACTAGATAAATGTTAGACCAAACTAAAAATAATTGGACTTCGTATAAAGTCAACCTCATGATGTATAGAGTGGTTTCCGTACTTAACTTCCTTACCAAAAACACATATCAACCGACGACGACAACGACGAAGACTTTCCCCTACTTACCACAATACCACCTTTCAAAGTTTAAACGTACCTTAAGAGTACAAGTCAATTATCATATCATAATTTATATAAGCCTTACAAGTTATACTATTTAGTTTGTATAACTTCTAATCATTCATTTTTTAACAACTACTTTGGCAATTTCTTATCGTTTGTGAAACAGATTAGTATTGACGAACTCATTATTGGGTTGGGGATGAAGATTCAAGTCATCTAGTTGCGATATTCAGTCATGAATGACCATTGCAGATGTCTTAAATTCCAAAATGTTGCATAAGCTCCAAGGGGTTAGTCGACTCTTTATACATGTCGATTTAAAGTCAAATCCACAATTAGCATGTATCACATGATCACCTAGTTGACGTTGTTTTATATAGAATGCACTTAATTGAAGTCAAATCCACAATTAGCATGTATCACATGATCACCTAGTTGACGTTGTTTTATATAGAATGCACTTAATTGACTATGTATTTGTAAGCAGAACTCTATGTTAATGTGTAGCAAATTATGCGACAAAAAAATGATTGGTCAATAACCGATGACTAGTCATAAACTCATAATTGATGACATAATCTCTACTAGTATTTGTCAACAATTACTACCGTCAAACCTTAGATCACCTAACATATATATATATATATATATATATATATATATATATATATATAGAGCATTTTTCTCATTGCCTTAAGAATTGAACTATATATCACTTGTTGCTCCTTAGAAAAATCCCCACTATACTTTCCGGTGTAATAAGTAAATCTCTAAACAAACAAGAATTCTTGTAAATGTGGGCTAAAGAAATGAATCTTGTTATTAATATCATCATTAACTTTAGGTACAACAAAACCATCTTCAAGATCAAGATGATCATAATAATATAGAATGATATCTTCTTGAAAGAGGTTATTAAAAGAGTAAAAGTAATTAATGTTGTTCTCAGGGGAATATTCCAAGAACAAGCTGTCTTCTTGATCCCAGATCCAATTCTCATCAAATCCTTCTTCCTCCTCCTCCTCCAATGACGTTGCTTCTACGCAATTCTCATCTTCGTCTTCGTTACGTTTCTCTATCTCTCCCCTTACTTCCATCCAACCGTCCCTTTCCCATTCTGGTTCATCTCCGGCGAGTTTCTTGATCCGTTCACCCGGTTCTAAAGAACCATCCCAAGCATTCACAAATACGTCTTCGTGATCATCTTCTTTAACTAATCTACTTCTCGAGGTTTCACATAAATCCCAAAAACCTTGATCCAACACAGTACTAGGAGATGAAGAACTTACACCATTACAAGCTTCGTCTTCCTCTTCCTCATCAAGAAACGGATGTTGAAGCAATTCTTGAACGTTACATCTCTGTTTTGGATCTTTCCTCAGACAATTCTTCAAAAAGTCTTGACCTTTATCCGATAACCAAACCGGAATCACCGGCGACTCACCGGAGAAACCAATCTTGTAAATCGCGGCAACGACGTCGTTTAACTCCGGCCAAGGACTTGACCCTGTAGCCATCTCTATAACCGTACACCCCAAAGCCCACACATCAGCTGGAAAACTCTGTTCTTCACCACGCGCTACCTCCGGAGACATAAACGCCGGTGTACCGGAAAATTCAAGATTCTCATTCTCTCTCACCACAGTTTTAGCACAGCCCAAATCTACGATCTTCGCGGTCTCTCCTCCGATCATCACATTCTGGCTCTTCACGTCGCAATGAACGATTCCTTGTTCGTGAAGATACACCAATCCTTTCAGTATCTGACGAGTGTAGGATCTAATCACCGGCTCCGGTAACTTCCCGCCGGAGTTCTTGATCAAATCGTGAATACTCCCGCCGGAAAGATACTCCATTTGGAGATTATACATAGATTTGTCGTTCTCCGTCGTTACATTAGAGCCAATGTACTTGACTATGTACGGAGAGCTCAACTTCGACAAAATCGACTCTTCTCTCTGCAAAAACTCCGATGAAGAAAACTCAGAGGATTTGACTGCGAAGAAGTCACCGGAGCTTTTGATTGCAAGTGAGACAGTAGCTGTTGAGCCTCGCCCTATGATTGGTCCTCTTATCCAGCTTTGTTCCTCCATTGGAACAGAGCAAGAAAATAAAAACAGAGGAGATAGAGAGAGAGATGAACTAGTAGAAAGAGAGATAGAGAGAGGTTTAAAATGTTAAAGCAAAGACTTAGTGATGTTATTATTTATATATAAACACAGACTCACACAAAGCATATGTGTTGGTGTGTGTATGTAAAATGTAATATGACTTTGACATGGGGTTTTGGTGTCTTAATACAAAGTCTGAACAGAGATGACATTCTTTTTTTTAGATTTTATTCTAATCTTTTTTTTTTTTTTCTTATCCTCCAATTATTAAGCACCAAAACTTTACCTTATCTTCCACATTTTTTTAATTATAGATGATTGCTTTCTTTAGATCTAATACAGCCGTTTAAGTTCAATTTCAAAATGCGAGTCGTTAAAAAAAAAGAAAGAAGAATAAAAGAATATGACTTGAGTGAGTTGATCATTGGTAAGTTCTCTCTTCCATTAAAAAAAAAATTAACAACCATGACTTAATCATGATCTTGAATATATTAAGCATGAAATAATATGGGTATAGATCTAAACCACAGATTTATCCATAAGAAACTAATATATAATTAGCATCATACAAACGAATCTTTAAATTTTCAATCCATTTTCATAAAATTGGCAAGAAGATGAGAGTAATGAAAATAAAATATTCATTAGTGATATGATTATGTTCACGTCAAAGAAAAGTAGTTAATGCAGAAATGTTAAAACTGTTTTTGGTTTGGTAGAATGGCAAATAATTGAAGCACAAAAGTACAAAATGAAAAAAAAAAAAATTGATATGGATAATTTCCCATCAAAGTTTTAATCATTGATAATCCATTAGATATACCATTCTATAAACATAATGTTTTACTCATGAAAAGTTTGTGATAAGAACTTATGATTGATAAGTTTGATAACTATGGTATTTACCAAAAACCACAAAATCCTTATCCAAGAGATACGTGACTTATGCATATACTGTACTCTTGTTTCAAATAATTTTGTGTGTGTGTGTGTATCAATTACTAGTATAATTCATTCAGTATCTAACAAAACCAAATATAAACAAATATCCCAAATATAATACTTGTTACAATCAATGTATTATGGCATTGGTAGATGAAAAAACATACTGTACACAAATATTTGGTAGAGAGCTCTTTACTTTTTTTTGTGACTCTTTTTAAATTTAATTTCTCAAACATTTTGTGTGGCAGAGCCAATTTGGGATATGCGTATATGTTGTGTGAATCTAACACGTGGCGACATAAGAGTGGAAGATGACAGCTTTGACGGCATGACGCCAGAGTGGACGGCGCCGTAACTTCGATCCACCAATCAGGGCACACACACAACAAAAGCGTAACGAGATTTAACGAAATACTAAACAATAAAAAAAACAGAAGTTACATAATCCGGCCACGTGGCCGAATCACAAGCTAAGTGCGGGATTAGCGTGGGGAATAATAATTTATGATTAAAAGAAAATTTATTTTTACAAAATATTTGCTGAGGCGATTTATCCATCTCTCAAATTCTACTGATTTTTTTTGTACCTAATAATAAAAATTGAAACTCGAAAATAAAGTTTTAAGGAACTACAATTGTAAATTAAATAATTATTACACTTCTTTATTTCTTCAGCTGTAAAGTTAACAATTACAACTAACAAAATTTAGTTGAAATCAACTTTTTCTTCATTAAATTTGGCTGTTCTACATATCATACGTGATTTATTCTTTGATTGGCTTGTATTGTATCAACCGTTCCGTTGTAATTCATTTTAGAATATATAAAGGTTATATAATTGCTGATGTAAAGTTAAAACGATGCATGGCAATTGGCAATAACAGTGTGAAAGCACTGAAACGTGAATGTGGAGCTTTAGTATTATGTGAAATGGTCTTTAATAGGAATGCAATGCAAGCTTGGGGTTATGTACAAGAAGATTCTATTAGATAAAGGTTGTTTTTTTTTTATAAAAGGAAGAAGAAGAAGGTGTTGGGAAAATTTATTCGAATCTCTACTTTAATTTGCTTAGAGAATACAGTTGGATTCAGATCGTTTTTGTTATTTTAAATTTCTATAGATTATAAATTAAAGTATATGAATCTAGCTTCTAGAGATCTTTTTTAATGAAGATAATTGGGAATCAATTTTTGTTTTTTTGGGTTTAGGGTGATGGACGGGATATAACAAACGCGGCTTCATACATGTGATTGGGATCTAAAGGCAAAAAAAAAAGGTTTTGAAAGCGTGAAGTGAAAAAGTTAACAAGTGAAATCACGCTATGTTTATAATAATCATAATAGTACCGTTTTTTTTTTAGTGTTCAGGGTTTCTTGAACAGAGACGTTTGTTCTTCTTCCACTTTTATTATTAGTTTGGTACATGTTTTTTCCGTTGCAAGTTTTTTGGAAACGTAAAATGACGAGTAGAGAGATTTCAAAGTTTTTAGGAATTTTGGTAATGCTATAACGTCCGTAACAACTTTATAGTTTCACATTCAAATGGTGAAGACTGGTTTCTTTAATTTTCCAGAGTGATTTCGTTCGTGGCCCTTTTTTTTTTTTTTTTTTTTTTTAACATACAACACTAGTTATCCGACTTTTTAAAAAGATGGATTAGTTTGCAAAATAGTATTTCGAAAATACATAAAAGCAAGTTTTCCAACTGTTCTAGCCAACATCGGGTTTTATGAATGATCTTTATGCTTCAGATGCTCACCGACCATTTCCCCTGAAAAGTAAACAGATCCGATAATCAATTATCAGACCCTATCATTGTTGACATTGTCAACTTAGTAGACACCGAAATGGAACTTGGAGTTAAAAAGGATACTTACAACGTATCAGCTAACATGGCACGGATTTTGGCTCTTAGCTCATCCGAAACTTGAGTTGGCTCGTTTTGTGGGTATAAGATGTTATCTTCAGGGGCAGCTTTTAGATCAGACTGATCTGACTTTGAAAGAGTCTCCTCTTCCACTGTTTTCTCATTTTTCTTTATACGTTTACTAGACTTGTGTCGATGACCATGCTCAACGTCTGAAGAGTCCTCGTGCTTGCGTCTACTGGATCTGTGTCTGTGACGATGATGTTCATCATCAGATGAATCACGATGCTTATCATGCTTCCTGGATCTGTGATGATGGCTGCTACGCTTGTCCTTGGAATAATCAACATCTTTGCTATGCTTACTTGATCTGTGTCGGTGCTCACCCTCGTTATCAGAAGAATCATATAGCTCACGCCTATCTGAAGATTTGCTGCGTCTGTGTCTATGACGTGAACGACTGTGATACTCATCATCCGAGGAACTCTCATGCTTGTGCTTGTCCCGAGAATGTCTGTCCTTGGAAGAGTAACGTGTCTTATGTTTATGCCGTTTTCTACTAGATGAATGCTTCTTATCGGTCTTGGTTTCTTCTGTAGCTTCATCCATGCTGCTCTCTTCCTCTTCTTCTCCTTGTTCCATCTTATCATCTTCATGTCTTTGTGATCTCAAGCGGTACTTCCTCTTTGATCTTCTTTCACAGTTACCATCATCTGCTAGTTTTGTCTCAGCTACAGCTGGAATTGAGCTACATTCTCTGTCTTTGGCAGCTTTATCACCTAATCCAGAAATCCCGGAGTCCAACAGTGCGAGCGATACACTTTGCGACGGTTCAGCTTGTTGCACTGGCTGAGCTTCGGGTTTTAACATGGCCACAAACATTTTTGCACGTTTCAATCTTTCTGCCTTCAACTTCTGCTCCTTAGACAAGCCTGATTCAGAAGAATCAGCTTCACTAGCAACAGTCGAGCCAGAAACCGACTGACCTGTAGATTTATCCAAATCAGGGGACTTAGATGAAGGGTAACTTCCATCATTTCCGAGGCTCTGAGAAGTCTCATCCACGGGTTTGCCTGATAGAATCCCCAGCTGGGGATTCCTTATGCCTCTTCTAGCCGCTTGAAGAATAGCAGCAGCAGTATTTGCATCCACATTCACCCTCATCTGTGGTTGGACAGGCTTGAATGGTTCGCTGTGCAACTCGACCTGTGGTTTGTCACTAACCATTTTTTGTTTCTCTTTCTTGGCAGAATCATCTGGTAAAACACTCCCAAACGCATGTTTGCCATCTTTTACAGCATCGTCCATCCTCTTTTGCTTCACGTCCTCCTCTCTGGTAATGACGCCTTTGTCGCATGATTTCAACTGCAAATGAAATCAACCAACGTGTTACATTATTAATGATAAAAGCACATGAAAACACACTAATTTTGTAGCAGGAACATTTAGGAGCTTAAAATAAAATTACCTCTTCGGCTTCTTGCAGAACCTTCCGATAATATCCATGATATAAGCTAGCTGGACGTAAGAATGGAAACATCCCATATTTCACATCCTGCGCAACAAGAGTAGCCTCTAGTTCTTTCCCGTTCTTTTGGATGAAGTCTACTATCTTATCAATCGCTCTTTTCATCTCAGTAGTCGGCTCCACAATCTGCAGTTCCGGCTTGGGTTGTGCCAGCATTGCAGAAGATTGCGACTTATCAGACGTCAGAAACATTTTGGTAGCATTATCTTCTGTATTGATCTGCTTCCTCTCTACAACATTTACTGCACTGACAGAAGGATTTCTTTTTATGAAAGATGCCTGATCATTCAACGGCAGAGAATGCTTAGAGGCTGCATCTCTCTCTGTGGGAATCTTTGCAGCTCCTTTCGACCCGTCAGGTCCATTGGAATCAGCTACCTTAACACCATCATCTCCTTTGGCAGACTCGTTTGTTATAGAGTCATTTGCAGACTCTTCATTAGCATCTTCATCTTCTACAGTCCCATAAACTGAACCAAGCAATGACAAAGCTCCACCGTCCTTCTCACTTCCGTTCTTTTTCTCTTCTACAGAAGACTTTTCTGTCAAAAGCTCTTGATGGTCAACAAGAAACCTAAAGTAAGGGTGAAGACGGTGGTCTGGCATTAAGAACCCAAATGTTGGGTTGCCTCCTTGTTTGACTCTCAAGACGATTTCAGATTGCCCACCATGCTTGCTTACAAAGCTTGAAGTTCTGGTGATGATCTGATGTAATTTCTCAGTTGGAGGCTGAAAAAAGGGAGAGAAAAATGTAAAAGAAAAAGAATTAGTAATGTGAAATATGATGAATGAACCTTTGGCAACTCGCAGGTATATACATATTAAAATCTCACATAAGTATCGAGAACCATAAATTGCAAATATCAGAACTGTATAGATATGCATCATCTGATGTGCATTCAGTTTTTAGGTTCTTGGTAATTCATGAATTTCTATCATCTTAATCCCACCTGCACCGCCCCTTGTCATGGCAGCTAAAGGAAACAAGGTGCATGTGAATGACAACCTTAGACAACTCCATCTCTTCTCCGAGTATCTGAAACTTAGACATGGTAGTCCTTAGAATAACATATGCACCTTTCAGATGTTTACGTGGCCAATATCAGTTAAGTACCAAATAAGTGAGCAAAACCGGCATATTGCTAAGGGGAACAATCTGATAAAGCAGTAACTTACCAGGTTTTGAAGTAAATAATCAGGCAAGGGGAAAGGCGGGTGAAATCCAGATTCCGTATCAGCATCTTTCTGGTCATTGAAATCACTGGAGCTTCCATATGAAAAGGGGACAGCACGATAACCACCGCCATTTGCATTTGCTGAATCATCATTCATATCTGGGGTACAAAGTGGAAATAAATACGATAAATTTTCTGGATAATAATTAGACAGTAAAGAAAAAAAGAGAACCTAAAAATATAAAATACTCTGGAAGAAAAAGTACTCCCTAAAATACTTTTAGTTTCAAGTTTTCTCTTTGAGATAAACAAAAGAAACAGAAAACATATATTTGCAACATAAGACTTCGATCCACACGCATCAAACTAACAAGCCCATAGTTAAGGAGACCAAGCAAGCATTGAAGTCTAAGAAATTGATACGTCGATGTACTTAGAATCAACCATGGAGTACAGAGATAAGCATACAAAATGGTTTCCATATACCTCTCTAACATGATGCACAAGTTTCAATCAGCTCACATAATATCAGAAATACATAATCCAACTCGCACAAAAATATAGACCTCACTGTAAAACTAAGATAGATCCATTCTCCATTTTCGCTTATATACCCACACACACATGTACATACTCAACATGAATGAAATACTGAATGTTTCAAAAACAAATCTCGAAATAAGGCAAACAAATCTAGATTCGACCTTTTTGTTAATCAATCATGTAGAACGTTTTACGCCTCTAAAGAAGCTAGTTCGATTTTCCCCGCGAACTCAATAGACTAATGAAAAATCCAGATATCTACGAAGTTCCTCATCCTTACCTTCTTCATCATCCGACGGAGATGGAGAGTCCGCCGGTAAATCAAGGTAACGCTCGTGATCGAGCTCTGATTCCAAGTCAGGATCATCTGAAATCGGACGACGGCGCTTGAAACGTGGAGGAGGAAGAGAAGAGAGGAGGTGACGAACATCGTAGCGGTCAATAAAGAGGCTGTTCCAGTCAACGAGCGCCGTCGGTGAGTTGACAAACGTTGCCATCGAATCGTCGTCAAAGAAAAGAGCGTGACGACCAACAATCTCTAGATCCATTGTGCGATTCTTCTTCCAAAGGGATGAAGATTTAGGGTCTGTGTAATTTGGAATTGGATGTTTCAAATTCGTGATTTGACCCTAATAGATTTGTGATGACTTCAATTAGATAGAGAGATCTCTGGTCGATTAAAACGATGTCGTACATTAACGAGTTGGTTACCGTTTTTGAATGAAGAAAACGACGTGCATTGGGTTCATAGTAATAAAAGTTTATATATTTACCCTCATAATCTTAACTTCCGTAAATTGAAACCACCCACCAAACCTTGAGTGAATAATTGTTGTGTTTAATTACACCTCTTTTTCTTAACATGTTGCGACATTCAAATCTCTATTCTAAGAGTGTGTAGGATTTGTTCACTCAACTCTGCTTATTCGGAACCAACTTGTGATTTTGCTCTCACGAACTATAAAACCTTCTATGATCGATTATGCAGAGTAATAATACCTTCCTCCTTCGTTCGAGTCTTAATGGCTTGAAAGCAACTGTTGATGAGGGGAGAAGAAGGTATCAGTTGGATACTAGAACAAAATATCAAACATGGGCCTGTTCGTTTTCGTGTCGCTGACGACCGAAATCAGCGACTGAAAACTATTCGTTTTCCTGTCGCTCGTTCAGCGACCAGTCGCAGCGACTGTCGCCAGCGACCAGCGACTTAAAATTTTGATCGCTGTGTTTATTAGCGACTGATATTAAAAAGACGGCGACTGATATTAAAAATTACTAAAATATCCTTATCGTTTTTGAAAAAAAAAAAAAAAAAAAACCTAAATCACATTCTTCTCTACCCCGATTCATCTCTCTTTCTCATCTCTCAGCTCAATCCATAAACCTAAAATTTCAATCTCCATCTCCATCAATCTCTCCATTGATCTTTCCGTTGGACCCTCCATCGATCTCTCCGTTGGACCCTCCATCGATCTCTCCATCGATCTCCCTTGATCTCTCCGTCGATCTCTCTTTCTATTTGAGGTACGAATTGGGTTTTATTTGTTAATTTTTGGGTGTAGAGTAGTGTGGTTTCTGGGTTTTTGTTTGTGATGTTTGTTTCGTTTGAACTCTCATCAAACCCCCAAAGTTCTTAATCGACAGGGTTTGAACTCTCATCAAACCTCTCACATGTTCAAACCTCTTCACGTTCGAGTCTTAATCGACAGGGTTTCATTGCTTTTGCTAGTACTGAGGATAAGATTAGTTATTTGGAGCATAGGAGTTGAATAAGTATTGATGACTAAACTTGTTTATTTGTTGATCATTTTACTATAATTATATGAAAGTTTCAGAACTTGTTTATTTGTGACTTTTATGATTATATGAAAGTTTTTTTTGTTTATGGCTACATGATTTTTTTCTTGGTTTATGGCTACATGATTTTTTTTTTGGTTTATGGTTTATGGCTACATGATTTTTTTCTTGATTTATGGTTTATGGCTACATGATTTTTTCTTGGTTTATGGCTACATGATTTTTTTTGTACATGTATAATGGTTTTGCAGATGCTTAGATGGATGTTGGAAGATGATGATGATGATGATGTTGATGATGTTGAGTTGTTAGAAAGGCTTAATAATGAGAGGTTGATTCATAGAACAGATAGAGGAGGAGGATGGCGACATGTCCAACAACTAATGCATGGATCAGACCAACAGTGTTATAATATTCTGCGGATGAATCAAAGAACGTTTGGAGCATTATGCAGGATGCTTACTACGAGATATGGTTTAGAAGAGAACAGATATAGAGGTTGCAATGTTCACACTGAAGAATCAGTTGCTATATTTCTTGAGATGGTTGTTCAGGATAAAACAGTGAGAGAGATTGTTGTAAGATATCAAAGATCATTGGATACAATGAAGAGGAAACTTGATGAAGTCTTAAGCGTTATTATGAAGTTTGCAGCAGATACAATAAGCTCAGTTCTGAGAAATGATGATCGATATTGGCCCTTTTTAAAGGATTGCATGGGAGCACTTGATGGAACACACATCCCAGTTCGTCCTCCAAGTACAAATGTAGAAGCTTACAGAGGAAGAAAATTGGAACCAACTATGAATATCCTTGCTATATGTAACTTTGATATGAAGTTCATTTATGCATATGTTGGAGTACCAGGTAGAGCACACGATACAAAGGTCTTGACTTATTGTGCGAAGAATGAAGTTTCTTTTCCACATCCGCCAAATGGGAAGTATTATTTGGTTGACTCTGGATATCCCACAAGGACAGAATATCTTGGCCCGCATCGTAGTGTTAGATATCACCTTGATAAGTTTACTAGAGGAGGATCACCACAAAACACGCGGGAGTTGTTTAACAGGAAACATTCAGGACTACGATCAGTGATTGAGAGGACTTTTGGAGTTTGGAAAGCAAAATGGAGAATCTTAGACCGTAAGCATCCTAAGTATGGTTTGACTAAGTGGATCAAGATTGTGACAGCAACCATGGCACTACACAACTTCATATGTGAATCACATCGAGAGGATAATGATTTTATACATTGGCAAAGAACAGAAGAATATCATATTCATGGCAATGAAGATGGTGATGATGATGATGATGATGATGATGATGATGATGATGATGATGATGATGACGACGATGATGATGATCTTCATGGTGGCTACACTCCATATGAACCTACTAGAGACAGAGCAATGGAAGGATTGCGTAATACTATCAGCGGTCAGATTGGTAGAGGACGTCAATTGCCTAACTAAAAAGTTTTAGTGTGAAACTTTAATTTTTTATGAGAATAATACTTATGTAATTAATGGTATTAGAATTGATTAATTACTACAACTTATTTTCTTAATTTATTTTTTAATTAATTTAAATCTACACAATTTAAAATTTTCATCAATACACATATACTTATGTAAATAATGGTATTAGAATTATTATACATTTGAAGGTAAAAACTTAAAAAAAAAAAATCATAGTCTCTAGCAACAGTCAAACGAACGACATAGCTACAGATTTTAGCGACAGTCGCTGATTTAGCGACAGTCGCTGATTTAGCGACAATATTCAGCGACAAGAAAACAAACAATATAGCGACAGCTTTTAGTGACAATCGCTAATTTAGCGACAGGAATCAGAAACAGGAAAACGAACAACAAACAGTATCGCTGGTCGCTGAAACCAGCGACATGAAAATGAACAGGGCCCATGTGACAAGCTATAACTATTAACATGAGTCCTAAACCAATGGGCCGGGACACTAACATTTTGGTCACTTACGATAGATTCCGGAGATTTTAAACTTACGAAGTGGTGTATTCTAGAAGAATACCTCTTTATGATTAAAAGAGAATAACCAAATCTCTAGTTTGAACTTTGAACAACTTAATATCACACATTGTTTACACGAGTTTCAATTTCGAAAAAAAAATAATGAATTAGTGTGTATTATGAATAAATAAATCAATAGATATCAAAATTATTAATGTAAAAAGGAGTTTGCGCGTGGCTTAATAGTTAATGCAACAGAAAGATATCGTAGAGAAACAATAGATTATATAAATATCGTGTATAGGGTCGGAAGATGACCAATAGGCAACAACGGAATGGTGTTTGACTTTTGTAACGTAAAGTTTGTACATTGTTTAACAAATTGGAGTAGAGAGTTGACCTCTCTTCATAGCTAGCTAGCTTTCTTGAACTATAAACAAACAAACAAACAACGAATCTAATATTTGTGCCTTCTCGACGTCTTTGACCGGTTTAGTCAACATTTTCCTTCGATCGTTTCGATGTACAGACGATTTCATATACTGGTTTACCTCTGGCCGGTTTGCATATTTATATTAGTATAAGCCACTTTATGGAGATATTCAAAGTTCAGTGTGATAATAAAGATAACTAATGTTTCAGAAACTGAATCTGGATTGTAAACTTATGCAAAAGCATAAAGTTAACAAACCAAGTTGTGTTAGTTTAAATAGATTGTATTCCACCATGCATATGTTTGTATATTAGAAATCATGGACTTCCTACTCAAAATCAGCTCATCATATGGAAATATCAATACAGAACGGATCATTTATTCTAATAATTAGAAAAGATAATTCATCGGGTCAATTTTAGATTTTGATACTACAAATTAGAGATAAGAGATAGAACAAACGAAAGAATTAATGAAGCTCCATGGAAAAGAGAATTGAGCATGAGTGAAGAATGAAAAATAATGTGAATTAATGACAGTTTTATGTTACTCCACTTCATGGTTCGTATCGAACATATAGGTTATATATACTTGTAGATATGCGGTACAAATCAGTTTACACTTGACCATTTTTAATTATCTAGCTAGTAGTTTCTAATAGTTTGTTTATTGCATTTTAAAAGTGGAACTCTTCCCAATTATGTTTAAGTTTTTTTTTTTTTTGGGCCTAGTAACACAATTCTGCAGAGACTAATCTAAATTTTGGTTTAAGATCTTTTATTTGATTGAAATATATTCGTGCCTCGTATCATATCTGTACTTTGGTACACATAAAATCGATAATCACCCATTAAATTTACTTGCTGTCGAGTGGTATGAAGTATGAACAGAAGGCTTGGTACTGGCTCGCTCATCTTTCTACAATTTAAAGTATTAGTTTCTAAGTTTCTAAGTTTCTAATTTACATAATCGTTTGAATATTTTATTGTTACAAATATCAATGTAAGAATTGTGGCCTCTCATTATATTAAATCATATAAGTGTGGTTGATTGGGGCGTATGAGGGTCCGAATGTTAGAATTCAAGTTAAAGCAAGTGTCTATTAGTGGATGTATAGGTTCAAGTTGCTTCATTTGGAAATATAAATTAGTGGTTCGTGGTTTTCACGACAAATGAAATCAACAAGTAAATTTTGTTTTTAAATAATAAACAAATAAAACTGTAATATAGAAATGGACGCCTTTGCTTCTCCTTGCATCTCGCCTGAATCGTCTCGGACCGGCCCATGAGGGCTAGGCGATGAATTCACTCAGTCATGGTTCGTCACGCGTACGCAAATTTTATTTTACCCATCCCTTTCCATTTTTGTATGTTGACATTATAATTTGCAGTTCTCTTTTTAACTAGTTTGATTACATTCTATAATAAGAAAATTCTGATAAAAGACATAATTAAACTTTCTATCTATAGTGTAAAAACATTCTGATCGACAAAGTAAATTATGAAAATTAGCGTCGATAACCGATAATGAATTTAAATGCTCACCACAAGTGACATATTACAAATGCTACACTATTAGTACGAGAGGATGTCTAAAACTACTATGTTTTGATTTTTTTTTTTGTGAATTAATATGTTTTAATTACGTAGAACACATTAGTTTTTTTTTTTACTCTATGTTATAATCGCGTGTACACACCCCCAACGTAAGCAAATAAGCATGTGCATGTACATGCGCATAAAAAACAATTTATTACTGAAATGAGAAGGAAAAAAACGCCTCTCCCCAAGAAAAGATCGATCGCTTGAAACCTTACTTAACCTTTTTCACCACATTTCACGCGTCAACTCGTCTCAATCACAACTATAAACTCTAAGTCCACCATCTCCTCAACTCTTCACAACTCAATCTCTCTCTCTCCCCCCAAATCTCTTCCTCTCTCTACATTCACATAAACGATAAAAGAAGAAGAAGAAAAAGGAGGAGACAAAGAATAAAAGAAGAACAATCTCTCTCGCTCTAACTCACAAACACATTCATAGATCAAGAGAAATGGCCCACTTCATGAAGCTACTCGTGACAATTGCATTGACAACCGTAGTCACAATCGCCATCATCACCACCAAAACCTCCACCACCACGACCGCAACATTTGCTCTCGAAGACCCTTTCAAGGATCTTACACCGCCAGGAGCGGTTAAGATCAGACCGAGTCGTTTCTTGGCAGAGAAAGTCGACCAGGGTCAAGGACCAAAAGCTCGTAACCCAAACGCAGCTGACCATTGCCACAAGGAACCTGAAATCTGCAGCAGCAGCTATTACAGCACCGGAGCAAACGCTACAATGGCTTGTTGCAACAACAAGTGTATGGATTTATCAACCGACGACAAAAACTGCGGTGCGTGTAAGGCCAAATGTAAGTTCGGACAAACGTGTTGTCGCGGTCAGTGCGTTTACGTGGCTTACGATAAACGCCATTGTGGTGAGTGTAACCATCGTTGCGATGACGGCGAGTTCTGCGTCTACGGTCTATGTAACTACGCGTGATGAATCAAATCATTCACTCACGCCAAAACGTAAAAAAAAAAAAAAAAAAAAGGATTTTAAGTAAAATTATACGGATGATTTATTTACATGGACGCTGATTAAAGAAAGGTCGGTCCAATTAATTATTTACTTAATAATTAATTAAAGTATTGTGTGTGTATTTTTGGATTCCCATAATGTTTTGAGGGGTATATAAAGGAGATTATTTTTTTCTATTTCTAATGTCTACGAATAAAGTGGAACATCCTCGTTCCAATACTACTGCTGTTTTATTAAGGTTTTATAAGAGTGTATAAAATATACACTCCATAATAATTTCGTGAACAATGTTTTTTTATACGTATAATACATAAAATAAAATCTCTTTCCTCATAGCACTGGTCCAAAAATGTATTAGCAAACATAGGTTCCAATTGGTAAAATGCAAGAATAATGAATGGAACATGAAAGAACAAATCTTTTACAAAATAAAATAAATTAAAGAATAAAGAAAGAAGAATCTTTTCTTTTTTTTTTTTGTGATCCATTCCTCTACTTTTTTCACTTAGGGTTTTCTTTAAATCATGAGTAGAATTGTATTCTAGAATTTTAATTAGTAAAATTTAACAGAATAGTGATATATACATTTTTCTTTCGAAATTCTCATTTTTGAAAACATGAATTTAGTAACTCTTTTGCACAACAAACTTACCAAAAATGAAAATTATCTTGGAGCATATTAAATAAAGAAAAAGAAGAAGTTATTTTTGTGCTTTCTTCGTTTACTATATGGTATGATGTACTATATTCCAATGGCGTCCTTGTAAAAGTCATAGGTTGACTTATCTGGACCAACTCCCAATGGATACCACCAACCCAACGGGTCAAAATAGAAAACCTCAAAGATGAGACAGAGATTGCGATAGAGAGATCTAAAACCCGTGGACACTGACACATACATCATCTTCCTCCTACTCACAACAAAACCCACACGTCCAAATCACTACCTCAAATCTCTCTCTCTCTCACACACACATCAAACACATGAATCTAGCAGTCTTTTCTTGTTTAACTCATCTACCATCTTAAATAAATCTGAAAGAGTGATTGAAACCCACATCGAAAAATTTTCCTTTTTTCTTTTTTGTTCCTTCTCCGGCGAATCTCCGGGGAAATTGATCATTGTTAATCACGGCTATTCACGGGATAAAGTCACGGCCTTTGAGCTTTCATGTCCAACGAAAGGGTTTCTTAATCGTAACTAATCCTTTGCCTCACGGAGGACGTGGAGCTCTGCCGTCTGAAGGCGGCAGTCCTTCCGATCTCCTCTTCCTTGCCGGAGGCGGGTTCTTCTTACATTCATCGCTAACCCTAAACCCTCTTTACCTTTTTTTAATTAGTTCTTCTTAATCCTGTATAAATCTGTTACCTACGAGATTGGAAAATTTGTGAGAATGTTGTTGAAGATCAAAAGAGTTCCAACGGTTGTGTCGAATTATCAGAAAGATGAGACGGTGGAGGAAGGTGGGTGTGGTCGGAACTGCTTGAGCAAGTGTTGTATCGATGGTACATTCTTAGAGCTTGAACAATGCTTCTTTTATTTGAGATATTTGAATCCATCGTTTGTTAGGAACAAAAGCACTGAGCTTTGTTTGTTTTTAGGGGCAACACTTCCTTTGTATACCTGCAAGAATCTGAATAAATCCATCGGAGAGAACATACAAGCACCGGTGAAGTTCCTCGAGTCCCTTGTTCTTGGAGAGGTAATAGTTTTAAATACATGGTAAAAAGCTCTCAGTTTTGCTAACCAATTCGTTTATTGTTTGAGTGATGTATTTAATGGCTTATGTGTTTTCTAGTGGGAAGATCGTTTCCAAAGAGGACTTTTTCGCTATGATGTCACTGCCTGCGAAACAAAGGTAATTATTGTCTCTTTCATATATGGTCGATTGGCTTCCTTTTAGTGCCAGTTCTGTTGTACAAGTGTCAGTTCACATTGTTAATGTTTGCCTAAGCCAAAACATCAAGTTTCACTTTCACATTGTTGATGTTATTTGAGCTGAAGAATCAAGTTTCTGTTTAACATGTTGACCTTTGATGGGTTGCTACTAAATTGGTAATTATAGGTTATACCGGGGAAGTATGGTTTCATTGCGCAGCTAAACGAAGGTCGTCATCTCAAGAAGAGACCAACCGAGTTCCGTGTTGATAAAGTTCTTCAACCATTTGATGGAAACAAATTCAATTTCACTAAAGTTGGTCAAGAAGAGTTGCTTTTCCAGTTTGAAGCTAGCAATGATGACGATGATAGCGGAATCCAGTTATTTCCGAGTATACCTCTAGACGTAGATAATTCTCCAAGCGTTGTTGCAATCAATGTAAGGAGTTGTTGCTTTTAGAAGTCCTTTCTTTTTTTTGCTAATGTGAATTGTCTAACCATTGAACTCGAAATTCTTGTAAAACAGGTGAGTCCGATTGAGTATGGACATGTATTGCTGATTCCTCAAGTTCTTGATTGCTTGCCTCAGAGGATTGATCACAAAAGCCTTCTGCTTGCTCTTCAAATGGCTACTGAAGCCGCTAATCCATATTTCCGACTTGGATACAACAGTTTAGGTGCCTTTGCTACCATCAACCATCTTCACTTTCAGGTAAACCGACTCATATGAATCGCAATCGCTTTATAACCAACCGCTTTAAGGGTAAGCAAATAATAGAATGGCTCAACCTTATAGACTTATGATATTTATGGAGGTTTTTCATCTTGGAACAGGCTTACTATCTGACAATGCAATTCCCGATCGAGAAAGCATCTTCTTTGAAGATCACTAGCACCAATGGTGGCGTCAAAATCTCAAAACTCTTGAATTACCCTGTGAGAGGTCTTCTCTTTGAAGGGGGAACCTCCATCAAAGATCTCTCTGACACTGTATCAGATGCATCCGTTTGTCTTCAGAACAACAACATTCCTTTTAACATTCTCATCTCTGATTCTGGAAGACAGATCTTCCTTCTCCCTCAGGTGAAATCTTCAAAACATCATTAGCAAAGAAAACTCGATATTGACTGTCTAAAGACGAGCTGTTTTAAAGATTGTTTGATTTGCAGTGCTACGCAGAGAAACAAGCTCTAGGGGAAGTCTGCTCGGAGTTATTGGATACGCAAGTGAATCCAGCGGTTTGGGAGATGAGTGGACACATGGTGTTGAAGAGGAAAGAAGACTACGAAGAAGCTTCAGAAGAGAAAGCATGGAGGTTACTAGCTGAAGTTTCTTTATCAGAAGAGAGATTCAAAGAAGTTAACACTATGATCTTTGTGGCAGTCGGCTTAAGTAGTCATGAACAAGCTGAAGAAGAAGAAGACGAAAAAGAAGAGCTTGAAGAGCAGACTTCGATGATTAGTGGCTTCATAAGAGTGCATTGTCCTTCAGTCAGTGAAAGAAGAAGAGGCTGTATCTAATTGTGGCGCTTTTTAACTAAAGCAAAAACAAAACTCTGTTCCTAAGTAGTTTGCATAACTTATGTTTGACATTTATGGTTTTATTTACTCTTTTCTTTTCTTATTGGCTTTGTTAAGCTTTGGTCATGACTCGTCATGATTATATTAATGCATTCGCTTCAACGTACGATCACAAAAATGTTCTCAAATCTCAAAGTTTCAGTTTACTCTTTGAAGAGACTCAGAGAAGAAACAACAACCAAATTTCAAATTTACAATTAATCTAGTTCTATAAACCCTCTAGGCGAAGAAGAGGGTTTCGTAACCCTTTGTTTTTTTGGCTTTAATCAGATCGACACTTTCCTCCTCTGCCATCACCGGAGCTCTGAGACTTCAAACAACAACTCCATAAATCTCAAGCTTTTAGCTTTACTCGCGTAAGCACTTCTTCACCTCTCTGTCTGTCCCTCTCTCTATATATGTATTTACCTTTTTCTGTTGTCTTCATTTCACTGATCTGGGTTCAACTTTTGCTTTATTCATTCTTTAGATGTTTTCTAAAAGTTGTTTTCTTTTTCTCTGTGGCTCGTTTGATTTTTACGTAACCACTCATCTCGATGAGAAAAGAAGCTAATTCTGTTTCCTGGGTTTTGTTGGGTTTAAAGCCGTCGAGGTTGTGGAATTCGTTTTATTGAGTAAAGAAACGCCTGGAACCTGTTCGATAAAATGCCAATTAGAAATTACCACTATGGAGATTTTTTATATGAATTTAACTTCTTTTTGTGTGTGTAGCGTATAGGGTAAAGATATCAGATCCTTGTTAAGCTAATTTTGTAATTTAGATCATGGTAGTGATACAAAGTTTGGTATATGGGACATTTCTGTAATCGTTTACATATGGACATTGCTTGGTTTATGAATCTTTTGATAAGCCTCAACAATGTTCATATATTTGCTTTGCTCATTTGGAGATTCATTGATTGCTTTAGAGGCTGGGTTGATCTAAGGATAACTGAAGAAGGAATGGTTTTTTGTTTGTTTGGTTTGTAGAGTTTGTTGGACAATGAAGAAAGGATTGCACCCACAGATGCAATGGATCTCTTATGTAACACAGAGCGGTAGATTGATGCACGTGATGATGACACGAATCCACCATGTTGGCAAAGTCTATCACTTTGGAGCTAAGCGTCAAATGGCTCAAAGCATTGGTCAGATTGCCAAGTTCAAGCGTAGGTTTAACGAGCAAGAGGCAGAAGCAGCCGAAGAGAACAACACCGAGAACCAGAAGAAGTAGCTGTATTCCAACTCTTTTATCCCCTTCCCTTACCTTTCTTCAAAAACCATTCCGAAAAAGCTTTTAGATTATTCATTTACTTAAAGGCAACTATGAATCTTGTTTTGCTTCAAGTGATTCATTTTCACTGTTCTGAACTCTCTCTGTTTAGTCAATAAAGAAACTCTCTTGTTCCCTTTTGTAATGGATGTCATACATTGATATATCATCCATGAAGATTAAATCATTCACTCTTTGTTTCTTATAACTGAATCAAACTGATACAAGGCAAATAACATCTTCAAACTCACTATGTGACTCAGACGGGTTTTAAACATGGATATTACATGACATAATTAATAACACATGTTTCTACTTCAGAGATTTTGAGCTATGGATTTTATCAAGTTGGTGCAAAAAGTTTCCCTCTAATAAGTGGGAAAGTTGGGGTTGACATCGGCTGCCCAAGCTTCCAGTCCTCCGATTATATCCTTAGCTGAACTGAAACCCGAATCACGAAGATACTGAACAGCTCTCTGTGAATCATTCCCACGTCTGCAAACGACGTAGACACTAGGATTTGTGCAAGATCCAGTGTTAACATGGTCATCTTCCTTTTCTTTAAGAGCTGAAGTAAGCTCGTTTAACCGAGCCTCTAAGTTTGCAAGAGGGATGTTGAGTGATTCCGGAAGAGAGACAATCTTATAGTGATGAGAAGGTCGAACATCGAGAAGAATATGACGTTCCTTCTTTTGAAGGATTTCTTTGAACTCCTTGCTGCTAATTCTTGATTCTGCAGGAAGCAGGTTCAACGGGCCCTATGTTTCAAAACCGATGCAGGTAAACTTTCTAAATGAGACTGTTGCTGAAAACAACTATTGGATTCGAGATAAGAGAAAAAACAGAGAATAATACCGCAAATAAAGGAAATTGGGTGAAGCCCTCATAGTCAAAATCTTTAAACTTCTGCTTATCAAAAGATGAATTGTCTCCACAAACTGTGCACTGGGAGGACCTGCCTCTGATCTTGACCTAAGCAAATACTAATCAATCAGTTTATGCAGATGGAAACCACAAGTGAGGGTAATGATGTACAGAACGGAAATCAGTGAACTTTACAATGCGGATCCTTGCTGATAATGCATCAAAAAGAAGCATCCGTTCAGTGAGTGGGTCGCCTACCATGCTCGCGAGTTTAATTGTCTCTAACGCTTGTAAACAACCAATAACACCCGGAACTGAGAAAAAAAAAACAAAGTGGAAAAGATCATTCAAAAGATGAAGCAACTGGTAGAGATTAACTTGCAATAGAAAAGAAAAAAACCGTACCAACTCCAAGAACTCCACTATCAGAACATCTTTGGCACGCTGTGGAAGGTGGAGGAGTGGGAAAAAGACACCGGTAGCATGGGCCTCCATTGTGATTATAGACCGTAAGCTTGAATACAAAAATTAAAATAACAGTCAAGTGTTAAATGTATGGCTTAACATCTATAAAAAAAGAAACACAATAATGTCGATTGACATATCACATACCTGCCCGTCCATCCCAAGTGCAGCACCCGACACCAAAGGCTGTATACAATATACAAAGGTTCAGTCAATACCAGCATCTACATAATATAACTGACTATGAATAAACGTGGACATTAACATGGATGGTAGTTTCTAATTAAAGCACTCAGGTATCACCATCATTTTAGTATAGACAGAGTTCAGAAGATGATTAACCTTCCCTAACAGGACACAACAATCGCTGATCATGTAACGACTTGGAGGATTATCGGTCGCATCTACTATGATATCATATCTAATTTATGCAGTTAACGGGAACAATAGTCATTCAATGCTTTACTTTGATGACACTAATAGAGATGCAGAAAGATGACATTTCAACAAAACATATCTAGGATACTGGCTGAGGATTTCCAAAGCATTGGATGTGCGAAGAGCTTCCACATATTCATCGATTTGGATCGTCGAATTTATTCTGAAAATAAAGGACAAAGGAACTTTTCATTAGACTAAAAGTGAAAAGGTGGCCATAATTATCTACAGGGAGTTTGACTTACGAGCGACAAGCAGCAGCAGCAGATTTCACTTTGGGATGACCAATAAATGCTTCTGTGTGTATAATCTGAATAATAAACAAATCAAAAGATATATAAATCAGCCAAAAGTAGTATCTTTGGTTCAGCCCCCAACCACATATTAGATTTAGAGCCAAGAAAAAGAAAGAGTTGCCACAGCAGATTTTTTCCAAGTCGTACCTGCCTATGCATATTGTTGAGCTCTACAACATCATGATCGATAATACCCAACCGACCTAAATGACCAAAACATCATAATCAAAGGGAGAACCAATAGTTTCAAGAGAAAGAAAGGTATACAGAGAGACTACTCCACTGATATATGTAGATAAATTTGAGGTAAGAGTCTTGTAACCATACCAACACCACATGCTGCAAGATACAATAAGGCAGGTGAACCCAGTCCTCCAGCTCCAATAACTAATACCGAAGACTTCAAAAGATTTGACTGCCCTATAATCAAACACACACACACACAAACATAGAACAGAACGGAAGAATCAATATATTGAAGAAACAACCAATCCAAGATTTCAAACAAATGCATTTTATAAGAGTTCAGAGTAGATACACTAACAAAAGCAATCAAATTTCTCAATACATCAGTAAACTTCACCCATGTAATCAAACCAATTCAAAGGATTACAAAAGAAACCCAATACAAAAGTTTTCATCTTTCAGCTCCATCATCACTTAGCACAGAATGATTCAATCAGAAACTAGAACGTGAAAAAGAGTTTGTATTTTTGAGTACCTTCAACAGCAAAAGAAGGAAGTAACAGTTGGCGACTATAACGGTAAATCTGATCCGGAGACAACCCGTGTTCAAGCTCCGGCGCCGTTGGATAACAGCAACCATTAGAAACGGCGTCGCACCGTTCAACCGCCGCCGCATCCTGGAGCTTTGCCTCGAGGGTCGATATACGGTGCTCTAGTTCGGCCTTCTTGAGCTTTAAATCTTTCAGTTCCCGGAAAATTTCCGACGAATCTCCACCGTTCGACTCCATTACGACAAGGCAATGTTACAGTTACAGACACCGATAAGTACAAGAAGAACCCTAGAGGTTTGATTAGTTTAAAAAAGCATCAAAGAGGACGATGTTTTAGTCAAAGGACAATACGTTGACTGTTTTAAACCGGACTTAACCGCGAACCAAATTTGTTATCCGGGTTGGCCGGTTGGCATTGAAGACAATCCATTAACTATTTCAATTAGACCAAAAAACTTCATGTTTAGAATGAGTTTGGATTATAATTTATTTTTAATTATTTTTAGTTTAATGTTTTGGTATCTCTAAATAATCAAATAGCACATTTAGATTTAGTTCAAGGTTTGTTCCAGTGATTGTAAGTGGCAGCTCTAGTGTGACGCATAATCATGTCTTCTCTTGTTGCGGCGGAAGCATCAAGATTATAGTAATTTGGGCCTATTATATAAGTTGGGAACGAGAAACATGAAACACAAGAAAGATTCTTTTGGGCAGACAAAACTAATGACAAGTAGTTGTAGTACTCTCTTGGTAGCAAAATCCCCAACTATGTTAAAAAAAAGAGAGAGAGCAGAACACGGCTAAAGAAACAAAACCAACATCTTTAAGCTCGGTCATGAAAGATTAACTCAAAAGGCATCATCATCATCAGGGAATGGCTGATTTGCGGCAATTTGGAGGTCACTTTCATTCCTACAAATACACACAAAACATATTAATTAATTCGAAAAAAGCAAAACCTATCAAAATATATAGAGTCAAGTCATCTCAAATTAAGCTTTATAAAACTTACTTGTGCTGAACAGCTACGTCAATGAATACTTCCGGTGGAGCAAGAGCTGGGTGACTCGACAAAGCGAAGGTTTGCGTTTCCAGCAAGTCTTCTAGCAAGATACAAAAAAAAAAGGGTTTCTCGAAATTGTAATTGCTCTTCGCAGATATCTCATAGTACTGCAAATTCTTCTTCCTATGGAATGTAACTTGCTTCGCCTTCACTTGTCGATTCTCCACATCAACTTTGTTCCCACACAAAACAATCGGAATGTTTTCACACACTCTGTTTCATAAATATACAAATCCCACATTACAATTTTGAGATTTTCTTGTTAATGACAAACAAATATGCAATTAATATGAAAGAAAAAAAAAAAAGAAAAAAAATTCCTGTACCTGCAGAGATCATTGTACCATGTCCCAACGTTCTTGTATGTGATATTTGCTGTGACATCAAACATATTTGCTGCAAAAAGTATTATATTAAAGATTAATTGATTATCAAAATCCAAATCAATATGGAATTTTTTCAGTTCATATTCCTATTATCCACGTAACTATTACAATAAGGCTAATGTGCAAATAAGAGAAGTAAGGATATATTCGTTAGTTTCACGCCCTAAAGCCAGTTAAGCTTACTCTAGAGTCTAGATTAACTAATTAATACACAAAATTAATAGACCTGAAACTAAGTGATCTTAGGATAATTTCATAATTTAGATAGTATAAAAACAAATCAATAGTATAGCTTACTAGTAACCATCCCTTAATCCAGCAAATTTCTCTTGTCCAGCAGTATCCCAACATTGAAAACGGATCTTACCATGGTTAGTGACGAAATCTAGAGGATGAACCTCCAGACCTTTAATAGCTATACAAAGTCCAAATTTGGAAAAAAAATCAACATCAGAAATCGTTATCAATAGGGATTATTTGTTGCTTTCATTCACGAGCAAACATCTATTAACACTTACGTTCATACTTCTTCTCAAACTCTCCCGCAAGATGTCTGTACTCTTGACGAAAGTTATTTTTCCTGTGCCTCCATCACCAACAGTGACAAGTTTGAAGGTTGGATAATCGACGTTTTGCTGATTAGGTAAAGCCTGATCAAACAAATATATATCCAAAACACGAATTTAGACAAAACAAAACAAGAAAAGAAATTAAACACATGAAAACCCTAGATGGGAAGATAATTTACCATCTTTAAGGAAGTATACGAGAGAGGGCAAAATAGTAGATGACTTTTTAGGTACAGGTGTAAGATAGAGTGAGATATATATACTTGACACAGTTTTGATAGAACGAGAACTTGTGATCTAATCAACGTAACAATGATTTCTTTTAAACTTCTCTTAGATTGATAGAAAATCTGTTTACAAGTTTGTTCTAAACAATTTTCTAATCTCTCAAGACTTTCAAAACGAAATCTCACGCTCTCTCTAAGTTCTTAGCTATTCTTTTTCTTAAAACTAAAACTTAGAAGCTAGATTAACTTTCTCTTGTTTGTGCTAAGACTTACAATCAGCCTTAGCACCCTATTTATAGAACTAGGAATCTACATATCCTAATCCTAATAGGAATTGGACAATTTCCTTTTTCCTTTGTGATTTAGGAAATTTCCCTCTTTCTTCATGTTTACATTCCTATTGTAAACATGAAGCTTCAACCTTCTAGAATCTTCTTGGGCCTTCCAATCCGTTGTAAAATTCCTTGCTTGTCAAACGCCGACATATCTTACTAGATGTTCTATTCGTGTACCAGTTCACTGCTCCTCTGAAGTAGTTCATCCTTTTGAATAAATGTTACACCTTCAATCTCCCCCTTTTTTAACTTTGTGCTTCACAAGAACCTTCTTATCAAGATCTTTCAAAACTTTTATCAGTTCAAATCTTTTATCAAAAAGAAACAAACAAGTCTTTAATCCATCACACGACAAGTCTTGGAAAAGATTCAGAACAGGTTTATAAAAAAAAACAAGAGCTTCCAACAAAAGAACACAATCTGTAATTATGCTCCCCCAGAATCTCTGAATTTATGCTCCCCCAGAATTTCTGATCCGTTAGTTCAGATACCAATCTTCTCCCCCTGCTTGTGAACACAATAGTTAAAAAATAACTTAAAGCATCTTGGACATAGGATGACTCTGAATCAGCCTGTGAACTACATCAGTGAGTCGCTGAAGTGCCTGAGCAGTATCTACCAACGCTTCATACGAACTCTCCTCATCCATCTGTCCAAACTGTGGTACACGAATGCTACCCAACTGAATTACCTCAGAAGTCGAGGAAGATCCCACATTTGTTGGCCTTCGAACTGGAGTAGGATGTCCATCTTCAGGAAGCAAATTGTGTCTAACAGCATAAGCAAACCCGGTGCGAATATCTTTCGTGTAAAACGTAGCAGCAACCTCCTCCTCTGACCACTCAAGGGGACCATCCTGAATCTGAAGAGTTTGAAAAATTGTCCGAGGAAATATCACACACCTTGTAGGATAACTCCAGCTCATCTCCATAATCTGATCATAAATTAGCTGTCCTACATCAAAACGAATACCCTTAACCATTTTGTACACAACTCGAGCACGCTTGACTGATGGATGATTTCTATGAACCGAAGGCACCCAGTTATAAGCTGCGAACATCAACAAAGCGGCAATGTCTCCAGGTAAATCTCTAACTTTTAATTTCGACCAAGGCAATCTATCTCTTCCACTTAAAACTGCTGCAAGCTCATCTTTACTCAACTTATCAATAGCATCACTGGCTTTGTACTCATCTAAATTCATATACTCCAGATTAAACGCCTCATTGATCATCCTAGGAGAAAATTCATACCAATGCCCTCTAATGAACACCTTAATACCATCTTTGGCCTTTTCGTTTGGTAAATTGGCATAAAACTCACACACAACCTCCTTGACATATATCGACAACCCTTGAACCGATTCTTGCAATCCCAAATCCATGATTTTATCGAAAATCCCAAACTCATCAGGTTGTGAGAAATCTAAATTCCGTTCTGCTAAAAACTTCCTAGTTATAAGCTGTGAATACCTGGATTGAGCAGCTCTTGAGACAAACACATTAGAACGAAAATCTCCTCTTGCTTTAACATGCTTTGCAGACCCGTGTATCATCTTCCTTTTCTTGATCATGTGTCGTGAAATCTGTTCCTGCACAGAGACTTCCTCAAATCCGAAATCCTCAGAGTCCGAAGCAACTCCTTTGCCCTTATCTTGACCCCCTTCTTCCTCATCTTCATCAACAAGAACCGGTTCCGATTTGTCCTTTGTGGAATCTTCACTTCCTATCGAATCGATTTGAGTATCACCAACAGTTTTATCGAGCACCGGTCGATCATCATCACTGCTTGATTCGTCGATTAGATGAGGTCGGTGAGAATCACCACCCGGATTCACCTTCGAACTCCTTTCTCCTTTTACCAAACCTCGTCGAGTCGCCCTCACCATCGTTTTTTCTTTCTTTCTCGATATGACCAAAGACACCATTCAATAAATCTTTAACCCAAAAATAAAACCCAACTAAAACGTAAACACCCCGATTTATTCAATGATATAATTTCAAACCCCATAAATTCTTTATACTTGTTCTTGACCAGCTTCAACCCAGAATCACATCTCACACACACCAATTGAATTTCTTAATGTTGCAAACCGATTAAAATCTAAAGCTTTTGTGAATATATCCGCTAGCTGATTATCAGTATCAACATGATCAATCTGAACTTGCTTTCTTTCAACTAGTTCTCTGATAAAGTGATGTCTGACATCAATGTGTTTGGTTCTTGAGTGTTGTACTGGATTTTTCGAAATATCAATCGCACTTTTGTTATCACAATACACCTGTAACACTCCAGAATCCATACCATAATCTGCTGACATCTGTTTCATCCATAATAATTGAGTACAACAACTCCCCATTGCTATATATTCTGACTCAGCTGTAGACATAGATACTGAATTCTGTTTCTTGCTCAACCATGCAATGAGATTATTACCCAGAAAGAAACATCCTCCACTAGTGCTTTTTCGATCTGTCACACTCCCTGCATAATCAGCATCACAATATCCAACTAAACCTTGATTTGAGCCTTTAGAATACCAAATTCCAAAATCAACAGTCCCTTTTACATACTTTATGATCCGTTTGACTGCTTCTAGATGTGATTGTTTTGGATTCGATTGATATCTAGCACACATTCCAACACTGAAGCTCAAGTCAGGTCGACTAGCAGTGAGATACAACAAACTTCCAATCATCCCTCTGTACTGCTTAACATCCACTTCCTTTCCATCAATGTCTTTTGACAATTTCAAAGATGTGCTCATAGGTATCTTGGCCTCCTTACACTTATCCATCTGAAATTTCTTCAGAGCTGTCTTGCATAAGTACTTTGTGAAATAAAAGTTCCTTGATCAGACTGAATAATTTGCAACCCTAGAAAGTATTTGAGTTCACCAACCATACTCATTTCGAATTCTTGCGTCATATTACTCACAAAAGCATCCACCAGCTTCTTAGATGTGCTACCAAAAATAATGTCATCAACATAAATTTGAACCATCATGATATCATCATCTTGTTCTAAGACAAATAAGGTTTTGTCAACACTTCCTCTAGCATAGCCCTTCTTCATAAGAAAACTAGTTAGCCTTTCATACCAAGCCCTTGGAGCTTGCTTCAACCCATAAAGTGCTTTCTTTAATTTGTAAACATAATCTGGCTTAATAGAATCCTCAAATCATTTGGGTTGTTCAACATAAACTTCTTCCTGCAAGATCCCATTCAAGAAAGCACTTTTGACATCCATCTGAAAAACTTTAAAGTTTAGGATACAGGCCATTCCTAGAAACAATCTGATTGACTCTAGTCTTGCAACCGGTGCAAAGGTTTCTTCAAAATCCACTCCTTCAATTTGTGTATAGCCTTGTGCAACCAATCTAGCCTTATTACGAACCACCACACCACTTTCATCAATTTTATTCTTGAAAATCCATTTGGTACCAATGATATTCACATCTAGTGGTCTCCGAACTAGTTCCCACACATCATTCCGTTCAAACTGTTCAAGTTCTTCTTCCATGGCAATAATCCAAAAATCATCTTGAATAGCTTCTACATGATTTTTTGGTTCAATTATTGACACAAAACACTCATAAAAAACTGTCTCCAAAACTGTGAGGTAACTTGTCATCTTCTGGAAATCTATTTTAATTCCTCTAGTCTTCATCTTTTCATTCAGATCTCCAATAATATCAGCTGCTGAATGGTTTTTGTGAACAAGTTGTAATCCTTCTGACTCTGAAACAGGCACTTCTACTTCAGATTCATCATCTCGTTTCTTAGTTGCAAATACTGGTTCTGTATCACTGTCTGAATCATCATTGTTTCTGACTGAACTAGATCTGTCATCAAAAACTACATTCACCGATTCCATTATGACACAAGTCCGTTTGTTATAAACCCTGAATGCTGTACTACTCTCTGCATATCCTAGAAACATGCCTTCATCACTTCTGGAATCAAATTTTCCAAGATAATCCTTGTCATTCAAGATATAACACTTGCAGCCAAACACATGAAAGTAGCTCAGATTCGGTGTCTTGCCTTTCCACAATTCATAAGGTGTCTTAGTTGTGTTTCTTCGCACATAAACTCTGTTAATTATGTAACATGCAGTATTTAAAGCTTCAGCCCAGAATTTTTAGGAACCTGTTTCCCATGTATCATTGCTCTTGCCATTTCTTGAAGAGTTCTATTTTTCCTCTCAACAACTCCATTTTGTTGTGGTGTTCTTGGTGCTGAATACTGATGTACAATCCCTTGTTGGTCACAGAAATATTTCATAGCCTCATTCTGAAATTCACCACCATGATCACTCCTTATCTTTTTGATTCCTCCTCTTTCATTTAGTAATTGTAGGGCTAAAATTTTGAAACTGTCCACAGTATCAGATTTTTCTCGTATAAACCGAACCCAGGTGTACCTTGAATAATCATCTACCAAGACAAAAACATATTTTTTTCCTGCTAGACTTTCGACTTGCATTGGTCCCATCAAATCCATGTGAATCAGATCCAGAACCGATTTTGATTGAACATCTGGAACCTTTTTGTGCTGAATTTTAACCTGTTTTCCATGGTTGCACGGTCCACACACCATATTGTCTTCCCCTTTGAGTTTTGGTACCCCTCGAACTATCTCTTTGTTTACAAGGGTAGTGAGATTCCTTGTATTCATATGCCCAAGTCGCTGATGCCAGAGATCAATACTTGCTTTAGCACTAAAGCACTTGATTGGCTCTTTTTCCCACATATAACAGTTGTTTCCAGATCTTACACCATACAACTTGACATTTCCTGCCTCATCCATAGCTTTGCAATCAACTTTTGTGAATAACACTGATAATCCTTCGTCACAAAGCTGACTAATACTTATCAAATTCGCTTTCAGCCCTTGAACTAAATACACATTCACCAGTTGTGGAAGCTCAGCATCACTTGTTGTGCCTTTACCTTGAATCAGACCATGACTCCCATCTCCAAAAGTTACTGTACCTCCTTTCAGTTTCTTGATATTTTGTAGATTACTCTTGGTTCCAGTCATATGCCTTGAGCAACCACTATCAAAGAACCAAGGTTCTGAATCAACTTGTTCTTCAGTAATCATAGCCATGTTACACCTGAATCCAGACACCACTTTTAAATTCGGTTGATATAAATCAGTTTTCTTCATCCACACTTGTCTGCTTACCCCATTCCAGAAGAATTTTCCTTGATTTTTTAGTGCACACACTTTTTCCCAAAATTTGTTACAAAATCGTTTGTAGTGCCCAAACTTTCCGCAAAAATGACATCCCATAGCCTCTCTAGCCACGTTTGGGGTTGTTTCTTTTTCAGACTGATATACTCCTGCAGATACAAACTTAGTTAATTGTGAATTTGCTCTTCCATTATCTGTAAATCCAAGCCCTTTATGAGTCTTCTCAGTTCTTCCATAGCTCAGAATTTTATCAAGTTGCTTGGTGCCTGCAAACATATGTATCTTCTTATGCTGCTGATCCAAATCTGATTGTAATTGTGAGGTTTGTTTCTTCTCTTTACTTAGTTCCTCCTCAAGTTTGTCTATTTTTGCAGATAAAGCCAACTTTTCTTTCATCAAAACTAGTGAGTCTTTAGCAATCTTTTTCTCATCCTCTAATTCATTTTGTAAAGTCACGATCAGTTCCTCAAGACGAAGTTTTTCCTTCATTAATTCTTGATTCTCCTTACCTAGAGTTATGAGTGTATCTCGCACTTCTTTGTAACTCTGAACAATGTCAAGGATTTCTTCCCCTTCTGATTCAGAATCAGTTATTTCTTCCCCATTCTCAAACTCAGTGATTCCGACCATTGCAACAAGATTAATGAGTTCTTCTTCACTACTGCTATCATTATCTGATTCTTCCTCAACACTGATCATGGATTTTTCCTTTTTAGCTTTCAAATTACTCACACATAAATCAAGTGTGTGTCCAGTACCTTTGCAGATTGTGCACTTTGCTTCTCGTATCTTGCTTGTTGGACATTCACGAATAAAATGCCCATATCCTTTACACTCATGACATTGCATATCCGCTTTTCTGTCTTCACTTGTCCTTTTGGATGAGAAGGTTTTATTTTGTCCTTGACCCTGTTCTATCCTTCTTAATGCTCGATCAAACCTTCGTACCAGCAGACTTACAGTATTCTCCTCTCCTTGATCAGTTGTATCTTTGCTTGCAGTTAGAGCAATGCCTTTTGGTTTCTTAATTCCATTTAACTCCATCTCATGTGCCTGTAGCATTCCAACCACTTCTCCATAGCTGAGTTTATCCAGATCATGTGATACAGTTAAAGCTGTCTTATACCCCATAAACCTAGATGGAAGACATCTTAAAAAAATTTTAACCAGTTTCTGGTCTTTATAGGTTTTTCCTAGGGTTAAGGCTTCTTGTGCTAAAGCACTCAGCTTAGAACTGAAATCTGAGATCGATTCATGATCTTCCATCTTTAGATTCTCAAATCTTGATGCTAACATGTCTTTTCTTGAGCTCTGTACTTTGGTGGTACCTTCGTAATGAATCTGAAGGATATCCCATGCTTCTTTTGCTGTTTCGCAACCCTGAATCAAATCGAACTGCTTCCTCCCAACACTGCAATGAATCGCACTTAATGCTCTTGAGTTATATTTTGATTTCTTTTGTTCTTCATCAGTCCATTCTGATTCAGGTTTTGGAATTTTCTCTCCTGACTCATCCTTGATCGTAGGTTCCTCCCACTTTTCCAGAACAGTTTTCCACGCAAGTCGATCAATACCTCCTATTATAGACTTGATCCTTGACTTCCAAAATCCATAGTTTCCATCGTCCAAAACAACTTTGTTGTTGTTGATCAGATCTCCGTAGCTCTCCATCTTGTCCGCAGAATCTCACCTGTAATATTCTGAACAAGTGCCGCTCTGATACCAATTGAAAGAACGAGAACTTGTGATCTAATCAACGTAACAATGATTTCTTTTAAACTTCTCTTAGATTGATAGAAAATCTGTTTACAAGTTTGTTCTAAACAATTTTCTAATCTCTCAAGACTTTCAAAACGAAATCTCACGCTCTCTCTAAGTTCTTAGCTATTCTTTTTCTTAAAACTAAAACTTAGAAGCTAGATTAACTTTCTCTTGTTTGTGCTAAGACTTACAATCAGCCTTAGCACCCTATTTATAGAACTAGGAATCTACATATCCTAATCCTAATAGGAATTGGACAATTTCCTTTTTCTTTTGTGATTTAGGAAATTTCCCTCTTTCTTCATGTTTACATTCCTATTGTAAACATGAAGCTTCAACCTTTTAGAATCTTCTTGGGCCTTCCAATCCGTTGTAAAATTCCTTGCTTGTCAAACGCCGACATATCTTACTAGATGTTCTATTCGTGTACCAGTTCACTGCTCCTCTGAAGTAGTTCATCCTTTTGAATAAATGTTACACCTTCAAGTTTGACTTAAAGTTGATGCTACCCTACTTGCTTTTGGTTTTGTTAATAAACGCACACTCGCAAAGGGCATAAACCCACTAAACGGGCCAATCATTTAAATTAAACATGAATTAATTCTCTCTCTAAATTCGGATGTTTTTAAATATGAAACACAAACTTAAATGACAATCAAATAAATAATGAAACCATTTGACTAAAATCATTATCTAATGTTAAACAAAATAGAATTCATAAAGAAGAAAAGACAAGGCGGGTTAGCGAAGATATCTTATGGCTCGCGCATGCGACAGTGTTAGGCACTTGCATTTTGCCTAAAAGGCGATAACAGCCTACCTCATCATTTCGTATTTCTCTATCTGTCTTGACTCACCGATTTCTATTTGTGTTCAATTTGAGTTTTACAAGTTTAATCTTTCCTTCTAACGTAAACATCCAAGTCTTTGAATATCTATCCATATATATAACAACATGTAACTTGGTAATTCCCCTTGTGTCGTATTGTATTGATTCAATAGTATATATACAAGTGTATTAGGTTTACATAAGGACATAATTGGAATATTATAGTATTCCTATTCTATCACTCCCCCGCAGTCGAAACCGGATTGTTCATGACGCCGAGACTGGACTTGAACTCCATGAATAGGGGTGTGTGAAGACCCTTTGTGAAGATGTCTGCATATTGGCTTGACGAAGGTATGTGTAGAACACGGATGTGACCGAGAGCTATCCGCTCACGTACAAAGTGGATATCAACCTCCACATGCTTCGTACGTTGATGCTGTACCGGGTTGGAGGAGAGGTAGACAGCGCTGACATTGTCGCAGTAGACAAGTGTGGCAGTGGTGAGGGGACAATGAAGCTCAAGGAGTAAGTTGCGTAGCCACACCGTTTCAGCAACTACATTAGCCACACCTCTATACTCTGCTTCGGCACTTGATCTTGAAACAGTGTGTTGCCGTTTGGAAGACCATGAGATGAGATTGTCACCATGAAAGATGCAGTAACCAGAGGTGGAGCGCCGCGTCGAGGGACAACCCGCCCAGTCAGTATCAGTGTAAGCCGTTAACGAGGAGGTTTTCGTGGGCGTGAGCTGCAAGCCATGCTGAAGTGTGCCTTTAACATACCGAATGATGCGTTTGAGTGCAGTAAAGTGTGATTCTCGTGGATCATGCATATACAAACACACCTACTGAACAGCATATGCAATGTCAGGGCGAGTGAACGTGAGGTATTGAAGAGCACCTGCTAAGCTGCGATAGAGTGTGGGATCAGAGAATGTAGGATTGTCAGCAGCCGATAGTTTTGTGCGAGGATCCGCCGGTGTTGTACATGAGTTGCACTTGTCCATGTTGGCCCGTAAGATTATTTCCGATGCATATTGTCGTTGGTCAAGGAAGAGACCCGCAGAGTTCCGCTTGATGGAAATGCCAAAGAAATATTTTGTCGGACCAAGGTCGGTCATGGAGAACTCACTGTGGAGAGAAGCAATGATGGCATCGCGGAGAGCAGTGGACGACACGGTGAGCAAGATATCATCAACATATAGAAGGAGATACGCCCTGCCTTGGGAGGTGTTGTAAGTGAAAAGAGAGGAATCGTATTTGCTCTGCTTGAAACCAACTCGACGAGCAAAGGATGCGAACCGTTGATTCCACATTCGCGGTGCTTGTTTGAGTCCATAGATGGATTTGTGAAGCAGGCAAACATGGTCTGGCTTGGACGGATCTCGAAACCCCGGTGGTTGGTGCATGTACACAGTTTCATCAAGTTCACCATTTAAGAAGGCATTTTTGACATCCAATTGATGAATGGACCAATTGCGGGAGAGAGTGAGTCGAGCACCATGCGGATAGTTGCTGGTTTTACTACCGGACTAAACGTTTCATCACAGTCAATACCAACCTCTTGGGACTTACCATTAGCCACCAAACGTGCCTTGTAGCGAGTGAGGTTCCCATCTTCATCATGTTTGTGTGTAAATACCCACATAGAACGAACAATATTAACAAATTTGGGACGTGGAACCAAAGACCAAGTTCTTTTTTTAATTTGAGCACCATATTCCTCATCCATTGCACCATGCCAGTTAGGATCTTCTAGAGCTTGGAGGTGAGAAGAAGGTAGAGGAGAGATTGTTTGAGTGAGAAGCGAAAGAGGCTGGCGTGGTTTGGTAATACCACTTTTGCTACGGGTTACCATTTTATGGGCAGGAGGGGGAACCACAACAGGAACTAGTGGCGGAGGGTCAGTGTTTGTTGGTTGCGGCACCGGTGTCGGAGCCGGAGGTTGTGATGGTGTTTGACAGAGTAAGGGAGAGACAGGAGGTTGGTGGATCAATATTGGTAAGAGGTAGTGGAGGTGGAGCGAGAGTGTGAAACGGGAAAGTGGATTCGTCAAATGTGACATGACGAGAGATGATGATTTTTCTAGTGGTAAGATCAAGACAGCGATACCCACGGTGCGAGGAAGGAAAACCCAGAAAGACACATGCGGTTGATCTCGCCGCTAGTTTGTGTGGGGTGGTGGCTAAGAGGTTTGGATAGCACAAACATCCGAAAACACGAAGGTGGTCGTAAGAGACTGGTTGTTGGTAGAGTTTTGTAAATGGTATCTCATTATGGATGGCTTGAGATGGAAGAATGTTGAAGAGATGAGTGGCCATGTTCAAAGCTTCTACCCAATAAGATGTGGGCATGTTTGCTTGAAACAGGAGAGAACATACAAAATTGTTTAAAGTACGTAGAGTGCGTTCGGCCTTCCCATTTTGCTGTGATGTGTGGGGACAAGAGAAACGTGAGGTGATGCCATGTGAGGCAAGGTGAGCAAGAAAATCTCGATTGTTGTACTCCCCACCATTATCACATTGGAGAGATTTTATTGTACGACCAAACTGATTATTGACATAGGCGGAGAAGTGTAAGAAAGAGGAAAACACTTCAGATTTTCGTTTAAGAGGATATACCCAAACAAAATGACTATAATGATCTAGAAAAACAACATAGTATTTGATCCCACTGATGCTGGAAACTGGGGAGATCCAGACATCAGAATGAATTATTTGTAATGGTTCTGAAATAATTGAAACAGAATTATCAAATGGAAGTCGAACGTGTTTCCCAAGTTGACAAGCATGACAAAGAGAAAAGTCTGGTTTTGAACAATTTATTAAACCATTAGAAATAATAGAATTGAAAACGGAGTTTCCCGGGTGGCCGAGACGACGGTGCCACACGGTGGAGTTGACAGAGGAAGACAAGAACGCTTGAGGAGAGGAAAGAGGTGGGGTGGACGAGTTGTTGATGGAGTATAGGGAGCCCGAGCTGTCACATCGGAGAAGAGGAGTTTGTGTGCTCAAGTCCTTAACAAGAAAACCAAAGGGATCAAATTCAATGGAAACCCAATTATCGGTGGTAAACTGACGAACAGAGACAAGGTTTTTAATGATAGAGGGGCAAACAAGGACATTGTTACGATGGAGATGTCTGGTCATAGAAGGAAGATAAAGGTAGTCGATGGAGGTGGTGGGAAGAGAAGATCCATTACCAACAGTGACAGAGGGAATGGTACTCGAATTAAAAACAGAACGTAAAGTACCTGGTTCCGACGTGATGTGTGCTGTGGCGCTGGTATCCATATACCAATTGGAATCCTGCGGGTTCTGCAGCGTCATGGTACCGAAAGCTTGAGCAATTTTTGGTGGAATTGCAGTTGGCATCGGAGGTCCAGTCGGCACCGAGGAAGGATACGCCCCGAGAATACCATTGTTGTGAGGCAGAGTAGTGGTAACATGATATGCCATGGGATATGGACGCCACTGTTGTTGAGTCCACGGTTGCTGGTGGGGTGGAACTGGCCAGTACGATGGTTGTTGCGGCATCCATGAGTTGTTAATGTTGTGGTGATTGTTGTGCCGACCACGTCCACGATAACCGTTGTTGCGACCACGACCACGTCCTCTGTTTTGATGTCCACGGTTGGTGTGAGGAGGAAAGTGTTGCAGAGATGAATTGCGAATGTTGGTCGCATGATGGGACTGAGGAGTTGATGGACCTGCGTCGGTGTAGAGCAGATGAGGGGTAGAGGTACCAAGAGGAGCAGAGGGTACCTGTTTGGAGGGTTTGTTGAGACGCTCTTCCTCCAGAAGCAACATAGACCGAGCAGCACCAAACGAGAGGAATGGTGACTTGTGTTTGATGACATTATGAATGTTATCAAATTTTTCAGAAAGTCCATTCAGCATATGTATCACCAACGAGCGCTCAGTGATAGGAGAGTCGACATTAGCAAGCAAATCAGATATTGATTTGAGTTTTTGACAATAGTCATGAACAGAGAGATCACCAATCGTAAAGGATCGCAGCTCGTTCTCTAGTTGAATTGCTCGGGCCTCCTTATTATCACGGAACAGGTTTTCGATAGTGACCCAAAGCTCACGAGCAGTGCAACGCGATTTGAGGACCGTGTCGAGAAGAGAAGGAGAGATCGTTCCATAGATCCACATTTTGACCAGACCGTCACGCTCTTTCCAGGCCGTGTCTTGAGGAGTTGCAGGAACCAAGGTCCCATCGAGATGACCAGAAACACTGAAGCTGAGATAGTGAGTCTCAAGTAGTTCACGCCACGCATCATAGTTCATCTTCTGCATATCAAGGACCAAGGGAATGTACGACTTGATGTGTGTCACACCAAAAGCTTTCTCTGCCGGTTGAGCCATTGATAAGGTGAACAAGAAACAAGAGAAGACTAACGAGAATTGAAGAAGAAACTAAGACGAGAAACAGAGCGTAGGAGCAGAGGAAGAACAGAGGAAAGGAGGGGGGGGCGGCAGTTTTTTTTTAAAATTAGGGTTTTTTTTTTTTAGGGTGGCTCTGATACCATGTAACTTGGTAATTCCCCTTGTGTCGTATTGTATTGATTCAAGAGTATATATACAAGTGTATTAGGTTTACATAAGGACATAATTGGAATATTACAGTATTCCTATTCTATCACAACAAACAATAATGCTTCTATTTATTTTCATTTGAATTCTTGTGAAGTCTTTTCACTTTTTTTGGCATAGATATTATTACTTAAAAGGTTAAACAGTAAACATATGTGCTAGGAAAAGTGTGTTTCAAGTACTTTTCTAAGATATAGAATATTATTGTAGGTGAATTTGTTGTTTGATATAATAAGAATGTTTTGTGGTTTATCAATGTTTTTTTACTACAAAATAAAGAATGAAATTTCGATTTAATTAGTATTTGAATTTCAACAATTTTGCTCGGAGTCTAAATAACTCCAACTGTTTTTGTGTCCGTCACAGAACGTTGAGGCTCTCAAATTCCTGGGTGAAAAGAGCTAGCTAGTGCTTCTACCCTTTGTGACTATAATGAATGATAGATTTCTTTGCACATTATCTTTTCTTCTCTTTCCATTAGTTCAAATCCACACTACTGGCCCGTGTGTAGAATGGGACCTGATTTAAACAAATCCACATTCTGGTTTTGACTTGGCTCGGTATATACAATCCGCTCTCAATGAGCAACTGTATGATTTTATGACAAAATTGGAATTTCCAAGTTTTGTGTCTCCTCTTATTACTGATTACTAACTATTTAATTTGAAATTGAGTTTTTAACTCTGGAAAATCTATGGTCATGAGTCGAAAATCGTATAAATTGAAAGAAAAAAAATATATTTTAAAGGTTCCAAAAGTTTGAATAGAACTATGTCAACTGAATAACTAACAGAAAATAGGAATCCAAATCTCTAAGAAAAATATAAAAATGTATGCTTTAATAATATTAATATGTTATTAAGAGATATTATATAATGCTTAGGTAAAAATCAGATTGTCTTATTCAAACCCATCATCCACCATATATATGAACATATGATCGACAACACACATAAATCCGCGTGAGGAGTATTATCGTCCATCAAACCCTTACGATGCAAATGTACTCTAACCGATGGTTCATTAAATTACATCGTATTTTGTAGTAACAAATGTACAAGACATTCTATTTCAAAAAAAAAAAAAGTTTTTCAGAAAAATGTACAAGACATGGAAGCTACACTATATAACGTATGTGCTCAACATCATAGACATATAATTTTGAAATAAAGGTTGACTAAATCTGATAAAGACTGGTGTTGTCTCTGACGTTGACCAAAAAAATATTTCAAATTATTATATTTTTAATTTTATATATTTTTATTCATACTATTATAAACAAAAATAATAAATAGTTTATGGTTTTGCAGAATTAAAAATATATCATATATTCAATATCTTGACAATTTATTCATTCTTATAATAGTTAGTTGTTTTTCAATTTAAAGCAAAACTAATAGTAAAATAAAAATCAAAAATAATAATTTTCAAGATACTAAAATTGAAATTAAAATTGGAAATTATAATCAATTAGTAAGGAAATTGCTTATTTTTATATTGTCAATTAAAAAAGTCAACTTATTATTTTATTTAATTAAATACAATTTTTTATAATAAAAGTAATATATTTGATTGTAAACAAAGAATACACGCAATATTTATTTTTAATATATAGAAGATAGAGGATCCAAAAATTGATTTTGCATACAATATAATTTAGTGTAGCAAAAGTAATGTATATATATATATATGTATTCAAAATAATTATTAATATTTTTATTTAACTACTGTAAAACCTCTATAAATTAATAAATTTTGTTGGTCTCGAGTCGGAATAGTGTAAATAATAACAAATTCGATAAGATAATAAGATAATAATTTTTTTGAAATCCCTATGTAAAATATGGTCTCATAATATCAAAAATTTAATAATTATGTAAATTTATTTATATATATAATGTATGTTTAAATTTTGAATTTTTTTTCTAGAGCTAATATCCATAATACTGTTGTTATGCTGTTTTTTTTTTCAAATTATAAAGATATAAAATACTCCATAACAACAGAAAATAAATAATTTTAAAAATATTTCAATTTCTAGATATGCATCATCATTTTGATAGTTTTATAAGCTATTAAACTACGACAATTGATATTATTATTCATAATTTTGAATTTATGTATATCATGTGTAATCTAGTTTTGCTAAAATTGTCTCAATTCATAATTTTAAAATTTTAAACAACTATAAATATATCTATAAATTAATAATATTAATTAATTACACAATAAAATAATAAATATTAATTTATGGATAAATCAATATTACTATAAATTAATAAAATGTTATGGTCCCAACATTGTTAATATATAGAGGTTTTACTATATTAGTTTAGCTTCAAAATTTAAAGTACTATTTATAAGAATGAATACATTAAAGGTGTATACAAAATATTTAGTTATATAATATAGAATACTAGATAAGGATCCGCCCGATGTGCGCGTTTAAAATTTTGTAAATAAAATTAAATTTAGCGAAAATATATTAAAATTTGTTTTATGTTATTTATAATTTTTTTTTTGCTATAATACACTGATTTATATCTATTTACAAATTTTTTATGTATGTTACCTCTAAAAGTGTATTTTTTTACACCTAAATATATTGTATGTTACACCTAAATGTCTATATGAACACATTAACCCAACTATTATATATTTCTTTACTTTCACTTTTGCTTAGTTTTTTTAATTACAAAAATTGTTGGTTCAAACAATATTTCAAATAAAAAATATATTACATAGTATACTAACCAATTATTGTTAAAAATGTATACTAATCAATGATGTAATATCACAATAGTGTATTACCAGCAATGAAGAGAACGTCGGCTCCACCCTCCACCCTCCTCCCTCCTTTACGGAGAGAACCTTGTGTCCAACCTCATCTACCATGAAAAAAACTTTGGCTCCGCCTTCCTTCCTTAGAGAGATAACCATGTGTCCAACCTTCTTTACCTTATTTTCTTGGGGAGATAACCTTGCGACCAATCTCCTCCACCATAGAAAAAACCTCGGCTCTGCACTCCTCCTATATGGAGAGAACATGTTCACATTTTTTAGCTATCTCAAAATTGTTTGCTCCGACAACCAAAGAAACTAAAGACTATTTTCTAACGTCACAAAATCTTTTGATAGTAAATAATGTTAAATTTCTTAATGTATTCGTGAAAGCTTCTTTGACATACGATGATTTAGCCTCTGTCTTTGTAACACCCTGAAAGCCACATTCCTTAGTGGACCTCACGTCCACTCCCGACCTGTGGGCCCATCCATATCCGACGGCCGTTCTGTTACATCTGAGAGGCTTTAAATACTTTATTGCCCCTACAAATCGCCACATGATATTTTTCTGTGTTTTGTCCTCACTCGCGCAGTTCCTACAATCACTTCCCAAAAGCTCACCCATCATGAAACTACTCCAACTCAAGCATGCTTAACTCTGGAGTTCTCTCAGGACCCTTGACTGAAAAGATAAGTGCACTTTGGTGACATAGGTGGTCAAATCAATTCTTTTAAAGAAAGTGAGCCCAATCTTTATACGTATTTAAAAAAAATATAAAGTTTTCTAGTTGGCGCTGTTGGAAGTTGCTTGGGAGGATCTGTGCTGGTTCTGCAAACCAGGGTGTCGCAGTCTCCATTTTGGGTCAATATATTAATTTTATCAATTCTGAACTGAAAAAACAGAAAGTTTAAGAAAATTTTGGTATAAAAAAAGAAGATTTTACTTTCCCATTCCAATTTTTTTACAAATAGAACAAAATTGAAAGCAATTTTTTTGAATAAATTATTTTGTTAGATGAAAAATATGAGAAAATATATGTTTATATAGAAGTGAGCATTTACAAAATTTAGAATAATAGTTAACTGTATATTTTCCGTAATACTTTTTCTATTGTTTTTGTAGAATTAAAAACTTAAAATTAAAAATAAGTAAATAATGTTATAATTTCAAAATTTATGAAATATATATATATATATATATATATAATCTCATTATAATTATTTGTTTTAAAAAATGTTTAAATTTTTGTAATCTTTTGATAATTGTCTTTTTACATTATTAATATTGTTTAAAACAAAATATTTTGTTAACTGTTGAAATTTCAAATCTCTCTTATTATATTAACCTGTACACATGTCAAAATCTTGTTAATGACAACTTTCAAAACTCAACTTTATATAATTATACTCTTTTTCTTTTAATAATAGGCCAAGTAATTCACTATAAGGTAGGATTTTTTTTAAAAAAGTTTAATTATTGTAGTATTTTTAGGATTTTATCTGGGGTAAGTATGTGTATCTTTTTTGTAAAATTATCTGTATGATTTTTTTATGTTTTTGAATATGAATTTTTATTAATATTTTAATATTTAAAAAATCTACAACATAATAAGATCTTGACACATATCGTAATAACGTTTTTACACATGTCGTAATCTTATGAATTAGTAACTTTTGAAACCATACTTTATATAATAAGATAATACTCTTTTTCTTTTAATAATAGGCCAAGTAATTCACTATAAGGTAGGATTTTTTTTTAAAAAGTTTAATTATTGTAGTATTTTTAGGATTTTATCTGGGGTAAGTATGTGTATCTTTATTGTAAAATTATCTGTATGATTTTTTTTATGTTTTTGAATATGAATTTTTATTAATATTTTAATATTTAAAAAATCTACAACATAATAAGATCTTGACACATATCGTAATAACGTTTTTACACATGTCGTAATCTTATGAATTAGTAACTTTTGAAACCATACTTTATATAATAAGATAATTTCTCTTATAATTAGATTTTAAATAAATTAGGTTTTACTTTATCTATTTACTTTTATATAAAACCTTTTTAGGTTAGGTTTTGAATTTTTACATTTTTATGTTTTAAATTTTTAATAATGAAATGACATATGTTACCATATGAATGATATAATTGACATGTGTCACGATCTTGTTAATGAGTAATTTTGTTATCTAGGTTTATTTAATACGTATTAATTTTAAAAAAAACTTTAAACTATTAATATAACAATTAATTATTTTTGGTATTTAACAAAAAATATATATACATAAAAATTTGGAATTTTATTTTGGTCAGCGGCGGAATTGGTCGACCAGTGTATCGAAATTATATATTTATGGTGTTAACCACATGACATCATATAGTTCATATATGTGACCATACAATACATCTATTTCGTTTAGTTGAGAGCACAATATTAAACTTGGCATTTGTGATTATGAGTTCTCTTATGCTTTGTGTAGTTATCAATCTTTTTTTCCACGTACAAAGTAAGGAAAAAAAATACGGTGTCACAAATTTTTATTTTTATTTTTTTTCTCTTCTAACTTCTCACGTGGAGGATACTAGTGGCGAACATCATTTAAATTTACCTACACCCACCATATAATATCTCACAGATATAGTACTCAAGGAAACTAATTCAACCGATATTCTAATAAATCCTCTCGAGATGTGGGTGGGAATCAATTTAACGAGAAACTTCCAAGTCTAACATCTCGGAAATAAAACATTTTTATGAAAATTTGCTTGTTGGGTCAACCATGAGATATGATACCGTATTAAGAGATATAGACCATATTAAGAGATATGGTCTAACTAAACATAAAAACTAGTTCAGAAGATAAGGATTGCCACATCACATATATACTACTCAAGGAAACTAGTCCCAACCAATGTGGTAGTATATATGTGATGTATCCCAACCAATGTGGTAGTATAGATGTGATGTATCCTAACCAATTTGGTAGTATATATGTGATGTATCCCAACCAATGTGATGTGGCAATGTGGGATATTCTAATAATATCTACTTACTTCCTTCTTCTTCTTTTTTTTTTTTGATAATATCTACCTACTTCCTTATATATATTTACTTCAACAAATAATTCACTACACCCAAAAGAACTTCTAACAGAGAGAAAGTGTGTGTGTATATATTGTGCCCACTCTCTGAAATTATCAATCATTTCATGTGGTTACATTGATTGATTTCCCAACATTAAATCCACCCCAAAATCGAAGTGAGTATATATATTCCGAGTGTAGTAACATCTTAGAGATGGTTTTGGAGGATAGAAAAGAAGACGGTTCTTCTTTGCCACAGCCGCCCGGTAGTTTCTCCAAATCATCACCGTTGGAGTTGGATGTCGTTAATCCGTCCAATCAGAAAAGTTCGCCGGGAACTGTTTTGGATGGCGAGAAGGTTGAGAAAAAGCCTGGAGGATGGAGAGCCATATCGTTCATCTTAGGTATTTTATTCGTATAAACATAATTTACGTTTTAGTTGATCTTTCCTCAATTTCCATAATTGGATACATACAGTTCTAGAACCCATTGAGTATATTGATATAATTGGCCGTTTCATGATTCTCGTTTTGCCTATTAAATATTTTCAACCCGATCAGGAAAAGAAGGATTCTATCATAAATCTATATATATGTATTGTTCTTTTACGAAGCATCATTAATTTAAATCATATTTTTATTCTTGTAACCGTCGTCCAATTCGTTTGACACTCGTCCATCTGCTACTTTTATAACGGAAACGGGAGAAAATTGCATCTTTTAAAAAGTTTTAACTGATATTTTATCTAAATTTTTGTTTTGCATTTTTTTTACTTAAAAATATTATTGGTTTCCTCTGATTAATCTTTAAATAAAGGATGACTATAAAACTTTTTATTGCGGTCAAGAAAAAAAAAAACTTTTGATTGTAGTTCACATAATTGCTGTATTAAGTAAAAACATCATTCAATATAAAATGTGTCGAAACAGGTAATGAGACGCTGGAGAGACTGGCGACGATCGGGTTGTTGGCAAACTTTATGGTTTATCTAACCAAAGTGTTCCACTTAGAACAAGTCGACGCTGCAAATGTCATTATCATTTGGTCTGGTTTCACTAATCTCACTCCTCTCGTCGGAGCGTACATCTCAGACACTTACGTCGGCCGCTTTAAGACCATCGCTTTCGCCTCATTCGCCACTCTACTCGTACGTATAAGATTTATCCCTTTAATTGATTGAACTTTAATCTAATGTGTGTCTACAGATGCACACTTACGTTCGTAGTAATACTAACTTTATTGGCTCATAAATACATCAAATATGCAACTATTCGCGGCCTAGTGATGCCCGCATGGGTCAGTGCTTTAGCGTCTACTGTTCGAATAGTTGCGTCCAACAAAAAAAAAACATAACAACTCTAATTAGAAACTTATTATATTAGAACATCTCCAGCATTAAGAGAAGGTGTGAGGATCATAATCTATTAATATAATTACTAGGATATATCCCGTGCTTTAAAGCACGGGTCAACATTTTTTAAAAAATTTATAATATAATAATAAAAAATTATTGTTTTATTTTTTTAAAAAATTATTTTGTTTGAGATTATATTTATTTTTAATTGTTATGTAAATCTATTAGTCTATATGAATACTAATTATTTTAGAATATTATAGTATTTTCTTTTTGGCGTATTATTACAGTTTTATATTGTTTATTTGTTGTATTTGCATCATATTTTGTGAAATATAAAATAACAATTTTAATATTATAATTATGAGTAAATAAAAATTATTAATTTATATAAATTTAGTTTTACCAACCCGCCAATGTAGAAATTAAAACACACATTTTCATACATTTAGTAATTTATCTTCATTTTAAAAAAATCAAATCACAACATATGCAGAAAAATATGCATTTTATTAATTATAATTATTATAAGGAAGTTCTATACAATTTGTAAATAAAATAAAATAAAAATGATAAGAGAATCATAATTTGAAATATTAACAAAAATTTTGAATTTAGTTATTAAAAATAATTGTATTGTATATTTGCATATAAAATCTTAGTTTTAAAAATTCTGATTGGTTTATATATTTTTTAGAAAAATAATTATTAATTTCGTCCATAATTTATTAGAGAGAGAAAATATTTTTTTAGATTTTTTAATATTTGATATGTGAGTGTTTTTGATTTTTAAATTAATTATATTTATTTAAATTAGTTAATTAAGCTTAATTATTTTTTTCTAGTGGCAATTGAATGTAATTTTTTACATATTTTAAGGTTAGTTTCATATTTGTACTTCTCAATTAATATAGTAGGATATTATAACAAATCAGTTATTTATTTAAATTAAAATTAAAAAATAATAATTTAACCATCTACATAGTGCCAAGTGGTAGATACGTTTCAACTTCAAATTATATAATCACAATACTAACGAAGAATCGGTTTCAAAATGAATGATGACTAATTATAATAACATTGACAATATGCAGGGACTAATAACAATTACACTCACAGCATCGCTTCCTCAACTCCATCCAGCATCATGCAACAGCAAGGACCCACTCAGTTGCGCCGGTCCGAACAAGCTCCAGTTCGGAGTTTTGATATTGGGTCTCTGTTTCCTCTCCATAGGGAGTGGCGGGATACGACCTTGTAGCATCCCTTTTGGGGTTGATCAGTTTGACGAACGAACTGAGGAAGGGGTTCAAGGAGTGGCCAGTTTCTTCAACTGGTATTACATGACTTTTACTCTAGCACTGCTAATTACAAAGACCGTAGTTGTGTATATCCAGGACCAACTCAGTTGGAGTATCGGATTTAGTATCCCTACCGGACTCATGGCTCTTGCGGTGGTTATGTTTTTTGCCGGGATGAAACGTTATATCTACGTTAAACCTGAAGGGAGTATATTCTCTGGGATTGCTCAAGTTGTCGTGGCAGCTCGTAAGAAGCGAAAGCTGAAACTTCCGGCAGAAGATGACGGCACTGTGACCTACTACGACCCATCCATCAAATCTAGCGTGTTATTCAAGTTACACCGCAGTAACCAATTCAGGTACTTTTATAATATGTATATTTTTTTTCCACTTATTAAATTCAAGAGCCGTCTTTGTTACTTGAGACGACACTGACTACATGATTTGTTTTCAAATTAGGTTTCTTGACAAAGCGGCCGTGATATCAGAAGGCGACCTAACACCAGAGGGAGCTCCAGCAAACAAGTGGCGGTTATGTAGCGTCCAAGAAGTGGAAGAAGTGAAATGTTTGATCCGAATCGTTCCTGTTTGGTCGGCCGGAATAATCTCACTCGCGGCCATGACAACAGAAGGCACTTTCACTGTCTCTCAAGCTTTGAAAATGGATCGACACTTAGGTCCTAATTTCGAGATTCCGGCTGGTTCACTCTCTGTCATATCTCTACTCACACTCTGCGTCATTCTCCCCTTTTACGACCGTGTTTTTGTCCCGTTCATGAGGCGAATCACCGGCCATAAATCCGGAATCACACTCCTCCAACGTATAGGGACAGGTATCGTTTTCGCCATCTTTTCTATGATCGTTGCGGGTATCGTGGAGCGCATGAGACGCAGACGCTCCATCAGTGCTGGAGATCCAACAGGTATGACTCCAATGTCAGTGTTTTGGCTCTCTCCGCAGCTTATTCTCATGGGACTATGCGAAGCTTTTAATATCATCGGACAAATAGAGTTCTTCAACAGTCAGTTCCCGGAGCACATGAGAAGCATTGCTAACGCTCTCTTCTTTTTATCCTTTGCTGGTTCGAGCTACCTTAGTAGTTTTCTGGTGACTATCGTTCATAAGTTCTCCGGAGGGCATGATCGTCCGGATTGGCTGAACAAGAATCTCAACGCGGGGAAATTGGATTACTTCTACTATCTGATTGCGGTTTTGGGTGTGTTTAATCTGGTTTATTTCTGGTATTGTGCTCGTGGATACCGGTATAAGGTCGGTTTACCGATTGGAGATTTTGAGGAGGATAAGCGTTCCCATGATGTTGAGATGACATCGAAAAAACAATAAGAAGATGATCGATGATGTTCTTGGCTTCATGATCAAGTGAGGGATGAGGCCTCGTAAGTGTTTTTGGTGTTTGTTTTTTTTTTGCTTTTCATTTTGTTTAAACTGGACCTGTCATTTGATTCTACGACCAAAAAAAAAAAATGTTAAACAAAATATACAAAAAAATTGAAAATCAGGTAATCTCATCCTACTATATTAATTGAGAAGTACAAAAAAGAAACTAACCTTAAAAAGTGTAAAAATTTACATTCAAATGCCATTAGAAATAGTTAAATAAAGGCTAAATCATTGAGAGTATTAATGATAATTAATAATTAATAATAATTTAATAATCTAATTAATCAGCAAAGAAAACAGAACATTGTTAAGGGTTACACACCGTTAGAGAGATAATGCAAACGCATTATTATCAGCAAAGAAATATACAACAACAACAAAACTTAAATTAATTTATAGATTTGTTATAGAAAAATCATACTATATTAATTGGGAAGTATATATATAAAACTAACCTTAAATGTGTAAAAAATTACATTAAAAGCAATCATATACATAAGATAAAAAGTAAGGTTTTCCTTTCTCCTTATTGGTCCATTTGACATTTAATTTTAAATATTTACTATTTATTTTTAATTAAACAACACATTTAATCATATACATTAATGCATACTTTAAATTTATTCTTTACTATTAAATTGTAATTGAAATTACATAAATTGTAAATTGATTTTTTCTCCTCCATTCATTTTCATTTAAACACACTATTAATTATAATTGTAACTTTTCTAATTTAATTATTTTAGAAATGTAACTTCCATAACTTTTTATCCTATAAATAATCATTCTCACATTCTTACATAGGTTGAAAACCTAATTAAGAGTTTGATTATATTTTTTGTTTACTATATATATTACATTGTTTTGAATTTTATTGTTTCTTTATTTTATGTACTTCTTCTTTTCTTTCTTTACTTATATTAGTTTGATTTAATATACATATGTATTCTAATATGTATAATAAAATTTTGATGACCATAATGATATTTTGGTTATAAGCATCTCATAATAAGGGAATAAGGCTAAAAGAAAAAAATAATTCTTTACTTTAGATGTTTGATTAGTTCTTACAAATTCATGTATATTTATTTTATTCTTAAAATTTCAAATGTTTTCATGAAAGAAACTTTTGTAATATAATTATCAAATCAATTTTTCTTACCTTTCTCTTACCTCTAAAAATTGTAATAAAATATATTTTAGAATACTCATCATTATATTTAGTTTATGATTCAGCATATAATTATATTAAAATAATTATTTTAAAATTTAATTCAAAAATGTACTTTAAGGATTTTGCTATATAAAAAAGCAATTTGATATTTATTTTCTTTCAAGATTTTACTACATGGATGAAAAATTAAAACTAAGCCTAGCAAGATAACTTTAATTAAGGGGAAAATTAAAAAAAAATGTAATATAAGTTAAATTATCTTTTCTTAACTCTCGCTTACATCCAACAAAATTGTAATGCATTTATTTTAGAATAATAATCATTATATTCAGTTTGTGATTCAACATCTAAAGATATAAAAATCACTATTTTTTAATTTAGTTCAAATTTGTACTTTAAATATTTTTTTATATAAAAAACAAATTGATATTTTTATTTTCTATCTAGCTTTAATTACAAGGATTAATAATTATAACTAACCCTAGCAATATATCTTAAACTAAGGAGAATATAATAGTATTTTAAAACTTTGATTGGACTTCATATGATTTTATAGGAAATATGTATTTTTTTACTTTAAAAATAGTTTAGTTTTTAATTATTAAATACTTTAGGTTATGAGTTACTTTATATGAAAAACTTAATTATATATTTAAATCACATAGTAAAATTTCGTTTTTATTATTAGTAATATTTTATTACCTCAAATACTCAAAAATACTAATGAAGATTATTATCAAAGTTGAACAATAAAAAAATAACTTTAAGATATATGTATATTGTATGTATGATTATATTTAAATAAGTTATATATTTTGATATTGTATGATTTGAATAAATAAAAGTGTAAAAAATGTTAATGACATTTAAATTATTTTGTTAATTTTTTTTTATGATTATCAAATAAATTAATATATTCAATTATACAATAATTCGCGCATTTGCGTGGGATATTACCCTAGTAAATAAGAAATAAACCTTTTGACTGAAACTAAAAATTGAAAACCAGGTAATCTCATCACATTTATATGGAAGAATACATTTTTCAAATGGCAAATAAATAATAACGAAACCTATTGACTAAAATTATTATCTAACCAAATAAACTATAAAGATATTTTGTGTTATGAAAATCTCATTAAATAATATGGAAAATTTTGAATACATAGATGGATATATATATGTATATATTTATACATATACATGTAAGTCTATATAAATGTACACACAAGACCACCACAAATCATTCTCTTTAAATATTAATATATTACAAAGACAAAAGGTATATCAATTATAAATACTTATAATTGTTTTCAGTGAAATAGATACCTAGCTATATGTTCCTCTTATACTAAATTTTTTTTTTAATAATTTTGAATTTATTTTTAATAGGTTTTGCTCTCTAGTGAGACTTAAAGATATATTGTAAGAAAAGAGCTATTGAATCTTCCACAAAAAAATAGCTAATACCAAAATGTTTTCATCCCACCGGTTACTTTCGCTGATGGTGTTTGCTCTTCTCATCATCATTCCTATGATTATTGGTAACACATTTATTTTTCATATATTGTATTTTATTTTACAAAATTTGTTCTTAAAATAATCTTCAAAATTTTAGAATCTTTTATTGGTTGAGACTAAATCACCAAAAGCAAAAACCAAATGTGTTAATGTTTACAATTTAAAATATTATAAATTGGCCCTTAAAAAACATTGTTAATTTGTTTATAAACTATATAGGACAAGAAGTTAACTACGTTGATCTGGACCGTTGTACATTGGGATGTAAAAGCACACCAGAGTGCAATCAAAAATGTAAGCTTAAAGGCGGAGGGCGCTGTCGACGATACATTAGCTATATACACTCGGGTCTCGAAGATTATTGTTGCTGCAATATTTCTTTTAATTCTTCCCCCATCTCTAGTCCGATCATCAATGGTTGATCTCTTATTTTATGTGTACTCTCTATCGATTGTAAGAATTAAATACACATAAATACTAATATATTAATTGACATTATCTCATCAAATTATTAATAACAAGAATTTTTCTTTTTTAACATCTTCATTCTTTATTAATTTGAAAACAATAATACAAATGTATCAGTAAGCATACAAATTGAAGCTCTGCATATCATACAACCAATATTTAAGAACACAAAAAAAGCAAAAAAGTGAAAAACATGTGGCTTTCTGTAGTAGATAAGCCTTACACGCCAACAGATTAATCAATCTGTTATTTTCCTTCATCGTTTTTGTTATCGGTCTATTTTGATCTTCTTGTTGGGCTATCTCTTCTCTTATGTAGCACCAAAACTTTTTTTGAAAATCAAAGGGTTGCGATCCATCAGTTACATCGCTAACCATACAAACATTTCCATATCCTATGCAAGGCAATGGTATTATATTAGTTGTAAATATCACCCATGATAAATCCACAATATTGATTCCTTTGTTGATATTCCCCAATGGCCAGAACTGAAAAGTTCTAATCGATTCTTCAGATGACTTCGATAAAATGTCTTCCGGTAGATGTAACGGTTGATGATTCTTCTTATTCCCTTGGTAGAAGATTAACTGTCTCCAAAACCACTGAAACATAGAGAATGGAAAGAAATCATCATAGAAATTTATCCTCGCCTTTAGATGTGAGAGAAAGAGGCCCCTAACCACTAAGCAGAGAGGGAGATGGTGTTTAACGATAAGATCTTGTCGAATCATGAAGTCGCCAACAGTTGAGTCACCGGGATCCCAGATCCAAGATTGTAAATCACCTCTCAAAAAGAAGTTTATGTCGAAACAAAGTCGATAATACATATGAGAACCGATTTCAATCAAAGAACAAAGAGAACCGCTTGAACAGAACTTCAGCGGAAAGGCATCGACACACCACCAATAAACTCGTCGGATTGTGGTCGGAATGAATCTCATCCCAAATGAAAGGAAAATTACAAAGAATTGAAGAAAGAAGGCCAACGAACTTGCATAAATCATTGAAAAATTATTAGAGATTTATATATAGAACATGGAATTGAAAACTGAAAAAAAAGAGAAACTGACTGACGTCAACGGAGTCGACGCCGGCCGGAGGCAACAAGAAAACAAAGGGCTTGCTGGAGAAGAGATGCGCAGGAAACGTCGCCTATCGTGGGTGAGGTTTCTAGTGAAGTTTTAGTGTTTCTCCATATTTTTTTTTATTATAAATTTTATGGTTTAATAATAATAAGAATCTATACAATATAAAATCCTCAAGAAAATATCAAAACCAAATATTTAACAAGAAACATAAAAAAGCACTATAAAATTCAAGAGTTTCCATGAATGAAAGACACTATAAAAACTTGCGTTCATACTTATTTTCAGACTCTCCCGTAAGACGTCTCTTGCTGAAAGTTGTTTTTTCTGTTTCTCTATCACCAACAATGACAAGCTCGAAGGTTGGATAATCCTGATCAAACAAATACATATCCAAAACACGAATTTTAAGCAAAACAAAACAACAACAAAAATTACACGTATAAAACCATTTAAAATTGCAGAAGAGACTTCACAATCTTAAATGGCAATCAAATAAATAATGAAACCATTGACTAAAATCATTATCTAAACAAATAAAATTAAATAAAAGAATATTTGTTAATCAGGTAACCCCATTAATTTGTTAGAAATACCTTTTGACTAGAGTTATATGGAAGAATATTATATTCAAATGGCAAATAAATAAACCTTTTGACTAAAATTATTCTCTAATGGCAAATAAATAATAATTAAACCTTTTGACTAAAATTATAACCAAACCAAATAAACTATAAATAATAATTTTGTGATATGGAAATCTCATTAAATAAATTTATGTTTGGTCAATATCTCACTAAATAATATGGAAGATTTTGAATACATAGAATATAGATAGATATATATATATATATACGTGTAAGTCTATATAAATGTACACACAAGACCACCACAAATTATTCTCATTAACTATTAATATATACTACAAAGACAAAAGGTATATCAATTAGAAATATTTATAATTGTTTTTAGTAAAGTAGATACCTAGATATATGTTCCTCTTATACTATATTTATTTTTTAACAATAACTTTGAATTTATTTTTAATAGGTTTTGCTTTCTAGTGAGACTTAAAGATATATTCTAAGAAAAGAGCTATTGAATCTTCCACAAAAATTTAGCTAACGACAACCAAAATGTTTTCATCTCACCGCTTACTTTCGCTGATGGTGTTTGCTCTCATCATCGTTCCTATGATTACTGGTAACACATTTTCATATATTGTATTTTTTTTACAAAATTTGTTCTTAAAATAATCTTCAAAATTTGAGAATCTTTTATTAGTTGAGACTAAATCACCAAAAGCAAAAACCAAATATGTTAATGTTTACAATTTAAAATATTATAAATTGGCTCTTAAAAAAAAAATTGTTGATGAATTTGTTTATGAAACTATATAGGAGAAGAAGTAAACTTCGCTGATCCGGCCCGATGTAAGTTGGGATGTAAAAGCATACCAGAGTGCCATCAACAATGTAGGCTTAAAGGTGGAGGGCGTTGTGAACAATTTATTGACTTTTTACACAATTCTACCGCAAATTATTGTTGTTGCGATCTTGCTTTTAATCATCTCATGAAATAATTGATCTCTTATTTTATGTGCCCTCTCTACCGATTGTAAGAATTAAACACATATAAATTTTAATATAATAATTGACACTATCTCATCAAATTGTTAATAAGAAGAATCTATATTGTATACAATATAAAGGATAATGGTCATAGAATCGTTTAAGAAGTCTTTTGCTGTAGCAATCAATGTAAAAATGTTTATTTTTTCTTTGAGTATATTTAACATTAAATTAAAAAAATAATCTTTAAAAAATAACAAAACCAAACATATATTTCACAAGAAACAAAAAAAAAAAAATAAACACTATAAAGTTTAAGAGTTTCCATGCAAGAAAGACAAGATCACATCACTCAACCACATTCAAATGTGCGTTTGCAAAATACTACAATGATTTTGTCAAATCTGTCACGAAAACTTATATATATATATATATATATATGTATGAAATTGTAAAGATGAAAAGAAGAAAAATCTTCCTCTGTTGGATTTAACAATCCATGGCGTCACAAACACTTGGAAACACGTCATTTTGGACTATACGACGCACATCATCGCACACACGTGGCATCATAATCATAACTCCGTTGATGAGACATCAGAAGTCCTAACTGTTGATGAGGATAACTTCATCTATTTGGTTTAATCTAATATTCTAAGTTACAATTTTCATGTAAAAGGAGCCCTCTCTCTCTCTAAAGAAAACTATGTTGAGAAATTGTGTGAACCCAAAATCGATCTCCAAGCCTAATATAAAATCATGTATTTACTCTTTTTATCTAAAGGTATATTCTGATATTCCTACGTTTTCATGAATTAACTATACTACTATACATATAGATTATATATGTTGGAGGTGGTTTCTTTATCTGTAGAGAGGAAGTGCGAGTGGAGGGAGGGAAGAAGGAAGAGCTCCATCGACGGCGGAGGAGTTCACAAGACAAGGTGTTGCTAGCCAAACAGTGGAGAAGGCTTACGACGGAGCTGCGGCGGCAGTAAACGTCTCCGGTGATTCTGATGAGGCGGAGATGAAGAAGGTGAGAAAGGCGTTTCAAGAGAAGAAAGACAATCACAATAAAGGAAATGATGATGCTAACGATGGTTTGCCTATCAATACGGCTAAGGGAATATAAAAGCATATACTATACTTTTTTTTTTTTTTGGTTTTAACTTCTAATGTGAAGAAGCATATACTCGTTAATATCTTATATATTGGATAATTAGAACATTAACATATGCATGTAAATATATATATATATATATATATATATATATATATATGTGTGTGTGTAATATTGTAGTGTAATCTGTAACAAAATTAGAATGTTGCGTTTCTTTTTAATTTTTGTTGTTGACTAATAGTATCTGCATGTTAATTAGCTAAATTTTTCTTTGATCAATTTATTAATATACTATTGAACATTTTATATCATTAAGCTACAAATTATGTCCGTCATTAGTATACTATTGAACATTGATCAACCCCAATACTTAAAAAGCAACCGTACTTTAATGTTGTATCATAGGAATAAATTATGTTAATTTTGCGAGAGAAAATTAAACGAGAATTTTTGTTTTTTAGCGCACCTCTATTTATTTGTATACTAGTACAGTAATAGCTGTATAAATTAATATTTTATTAATTAATAATTACTATAAATTAATAAATTTTGGTGGTTCTAGATCAGGTTAGTGTAAAAAATAACAAAATTTGAAAAAATAATAAAATAATTTTTTTGAAATTCTTTTGTAAAATATGATCTTAATAATATTATAAATTAATGTTTATGTAATTTTACATATATATATATTGATATAATAACATATTTTTATAATTTTGTTTTTTTACAAGAGCTCATATCTATAAAACAATTGTTATGTTATATTTTTAAACTATAATGATATAATACTATATAAATGTCATCAAAATAGTTACTTTTTAAAAAGTTTTCAAATATCTAGATATGCATCATTTTCATTTTGATAGTTTTATAGGCTATTAAAATATAACAATTAATATTATTATCCATAAATTGAATTTATATACATCATGTAAGTAATAAGTGACAGTATTTGTAATTTATGGTCAATAATATTTTTAAATATTATAAATTTAATTATAAACTCATAAAATTTATAACATCTAAAAATATAATATTCTTTTGTTAAAATTGTCTTAACTAATAATTTAAAAAATTAAAATATATTAATATAAATACACTATAAAATAATAAATATTAATTTATAAATAAATTAATAAAATATTGTGGTCCTAATATTATTAATTTATAGAGGTTTTACTGTATTTGATATGCAGGAATTATTAGAATTTGTGATTAAATAATATATAACTAATTATTAATTTTTAATAGAAAGTAATATATTTCTTAAGTCTAAAACATTACTTAACGTTAAATTAACAATAGTGATGAAATTTGGCTAAACATTTATTTAATAAACATCTAAACATTTTGTGTATGTCATTAATGGGCCAAATAAAGCCCAAACTAAGAAGCGATATCAGAAAAAGAAAACGCTGTCGTTTTAGTCATTGTTATGCCAAAAAAAAGCCTAAAAACCCTTCGGCCAAAAACGCGAAATCTCAAAGATTTTTCCGAAGCTCTGTTCGCCGTCTTTTGAGTGTTACTCCTCGGACGATCTCTTTAACCGGACTTGTCGCTCCCAAGGTACTCGAGGAACCCTCCATTTCGATTTCGATTTCATCTTCCCAATTCTCTGATTGCCTCATTTTACATCTCGCGTTATGCAACTCCTGAAAATGATCGATCGGATTAGGTTTCTTCAATTCGTAATGATTCAGTTTTGATTCCGGATTCATCTTAGTAATCGCGTGTTTTATGTGTTTATAGTGATTGGTTTTGATCTACATCTTTAAGACTAGAGTTATGATTTTGCTAATGTATCTTTTGCTGTAATGTTTGTGTTTGTGATTATGAGTTTTGATATGGTTTTTTACAGAGTCTTTGAGTGATTAAGGAGAGCAAAAAGAAAAAGGATGAGTGGTTTTAGAGCTTTTAAAGCACAAGTGCCCGTTGAATGGAGCCAGAGCTTATACATTACTCTAGTGAGAGGTCTCCCTGGAACAAGGAAGCTTCACAGGCGAACACTTGAAGCTATGGGACTTCGTAGATGCCATCGTACTGTTTTGCACTCAAACACTTCATCCATTAGGGGAATGATCCAACAGGTTCTCTTTTTCTCTATGGTTTTTTATCAATTTCTCTCATTTGGCATGTTCCTCTTGTAGGGATAAATAGTTGATTTCTGTATGCAGGTTAAGAGGATGGTTGTTGTTGAAACAGAAGAGATGTACAATGCTCGTAAAGAAGCAGAAGCCAAGCACAAAGCTTTGCGCCCGCCTCTTGTTGTCAGTCATTCCAGCCCTGCAACTGATTCATCCAGCATGTCTTGAGAGTACTTTGTTCAAGAATGGTGAGTTCAGCTACGATCACTTGGATAAGATCTGCTTGATTTTGTAGGCTCATTTAAGTTTAAGATCTCGGTTTAAGATGTCCAGAAGGAAACTAGTCCTAGACGCTTGATAAAGAAATATTGGTATCATCAGTGTATTTGGAGCCTCTTATGTTTTTTTATGCACTGGATCACAATGTGTATGTTTGCTCTCTTTTTCTGCGATATCAAATCTATTGGTTTAATTATATTTTGTGGCCAGTGTTTCAAGATTTGGAATGTGGAGATCTATCTGATTTAGTCCTAGATTGGTTAGTAAAAATGGTGATTAGAAACAGAATAGGTTTTTGCAGTCCCGATGAACTAGTTACCTTTCAATTTGATTAATGAAAGTATTGAGAGAAAGATAGATGCTGAAAATAAGTTAATATATTTGTTACAAATGAAAGAACTCTTGATAAATCTCTTATGACAAATGTAATGTATCAAGAACCAAAATTTGAAATACATATACTTTTCTACACTCTGCAAACTATTAAAAGAAAAAAAAAAAAAACTTTTGTTATGTACTATACAAACTAGATATCCTAAAGTTTCATCATCGTCATCAACCATTTACACTTGAAGAAAATCTGTAGGTGTGAGCCAAAACATCTGACAATTCCAAGATCTTGGCTTGTATATCTCTATGTTCTTCTTACTTTCCCATTCAAAAACGCTCAGATTCTGAGGTCCTGATCCGCCTCTACTTGGATCATCGCCATCAATAAAATAAACTGAGTTGTCTTCGATAAATCCTCTGTACCCGTTTTCACCTGCTGAGATCGCTATACATCTACCGTGAGTGCTCACGAACAAAGCTCTTCCCCTCAAGCTTATCACCTTTGTCCATTCGTTAGTCTTGGAACTGAATTCGTAAATCTCGAAATAGGTTGTGAAATCGCAATCGTCGTTAAGCTCTAGCTTCTTAAGAACCACCCACAGTCCGTTGTGACCCAACTCTGCAAAGTATTTCTTGCAAGTGTCGTACCGAAACGGCGAGGCGCTGCATAAAGGAATAGCTTTTGGATTTGGATTGTTAGGACTAAGCTCACAGTGATATATCTCTCCGAATCTATCGATAACGAAGAAGAGGCCGTTGCAGAACACAATGTCATCGACAGAAGAGGTAACAGATTTCAAATCTGTCCACTGTTTATCTCCACGTCTGCAGAACGCTAGCTTCCTATCATTGTTGTAGATTACAAGCACAGCCCAATCAGCTTCTAATACACTTGTTGAAGAGACTGCTTTCTTTACAAAGTGCTTAAGAGCTTCAGAGTCTGGAAAGGTTGCTTGGGACTGAAGCAACTGCTGAATATCCACGAAAGATATCAAAGGTGGCAGAGAAGTAACGCTGTTGGTAAATGGTTTTCTTAAATGAACCTCAAACGGGAAAGAAGCAGTGACCGTTAACAAAAACCCTTGCGTGCCGCCACAAACCCATGTTTGTCTATTCTCTGAGAATCCCAAATATCCCGGAGTCAAAACCCCAAACTGGTCGGAGAATAGAATATCTTCATCCGAAGAGACATGGGAAACAAAGAGAAAAGAATCAAACTTGCGACTGTATACGGCAGAAGAAGAATCTCTCCAAGTAGAACAGACGGTGGCACAGGTTTGAAAGTCTCTGGCATAGTTTAGGCTGTGGAATACAGCGTCTAGAAGCTCCGGTAAAAACTCCGACCACGACAAAGAACATACAGCCATGATTATATTAGGGTACAGAGGAAAAAAAACCGGAGCTTGTCAAATAATGAAACAGAAACGTTTCTTATATACTTGTTAGAAGCTTGGGAACCACGCAAACGTAGGGAGCAAGTTTGACCAACACCTATGTCGGCTACTTGCGTTTTAGTTTAGGTCAAACCGCCACAAAAAAAATCCATAAACAAGCCCATTAATATTTTAAGATCCAATAAGTTCATGATTCACATAAGACTTTGACCGATAAAGAAAGTTTCTGGTCAGAGTGAAACAAAGCCTGCCAAATTTAATCTAAAGCCGATTCAAGAAAACCATTAATATCACACAATCTTATGGAAAACCATAAAAGACCACTAAAAGCAGAACAGATTCAGGCCAGTTGCACCACCGCCGGTCTGATGAAGCATTGCATCAATCTCATCACCATCTTCCATATCAAGCTATAAGATCAGAAAACTCTCGGTTTAGTAAACTACACAATTCTGAAAAAAAAAACCGGAAAATGGTAGAAGGGGTACAGAGAGTGATTTGACCTCATCTGGAGTCTGCTCGGCACGAAGACGACGCCCATCAAACAAGAAAGCAATTGAGTTGAAATCAACAGATTGACGGTCACAGTAAGCATTCATGAGCTTTTTGAGCTGAGTGCTTCTCTTGATCCTAAAGAAGACTTCATTACCATCCTAAGTATCACAAAATAAAACATCAATGATTAGTTACTTCAATAAGAGTATCCCAATAATTCTTAACTAACCAACAACCAAAAGGGCCTAACAATGATACTCAAATAAGAGTAACAAAGATCACAACAGCACAACTTCCATATCAACAACAATAGTCATAATTAGCTAAGCTTAGACACAACACAACACAACACAACAACAACTCACTCGTAGATAATCACTATGTCTCTCTCACACACACCACACACATACATACAAGTCTTGCTACAATGATGACAAAACACACAATTCACAATTCTCAAATAAGTTTTGTTTGCTTCAAAGTTCCAATTGTTTTAGCCAATTAAAGGTCACGCTTACACAGTAATCACTACCTATACAAACAAAACATACACAAGCTTACCCTGGGGATAACGCAGACAAACCCAAAACCCTAGAATTGAAAGCAATCAGAAGCTATAAAAACCCTAATCACACACAGAACTTATGAGCTAGACAAACGAATCGTCAAAATAATGCAAGAGAGAGAGAGAGAGAGAGAGCACAAAACCTGTCCCTTGACTTTGAGATTGATGTGAGCTCCTTGGTCGGGCTTCTTATCTTCTTCCGGAGTAGCAGACATCTTACCTCTTTATCGAATTATAAGTTTCGGCGACGGAAACAAAAAAATAAACTCCGATCTGCGATATAGACGAAGCCCTAAAGAGAGATTCGCGGGATTGCAGAATTGAGGGTTAGAGAAAGAGAGAGAGACTTCGGCAGAGAATAAAAAGACTGAAACCACTAAAGAGACTTTGGTCGCATCGGATTCTTGTTTTGTCTATCCTACGGTTCATAATCATTGATCCTCTATCATCCGACGGCTGAAAAAGAGCGTAGAATCCTTTACTTAAAAACTCTGTCGTTTTAAATTCGAAGGATTCCTAATGGGCTTATGGGCTCGTTACTTATTGTGTGAAGATAACTAATTTTAAAAAGGAAATTGAACCCCAAAAGAAAAAAAAAATCTAACTGTAGATATGGAGATGTGTGACTTTATCAAGTCTTATAGATTTTCTTCTCTTAAGGATTCTAATGCAACGGGTTAAAGAAATCAATGAAACAACTACTCTCAACCAGAAACGTTTAATCTTTGGGGAACCATGAAAAGTCTAAGTTGTTGATTGTTGAATACATCGTACGTCAAGAAGCGAACGTAAATACAACATACCATGATAAAAGAAGATTAAGAAAATAATGCCATTGTTGAGGTTCAGATTGATTAAACGGCTTAGCTTGAAAAATAAGAAGGAAGCGTTCTTATTAAAGCCAAATACCATATACTTAGCAAAACTTGCTTTTAGTATAAAGGCTATAAGCTACTTCTTAAAGTCTTACATAACGAACGCATTCATATTATATTATAGGATCCAATAACTTCCATGACATACATAGACAAATGACCAGTAGGATAAGTAGTTTCCTCAAAATATTATATAAAGCTTGCCAAATTACTCCTAGAGCCGATTATGATCGAAAACCATATAAGACCACTGACGTTGATCTGCTCGTAGACCACCACTCATCGTTCGGAGAGCGTCGATCTCATCTCCATCTTCCATATCAAGCTATGAAATTAGAGATTCTTGGCTTAGGAAATGATAATCTCTTTGAAAAACATATAAATTGTAAAAGGGAAAGGATAAAAAGAAAGTGATTTGCCTCATGTGGAGTGTCCTCACGACGGATACGAGTCCCATCAAACATGAAAGCGAATGCGTCCAGTTTCAAACCTCGGCGGTCGCAGTAAGCATACATGATTTTTTTCAGCCGAGTGCTTTTCTTGATTTTAAATAAGACTTCATCCCCATCCTGTGAGTATCACCAATCAAGAAAAAGAAATAAGATTGACGATTCCTACTACTTCAAATTATGATCACAGATTGCAGAAGAGTGTTACCAAAGTTCTCGTATAAGAAACTGTCTAGTATCACCAACAACAAAACAAGATAATACAAAATACAAAACAAGGAGAAAGAGAAGAGAGTTACAAAAACCTGGCTCTTGACTTTAAGAATGATTTGAGGTTCTTGGTCTCCGGGCTTCTTGTCTTCTGGTTGAGAACTAGACATCTTTTTTTTAATCAGATTCTTCGTCCGGAGGAAGGCCTTAAGGGAAAGAGAATGAGGGGTTGACTTTTTGAGTCTCGAGAGAGAATATATCAAAATCAAATGACTGGAAGGAAAACCAGATCCTGGTCGTATCGGATTCTTGTGTTTATCGAACGGTTCACAATCACTGGTCGCTTATCATCAGAAGGCTGGGAGAGCATAGAGTCCGTACTTTACAATAGTGTTGTTTTAATTTAATCAACTAATCAAGCATTCGTAATGGGCTGATTTTAGATCAAATAAGCATAAACTCAGATGGTGTGGGCTTAGTTAGTCTATTTTATGTCAATTTCTTATATAATATTTATTTTTATTTATGTACCATTATATCTAAAAATATCTTAAAATGTAAAAAATACAATTTTAAAATATAAAATAAATAAATAACACAGTTGGCAACTTTAGAAACCCTTATCAAACATAATTTTCATTTTTAGGAAACTCAAATTTGTGATATATATAGAACTAAATTTTTGACGAATATTAATTAGGGTAGCCGATCTCTTCAGGAAATTCATATTCTTTTCTTTGCTGATGCTCTAATGCATGTATCATCATGCATGTTTATTAGTTAATTTAAAATAAGTATGTGTATACGTCAACCGTCGTGGTGTGTGAATGGTTTGATCTATGTTTCGTGACGACAATTTATTTCGGCCCGACATTAATAATATACTTCCTCCGTTTCAATATATTGGATGTTTTGAGGTTTATTTAGTGTTTCAAAATATAAGATGTTTTCAAGTTTCTATGCAGTTTTTATATTATTTTAGTATTTTATATTATGCAGTTTTGTTTATGATTAGTTGAACTTTTATAAAGTAGTGTTTTCTTAATCTGCGTATTTTACTCAAAACATCTTATATTTTGAAACGGAGGGAGTATAAATTTTTCAGTTGTTTATTAGGATCGATATAGGATATTAGAATTTGATCCTAGCCTAAAGATCAAGGAGAAGGCATAAACATTATTCCTATCTAAATCTCAACTTGGTTGACAGCATTCAAGCTACCTACCTCATTGAATTCTTTCTCTTGGTTGATAAGAAACTAATAATGAATGATGTTGCATACATACAAATATATTAGTTTACGTTCATATTTAGAATAGGGGGCATACTCATACTAGTTACAAAATAAGTCAATCCGAAGGGGACACCTCTCTCTATGGATAATATAATGTTTTTCAATTTTTATGGACTTGTCATTGTGAATTTCATTTTCAATTCCTTGTACCGACTTAAGGACTTATGAGCCTAGACGAAACATACCGTACGATGTCGACGAAATCCCATAAATATAATATAATGTAAATTAGTTACTAATTATAGATATAATCTATATTATGTATATATAAACCGGCATGCAATGATTATAATATCACCACCATTGAAGCAAGTTGATGATACAAACACAGTAACATATCTAATCATGATTTATTAAAATACTATTTCCATAATGAAGTCTAATCTTGGATTCATTATATAGGTTTCAATCGCCGAAGATCAATGTCTAAATTTGAGATTGTAGTAGACTAGTAGTTACCCATTTGTATTGATGTTTTTGTCCAGAGATATTGTTAACAATTATTATTTTTTTTTAATTAGAAGGAGATATTAATAGGGGAGCTAGCAATAGAGTTCAATTTGTGTAGGACAACTAAAAACTCTATACAAATATTGTATTTTTGTCCATGGACGGAAACCTAATATCTGGACCATTGAGATTATAGTATAGAAAAACTAGTTGAGGTGTTTGCTTAGCTAACCTTCCAAGTTTCATTTTTTGCTCTCCCCACCATCTAAACGCGTTCATTAGGCAGTAGCCCAAGTTGCAAAGTCAAAATGTTAGTTACAACCAACTTGTAAATAAAACCTATGTATCTATCACAAATTCTATATATCTAGTGCTTGGATAAATAATTTATCAAGACATATCTGAAATACCCTTGTCAAATATATATAAACAAGCAAAAAAAAGAAAGAAAGAAAAGGACAGAATATTTGGGAATTCATTAAAATGATTGGAGTTACGGAAAAGAGACGTTGGAGACAGAGAGAGAGAGAGAGCTCTAACGTTCAAATTTGTGGGAGATAGATAGTAGAACAAGATGGCACATGGCCCCATTTTTTTATTTTAGATTCTTCAAATTCTATTGAACTATAACTTACTATTTCCGACCAAGTAATGCATCACATCACTGTACTAATTATCACTCTTCCGACCAGTTTTTGCTAAATTGTACTATTGTTTCTTCTAACTTTTAACGGATATGTTAGCTGTTTTCAACGAGTGATTAATACCTCTCATCAAATAAATACTATTAGTAGTAGTAATTGTTGATTTGGCTCAATGCCCAATAACTAGGGAACATATATTGACTGGCCACTGGGTATAGCCGTATAGTTTAACGTCTGTAGTGGCTTTTAATTACGCTGCATACGTATAATATACATGGCTCTCTCTTTTTTTAATCCTACTAAACACGCCTATTATAGGATTTGTTGTAACTCTTTTAGAAAACGTTAGCAAAAGTCTTCCACAAAAAAAAGCTGCAGTAAAATCAACAGGAATTAAAAATAAACATTAATTGGTAGCTAATTTTGGCACGTACCCACCATCTCTGACAACATTTCGTACAGTCTCCAATCACTACACGATTGAAACGGTCATATTTAACA